>OZ038513.1:48775555-48818055 GCA_964036315.1 Acanthosepion esculentum | reverse complement strand
AAATGTTGTTTAATACTGATTATTATAAAACAGAGCATTTACTTAAATATTTGTATCTATAAAAAGAATGTATAAACATAAAAATGTCTTAAAATAATTGTCGGACTTTGTCCATTTCATAATGTGTGACGTCATAGTCAGTCTAGTAACATGCTTAATTTCATGTATTCGGGGCACCAGAAAAAAAAAGATTGTCAGGGTAGTTCCCATGCAAATATTTTTTTTATAAATGAATGGGAATCCACGTCAAGTCGGTGTGAAAGTGACTGAAATCGAGTTGCCAAAGTAAGAATCGATTACATTGCAGATCCTTCTTTGAATTTTGTCAAGAATATCGAGGTGTACAGCAGACCAGATATGGCATCAGTATTCAATGCACGGACGAATGGTAGATTTGTAAATGTGTAAGATGGAGTCTGAGGAGAAAAACATTTCTGGTACGACGCAGTGACCCAGATTCACTTACATTAGATGCAGCTATTGATTCAATGTAGTCACCCCACTTCACGTCAATGGAAAACATGAGGCCAAGAAAGGACAGTGTATTGCTCTTCTTGAATCTACCGTTAGCGACGCTGATGGCACGCAGAAAAGGTTATCTATGGTTGTTGAATAAAAGCAGTTTTTGTTTTGAAGGTGTTAAAATATTACTTCATTTATAAGCGCTTTCATGCCTCAGTTAACCACTGAATGAAGTTCCTTTTTCAAGAGCTGCTGCCAGCTTTACTTTGCCAGATCTGTCGGATTGGCTACTGAGACAGGAGTAAATGGTAGTGTCGTCTGCATAAATCCCTACTTGGGTACGGATGACATCGGATAGATCATTGACGAAGATCAGAAATAGCATAGTACCGAGCATAGAGCCTTGACGGACAATCGAGTTCTCGAGAAAGGATCTGGAAGCGATCCCGTTCAAAACGACCCTCATTTCACGATTTGGTATGAACAACTGAATTAAAACAAACATTCGATCTGTGACACCGTGACCCCGTGGTTGCGAAGAAGCCCAGCGTGCCAAATCCTGTGGACAGCCTTTCGTGATATCTAGAGTCACAGCTCGAGCTTCACCGTACGTAACATATATATATATATATATATATATATATATATATATATATATATATATATATATATATATATATATTTACAGTTTTTCGTGTTTATCTATATAGATATGTATAGGTCTACGTATATTTACTGTTTTTGCTTGGTTAGTTTTGTTATATTTTCTTTTACGACAAACTCAATGGGTTATTTAATGCCGACAAGATTTTTAGGATAGGTTCGTATGAATAGAATATGTATACTTTGTCAGAAATCAGTTTGGTTTGGTTTATTTTATTTTACGGCATATCAACCTCAATGGGTTATTTAATGCCGACAAGATTTTTAGGATAGGTACGTATGAACAGAATATGTATACTTTGTAAGAAATCAGTTTCTAGATCAGGTTTCATTGACATTTTTTGTAAAAACGGTTTATATCGAAAGACAAATGTATTGCTGGTAATATTTTTTTATAAAAGTATTGCTGGTATTTTGCGTATAAATATCAATTTTTATACTTTCATAGTGTTTTGACACGAAGTTTGGGGTTTAACCATTTGCCATAGCTGGAAAACTAACAGATGCTATCATCTCATGCCAGGGTGGACCTGTGACAACGGCAAGTAAGAGATGTTTCCAAGCTCCTCAAAACATCCAGATCATATGCCTTGCTGCCGGATGAAGTTCATCGTCATACCCAGAATGAACTGATTTCTGTATCTGTTCATATAAATATAAGTGTCCACATAGATATGTAATACTTCAGTAAATTTACGGTTTTTCACTTCTATCCCTATAGACATGTATATACCGACATATATTTACTGTTTTGTTCCCATATTTTAGTAATTTCTAAGAACCAGTAATAAGGAATGCCAGAGTAAAGCGATAATAACAATAAAGTTGCAATATGAGCCAGAAATTCATACACAGATGTCCTCAAGGACACACGGCACAGTGGATAAAGGCGTTGGTCAGATCCAGTGACAGGACCCAAAGAGTGTGAGTTCAATACCCGGTTAAGGCAGTGAAGAACTTTCAGAGGGAAAAATGAACAGGACATAACTGATAACTGATATCCATTAAACATGGCACGTGGAAATAGAACAGTTTACCCGAGTGAGGGAAATAAAGGGTTCAGTTCGACATTCCAACCACCTGAAGAAGGCAAGAGGGAACAACGGCCGAAACGTTGTAATAAATATGGCGACAAAGATGAGGACAATAGTCCGAATAATGTAAGTAATGTACATAATTCCTTATCTCAGAAATATAGACAGATATATTTTTATCACTTTAAACGTTATTTTTAGTAGATACTCGTGTTTCAGTATTATATATGTATATATATATATATATATATATATAAAATGTGAATTATTTTTAAGTGAATATATATATATATATATATATATATATAACCAGGCAAAAATAATCTCTGATAATGGCTAATAGATTAGCCGAAAGCGTTTTGATCCATAGAATGTTTTGAAAGACGTTACACATTTTATATCCAGAAAAATGCAAGAAAAATTAATTCAAGAGATTAATCGCAGAGCCTTGTCAGTCATCTTTAAAGAAGCTTCTATAAAATGGGATTTCTGTCCAAATACTCAATCATATATATATATATATATATATATATATATATATATATATATATATATAAATATATATATATGTGTGTGTGTGTGTGTGTGTGTGTGTGTGTGTGTGTGTGTTTGTATGTGTGTGTGTTTTCTATGTATATTATATATGTGCGGTACTTATTGCAAAATATAATAATATATAGAAAGAGAAAGAGAGAGAGAAAGAGCGAGAGAAATTGAAGGACAGAGAAATAAAGAAATTTCAATACGTTAATATCAGTCAATATATATTGTGACTGATAATAATTCTTCATATATATATATATATATATATATATATATATATATATATATATATATATATATATATATATATATATATATATAAAACAAGTTGTATGGATATGAGTTTGTGACCCTGGATTCCACGATTTGTGCGATCATCAGATAAACTGTTTTTTTTTAATTGGATCTATTTATGCTTGTTTGAATATGTTTGGTGGGGGAGGCGAATATATCTATCTATCTCTCTCTCTCTCTCTCTCTCTATATATATATATATATATATATATATATATATATATATATATATATGGGGGGTGCGTGTGTATGTATGTATTTTATCTGTATATTTGATTTCCTGTCTCTATCTCTATCTCTACATACATATATATATATATATATATATATATATATATATATATATATATATATATATATATATATATGCACATATATACATACATAATTATATATATATATATTATACATAATTATATATATATATATATGTATATATATATATATATATATATATATATATATATATATATATATATATATATATATATATATATATATATATGCGCCATTGTGTCGATGTTAATCTCAGTCATTTTATGCGATACATTATTAACAAGAAATCTAATCCATTTTTTCACATTTTTCTTCCTCTTCTTCTTTTTCTTCCGCATTTTCAGAGTAGGATGTAGAAACCACAATTTCAGGAATCTTGTTACCATTATTTCAGTTCCGCTAAAAGCAACGGACGCATTTTATTTCTGCCTCACGGCCAACACAATTAATGGTCATCAGAAAAACAGAAATTGCTAGTCAACCGACTTTTTTTTATCTTCAAGGCCTGTATTTGCAAAAAAATCCAGTAAATTGGTATCAAACAGTATAAATCCTCAATTTCGTGTGGTTATATTTCAAGTGTATTTCTAATATGCACATTAAGTGCAACATTGACAGACGGACAGGTAGAATTCTGTAAGCAAATATATTTATAAATGAATTGAGATAGATAGATAGATACATAGATAGATAGATAGATAGAAAAGCAGTAAGTGTGCTAGACTGGTTTACTGTTTCTTCCCAGTCACACAGTATTTTATTTTAAAAGACTAGAGTATATCAAGTCTCGAAAACCGTCTCTGTAAAACTGTTTGATGGGGCTTGCTATCATTAGTCTATAGTACTTTCTCCCCCTCCCCATTTTGCACCCCCTTCTCTATCCTGTCATCAATCATTCGCTAACTAGATTTATTGTATTTTACTCTTTTTCTCTCGATTTTCTCTTTTATTATTTTTTACCAACCGTTTTTAATTCTGTAAAAATAATATTCAGCTTAACATTTTTACAGCAATATATATATATATATATATATATATATATATATATATATATATATATATATATATATATATATATATAGGTAACTATACTCGTGTCGAAAAACCTTCGAACTCTTGATTTAACAATAGCCAAATCAATCACGAAGGGAAAAAAAGGTTTTAAAAAAGAAAGAGCCAGGAACATGAAAGTCTGTCGAAAATAATCGCACAGATACAGGTTCAAGGCCCAAAGAAAAACCCCGATACGAGTAAACCACTAACTAAAGAGTTCGATACAAACGAAGAGCAAACCTAGTCAAACCTAATGAGCCAGACAAACCTACCAAGGTTTCACTTAGGCAGATCGTCAGGGTCAGCTGGCTAAATAGGCAAAAGAAAACGGCGTATATATAGGCGACAACCAAGACAACACCACGTTTCCTTGGTTACGTAGTGTTGTCTTGGTTGTCGCCTATATATACGTCGTTTTCTTTTGCCTCTTTAGCTTAGCTGACCCTGACGATCTGTCTAAGTGAAACCTTGGTAGGTTTGTCTGGCTTATTAGGTTTGACTATATATATATAAATATATATATATATATATATATATATATATATATATATATATATATATATATATATATATATATATACAGTTCCCTGTATTTCCCACTTCCAAAAACTGCTGTTGGTTCTGCACAAAGCCTTCAACACTATAATCAAATCATATGAAAAGGAAATAAGTGGCTTGCGTTGATTTTCCTAGTTTGTTTAGATATACACATATGCGTAACATCCACACACACATACAATATTTATGGACACACGCACAAACACACACAGATATACATGCATTTTAGGATAGTCGATGTTTGTAGATTTTAAATCAGGTTCCTGTCCTTTTTTCGACCAAATTGTGTTCCGCCATGTGCTATTATTGTTTTTGCGATGATCGTTGAGATAAAGTATGGCCCCTGTTTTCGTTTTAAAATCAAAGACTGTTGCTATGCAGAATATCTCTTTGGTGTTTTTGATAAGTTTCTGGATGTCTCGCCGATGTACACTGATGAACATTTTGTACAGTCTATTTTGTATATCCCTACCTCTGTCCGCTTGTTGTTTCTATCTCGTCTGATATCAGCTATATCTCATATTGTTTTTAGAGGTGGTGTTGATTAATTTTATGTGAACGTTGGACATATTTTTTCTCAATTGTGGCTGGTATGGAGTTGGTGGGTAGGATTCTGTGTTTGATTTTGGCATGGTGGCCCGGATTATTATTATTTTTATCTTTTGTGATTTTCTTCTGTGTATATTGTAGGCTTTGCGTTTGGCATTGTGCAGCAAATAATTCTGGTATGGAGTAGTCGGAAGTTGTGTTCGTTTGCATTTCTCTTCTTCGTGCAGGAATTGGTGGGCCACAAATTGTAAGGGCTCTTAAAGCCTGTATCCACATATTTGTGGATATTTGTTTTATTGTTGTGGTGGGAGCAAAATGTTTAAAGTGATTATTATTTGTTGGTTTTCGATAAAACTTTAGTAGAATGATTTTGTGCGTGCGTACTAGCATGATGTCCAGATCTGGTAAGGTGTAGTTTTCTTCTGTTTCCCAGGTGAAATTGACTGCGTGTTTCTTTTCTCGCACTTCTCGCTTGTGGAACTCTCTTCCGGTGTCTTGATTTCCAGTTAATTTTGATCCTGAAAAAGTTAAATGCCATGTCTATCATCATCTTCCATCTCCTTGAATCCTGTTTTTTATTGTCTTTTTTTTTTAAGGTGCAAGTGGTTACAGGGTGTGGAAGAATTCGGAACAGAAACATTAATAATGAGTGAGAAGAGAAAAGAGTAACCGGGAGGACAGTAGATACCGATGGACACTACATTTAAATCTTTGCAGATTAAAGAAGGCTGGAAAGAATGGAACCGGATGGAGGGTCCACAAGCGAGAAGTGCGAGAAATGAAACTATATAATAAATTCAAATTTGGGCCCTGTGACGTGCTGTAATGGTTAGCAATCATTACGATGGATTAGAGAGTTCGATCCTCACTGGGTGCCCCATACTTTCGGTCTTGTGCCACATCTATCTTGTTCTATCTTGTTCAGTCCATCAAACAGTTCTGTTAGTGATTTCTCATGTGGGTGTATTAATAAACCCGAAATTCTTGGTCTGGTAAATCCGATGATCCGTCCCTTGTTTGAATAAGTTCGACATTAGTTCGTTGAGAGGCGAAAAGAACAAAGCCATGTGTCGTTTACAACTCTACGTAGCATTCAACAGCAGCAGTTCACTTTCGGGAGACATTGCATATATATGTATATATATATATACATAACTGCATATATATATATACATAACTGCATAAATATATATAAATGTATATATATATACATAAATGCATATATATATATATATATATATATATATATATATATATATATATATATATATATATATTGTATTGTTTAATTTATTGTAATGCACTTGTCATCTCTGATGATGGCTTATGTAATCCTAAAGCTTAGATAGGATTAAAAAACAGGTATCAATATGGTGATTTTCTTTCGTTTTTCAATGATAATGTTATTAAGCTTATCAGACGATATGAAAAGAATTTACATAAAATAAATAGACAAAACTTGTCTATACCATTTAATGAAACATGCATTAATGAAGAAATGCTGCCTAAATACACACACACAATATATATATATATATATATATATATATATATATATATATATATATATATATATATATAATCAACCCTCCCATCGGTTTCGACTTATAAGGATCAATTTAATTGATATGGTTAGGAAATTTTATGCAATAATCTTAAGTGGCACTTAAGACCCGCTAGTGATTTACAAAGGAGGCCGCATATGAAGCAAGAGTAGGGATTGTGGTATGAAATCACTGTTAGATTGGCTGAACTTTTAGATCTTCCAATATGTATATATACAATATATATATATATATTCATATATATACATATATGTATGTATGTAATATCATATTACATATTATACATTATATATATATATATATTATTATATAATATTAGTTTTATATTATATATATAGTTTTAATATTATATTAATATTACATAATATATATAATATTATATATATATATATATATATACATATATATATATATATAATACTGAATATTTATCCATCCAACATAGTAAGTATATATTGTTTTGTGGTTTTAGGCTTTTAGCTTCGTTTATACCATATTTATTTAGAACACAAGCGATCATGGCTCTTCAAAATGTTTTGGTCTTGGAAACCCTTAACAAATTTTTATTTTTTTTTTGTTATCTCTGCTAAACATTTTCCTCTGTTCCGCTTGCCTTCAATCTGGCCTGTGAGTATCATTTTTACAAGCCCTCTTACCTCATTAAGCGCCCTAGGTATTACAACTATATCTGCCTTGTGTTAAGTATTTGTTTCGTTTTTGTTTCTATTTTCTCTACAACTTCGGTCCATGATATCCTCAGTATCTACAACTTTCATTTTTTTTTTCAAGCGCTCACTACCATATAGGAGTACTGATATCACATAGGAGTTCAGTACTTTTTACCCACAGAATTTTAGTACAGTCACGTGATATGTTAGAAATAAAAACCGCAGGAAATTCAAAGCATTTCCTCATTATCTCAGGCGTGCATGACATGCCAATTGAAGAAGGGTTTGAATGGAAGCGAATCTGATTCCTTCCTACTATTACATACTTGTATACAGAAAGAGAGACACACACAGACAGAGCATCTGTACGTCTGTCACGGTCCTTGAAGTCGTGGTCGGTGAAGCAACGTTTGTCTCCTGACTAACTCTTCTCGTACGATCACCGAAATTAAGCAACGTCAGGCATGGATGGGTAACCTCTCGGGAATATCAGGTGCTGTAAGCTGTAAGCTTGGATGTGGTGTTGCTGTAATGGATAATGGCTCGGAATTACTAACCCGAGTTCCAATACCCGTTGTGTTCGTTATATACACTTACGCGCAACTAACCTTGGGAAAGGTAACTATTCACCTCTGGTCCCCCACCTATGGGTTAAATAAACTGCAAAGAGTTGATGATCTGTAAAAAATAAATGGCTTAATTTGTAGTTGAAGGGATAAAATTGCGTAAAAAATATTTAGATTCGGATATTAATTAACCCATAGAGGTTGATAGGCCGTTAAACAAAAACAACCAAACAAAAATAACTAGGCAAACCCGAAGCCGCTTTTCTTCAACATGTCCTGTGTTTAATTTCCTGAGCCATCCTTTCTTACCCTTTGTCCAAAAAATTGCAAAAGTGTTGTGAGACCGATACTTCATGGACTCTCCCAGTACTATATTATTATGTGAATGGTAGTATCATGGGAGTCGCACCAGTAATGGTGCTCTGCTGTCGAACTCTCTGTTTGGCAGAGAGGAACTCGGACGAGGCTTCGCCGCAGGGCAGAGTTTCGTCCGGGGAGGTAGACAGTCCCTAAACTCGTGTATACGGGTTGTAAATGGGTATAATTTTGGCCGATCCTACGGGCTCGGTAAGCACACGTTAAACCGGCCTTGTGCCACATTCGACCCGTGTGGAGGGGTTGTTAAATATCGTAGAACCAGTGATGCGCAGCCGCGTACGATACCAATATCGGACACCACTGGATAGTAAGTTCTGCTTACTCTTACACTATTCTTTGTAACTTTTCTGTTTAATATATCTTTCTTACCTCTAACCCGTGTTCCGTGTTTTCCTTCCGTGGTCCCTACTTCGGGTCCACATCAAAAAGCTTCTTTCTTATTCTGAGCATAACGTTCATTTTGCTTTCATGTTAATTAAAACTGTTTAGTTTTTCACCCATTCCATTTATGCTATTCTCAGAATCAAATCTCTGTTGCTTCAAGTCTCCTATTTCTCTGCTAGCAGATTTTCCAACATCCACTGCCATATAAGAAGACTGACCCATAACATTCACTCCTACATTTATCTCTGGTCAATGCTATTCTAAATAAGTAATTCCGAGTCTATTCCTTTTCATTGTTTTGGTATCCTAAGGGTTCCTATCTACGTCTGTTCACGGCTTTCAGTTTGAATTCAAAGCTGCTTAATTAACTTTACGGCGTAAGATTTTCTTTTGCAACAGTGATTCTTCGGTTTTTCTTGCTCCCAATATTTTGTTCAGGTGTCATTTTCACTTTTGTCCCTACCATTTCCAATTCCATGCGTTGCTTCCAACTCCCACACCCCGATCCGTTTGGTAAATGCCACGCCAGGCCCACCAGCGACCTGTGTAAAACCTATTTCCATAACGCATGCTAATGAACGGGTAGACACGTATAAAAACCGTCGCCTCTACGTATGCACATAAATTTCACTTTGACTTGAGTCAGAGATGTTGACAGAAATGAAGAATCAGAAACGAAAGCCAGTACATGTGTGCCAAGGGGTATATTGCTTTTCAGTCTCCGAATGGGAACCGATAAATATGTTTAGGCGCCGACCTGCAGGCTGATATCAAGCCTCTTTAGCTGTGTAGCCCTACATGTAACTATGCTCTTGGGTTTTGCTAGAAAGATTTCACATTTCTTTGATGCCCACTGCTCGTTAAATTAAACAGAGTATTCACAAACTTAATCACCTCAAAAATAAAAATGACATAAATAAATTTAAAAAACTCTGCTGACAAAAAAAGACACATAAAAAAACGGAGGTTTAATGTTTCTTAAATTAATTCTTAAACAAGATTATCCTTATTCCCTATCAAATTAAATGCATACCTCCTAGCGGAAATACACTGGGACTATTTCCGGCAATTAAACAAGGCACATATTTTATTATCGCAAAAGCATCTCGCTTTGTGCGGACATTAATACATTTTTTTTTTTTATTATTTTATTCAATGAAGAAATTATGTTAAGGAAATTTTCTTCGCATAATTACTATTTTTTTTATCTGCGTCTATTATTAAATTTTAAAAACTAAAGTCGCCTCAATTTTGGAAAATAAAATTAAAACATTTTTTAAATAACATGAACATCCTTTTGTATTCAACACTATCGACAATTATCTGACATTTTTTAAATCACAAGTGTCATATCACAGTAATTAATTAGCCTCATTGGGGGAATTTTATATTTAATCGAATAATTTTCGACTAGCAATCATTACTAATAATTACAAAATGATTTTCTTCTTCCTCCTCTACTTCTTTTTCTCTACTATTCTGTTTCTTTTCCTCCTCTTCTTTTTTATTCTTCTTCATCTTCTTTATCTCCATTCGTTATCTATATTTTCTTCCCTATTCTTCTTTTTCTTCTCCTCCTCCTCCTCCTCCTTCTTCTTCCTCTTCTTCTTCTTCTTCGTCTCTATTCTTTTGCTTCTGCTTCTTCTTTTATATCCTTCTTTTCCTTTGTCTTTTCTTCTTCTGCCTCTTCTTCTAAATCTTAATTTTCTCCTTCTTCTCTATTCTCACTTGTCTGCTTCGTCTTTTTATTACTTCTTCTTTTTCCTCTTCTTCTTCTAGTTCTTCTTCTTCTTCTTCTTCTTCTTCTTCTTCTTCTTCTTCTTCTTCTTCTTCTTCTTCTTCTTCTTCTTCTTCTTTTCCCTATCCATTCTTCTTTGTTGTCTATGTTTTCGCCTCTATTCTTCTTCTTTTTCTTCTTCTGCTTCTTCTTCTTCTCCTTCTTCTTCTTCTCCTTCTTCTTTTCCTTCTTCACATTCTTCTCTCTTTATCATTATTATTCTTTATTCTTCTTCTATATGTCCTATTCCTTTCATGACGTAGGAGATTATGGCTTCCACAACATCCTGTAATTCTTAATAAGTTTTGATTTTTTGCTATTTCTTCAAAACAATTTGTACACAAGTGCGTCGGCTAGATTATTCGCTGCTTTCTTCTGCCACGATTAAATACAATATATCCTGGTTATATCAATTTTTTCGAACTCTTTTGCTCAATTTGCTCCGACAAACTCTTTAAATATGTTAGAGGGTTAATGTTCAACGGGTAAGAGGTCGTTGGTGGGCACGTAAAAGAGCAAACAGAATTCCCCCTGTGGCCAAATACTGTCTCAGTCAGTTTGGACTTCCACATTCCGACCATGAGACGCGAGTTTGGATCTTACCATGGTCGATTTTCTAGCGCTGTAGCGGGTTGACCATGATGATACTTTTTTAAGACGGCGCTAATTTTATGCGACTCTCTTTGGAAACTATGCAAGGAGATGACCAAAGTAAAACTGCGTAAAATAAATCCGTTGATGATTGTACTAGCAAGAATTTCGAAGTCATCGTGACCGAGCATTTATGCATTAAACAAATGCTCACGGGCTCGCTCCCAGGAAATATAACTATGGTTCGCACACTGTAGGTTGGCTCTATGGGTGTTGAATAAATGTAAATCTGACAGAACCGACGTCTACATCAGACGTCTCTTCAAGATGTAGTATGAAACCTCAAGAGGGCAGTAAGTCTCCAAGATATTTATTGGAGCATTATCCGTTTTTACGGAGACGTAGAAAAAGTTCTGGAATGCTATTTAATATGCATCCTTCTATATGGCAAGGAATGTTGGACAGTTTGTTCCTAGATGAAGAGAAGACTTGATGCAACTGAAATGTTGGCTCTATGGGTGTTGAATAAATGTAAATCTGCCAGAACAGATGTCTACATCAGACGTCTCTTCAAGATGTGGTATGAAACCTCAAGAGGACAGTAAGTCTCCAAGATATTTATTGGAGCATTATCCGTTTTTTACGGAGACGTAGTAAAAGTTCTGAAATGCTATTTAATATGCATCCTTCTATATGGCAAGGAATGTTGGACAGTTTGTTCCTAGATGAAGAGAAGACTTGATGCAACTGAAATGTTGGCTCCATGGGTAGTGAACAAATAAAAATCTGACAGAACTGACGTCTGCTACAGGGATTAAATAACCACCCTAACAAACAGGCATACTCGGATACGGGAGCCCTGTCATGTACAGGCTAGTTATAAAAAAAAATTATAGAAAATTTAACGGAATGATAAACATAATGTCTTTCATTTTTCTTTTATTTCTCGATATATAACTAGGCCTCCGCACCTTAGATAAATTATATATGGATCACGTTATGATTTAAAAAGTAAAATATTACTGCCACGGATAAAAGACCATAACTTTTTACTACTACTATGCCACTTAAATCTAAAGGTGCGATAGATAATGTGTCTAAACTACGCAAAAATAAAAATAAACCTGACATCTCATAATAGATTTTGAAGGAAAAAATATTACCAGAGATAGATTTTTGTCAAAACAAAATATTACCAGGAAAAAAAAATGTCGGCATTAAATAACTCATTGAGGTTGATATGCCGTCAAACGAACTAAATCAAACCAAATCTACTCAATACAGTTTTCTCGGTATCTTTCACTGTTAAAAAGACCGTGCGTCTTGGTGACTTTTTCGCCTTACTGGGAATGAAATGTTAAAGAACGGATAGATATGACATTTGTTTTCATTATCCTTTCATGTAATTTAAGGAAACATTTATAATATGCATTTGAGCGACATCTTTAAAACGCTCGCGACCGTTTGATCGTTTTTTTGGGTTTGTTTTTTTGGGTTTGTTTTTTTGGGTTTGTTTTTTGGGTTTTTTTTTGGTTTTTGATTTGGGGGGTCAATCTGAGGGAAAAACTTGAATGATGAGAAATAATTACCACTTTGTAATTGAAAACGTTTCTATGACCACCGTGCTATTTGAAAGTCCGACCTAAAAGCCTACTGAAGAGTCTCGATTGCACTCCTGTCGATAAAAAAAACATGGACAGGGAAGATAAACAACTGATACAGATTTTAATTAGTCGATATAAAGGCTGTTTTATTTCGTATCATTTTTTTTATTCTAATGCGACAAATGGTTTCCTTTCAGACGCACCGGCTCACTCAAACAAAAAGTCAATATCATGATGACTAAAAGAATAAAAAATGTGAATCGGTGCTATTCTGAAAGAACGGCATCTTCAGCCGTTATTTCTTTTAAAAAATACCTGGTCACATGTTGTTTATGAATTAGAAGCACTGGGTTCCAACGGATGACTAAAAAAATATAAATCTGTTTAAAGTCAGCAGGGTATTGAAATACTTTAAAAATGGTCTAAAAATATTGAATCGAAAGGAAATTATTTCACACGTATCTTGGTAAAAAGAATTTAATCTAAAAGAAATTAATGGACACATATGTGGTGAAGCGTGTCTTCAGGTCGTGGTTTTCCAGAGGTCAGCACGTATCTCAACCAATAATTCGTATAATGTAACGATTATTAATAATTAATTAGATGTACGTAGATTTTATGCAAGCAAACGTAAAGATACAGAGAGAAAAAATAAAGAAAACAGACGGGATTTAAGAGAAAAGGCATGGATAGCAATAATTCAAAATAAAGCAAATATTCCGACAATGACGATAGCTAGGACACCGGAGACGATATCAACGATAATGCCGTAAAAGAGAATGACGAGGACGGGGAAGCGACGAGTCGCAAAGCGCAGAAGACGATATCGCAGAAGATGCCATAGACGAGAATGGCGAGGACGAGGAAGAGAAGAGTGGCAAGGAGGCCGAAGATCACATCGGCGAAGATGCGGTAAAATGACGCTGACGGGGAAGAGACGAATCGCAAGGCGCAGAAGACGATATCGCAGAAGATGCCGTAGAATGACGAGGACGAGGAAGAGAAGAATGACAAGGAGGCCGAAGATCACATCGGCGAGGATGGCGTAAAAGAGAATGACGAGAACGGGGAAGAGACGAGTCGCAAATCGCAGAAGACGATATCGGAGAAGACGAGAATGACGAGGAAGAAAAGAGTGGCAAAGAGACGAGAATGACGTTCTTTATCCATTCCAACTCATAGCGCAACTGTTGAGATAATACACTTCTCTTGTCAGCTGAAGTAATCCCCCTCACAAAAAAACTCTTTATCTAGGTATATATATTTTCTAATATCTTATTACAATTAATATATGGAGTTTTTTTAAGCGTGGCATAGAGGCGCTACAAAGCCGAAAGTTTGGATCCCTCGTTGAAGATCGAACTTACTACTCAGTCGTAATTAATCTACTCGATACCAGCTTGTGAAATATTGCACCACATCGAACTGCCTTCAACGATTTTCTAAGCGTGGCTTAGATGTGGCACAAGACCGAAAGTATGGGGCACCCAGTGAGGATCGAACTCTCTAATCAATCGTAATGATTGCTAACCATTACAGCACGTCACAGGGCCCAAATTTGAATTTAATTTATAGTTTCATTTCTCGCACTTCTCGCTTGTGGACCCTCCATCCGGCTCCATTCTTTCCAGCCTTCTTTAATCTGCAAAGATTTAAATGTAGTGTCCATCGGTATCTACTGTCCTCCCGGTCACTCTTTTCTCTTCCCACTCATTATTAATGTTCCTGTTCCTAATTCTTCCACACCCTGTAACCACTTGTACCTTAAAAAAATAAAAGACAATAAAAACCAGGATTCAAGGAGATCGAAGATGATGATAGACATGGTATTTAACTTTTTCAGGATCAAAATTAACTGGAAATCAAGACACCGGAAGAGAGTTCCACAAGAGAGAAGTGCGAGAAAAAATAGAGAACATACGATCACATCTACCTAATATAAATGCGAATTGATGAATCTAGTAGTACGCTTAAATTCAAAACGACTAGGTAACCTAGCAGAGAACCCATCCGAACAATTGTATTATGTAGTTGCTGGACTCAGATAAGGCAATGAACTATATAAAAAATATATGAAGATATATAGTTTTAAGGTGTGCTATATTTAAAAGTGAACATTCAAGTCAACACTCAGGGGCGACAGGCTGATTCATGCTGGACGCAATCGTCAGGCTGCGAATGCTGGATATTTCCTCGGCTATTTATATATATGTGTCAGTCGTGCATTGTGGGTAATCTGTTCTGGCGTTTATTTTGCCGGTGTGGCTTGTTTAATCATTTATTTATTAATTTGTTATGGTTAATTTATTTTATGTATATAAAAATATATAAATATCTTTATTGTTCGGGTTGCGGAGAATGTGTAGAGTGAGGGAGAATCACAGAGAATTGGACCGTTTTTTTTAATATTTGGACACCCACACAACAACACGTGGCTACGCCTTTCTCCGATATGCCGCCTACGCAACTTCTTGTGCCCACGGCAGGTACACACGCAACTTCGTATGCCACGCCTAATCCGCCCACGCAAGCACGCATTCTTAATAAATGAGTATTCATCCTTGTACTTTAAATCTTGTGTTTTTCTTATGTTCGCTTTCTCTCCCTATCTCTCTTTCCCTGCGTGATCTAGATGATCATGACTCTCCACAACTTCCTGTCCTTCGTAGCTCATATGAAATTTTGTTTTATGTTTTTTTTTCATAAACCTTACCCCCCCCCCAAACATTTACTAAAGTAAGTTGTTTTTATGTGACACATTTGGCTTCAATCTGTCCTGTGAGTATCAGATTTTCTAAGCCGTCTTCCCTCAACTTGTGCCCTAGAATTTTCAACTATCCCTTCTTGATGTTAAATATAAGTTTCCTTTTTTCTGCATTTCCCCTAAATCTATAAATCACTATATATATATATATATATATATATATATATATATATATATATATATATATATGTCATTCACAGACAGTACTGTTTCGCTGTATCACAGCTCCTCAGTGCGACTAGACATCCGAATGCCTCAAGCCAGGATTGAAACACAACTAATTTGGTGTCAGCCAGAGCTATCTTCACTCGGTAGAGTTACACAACTAAATCTAGCGTATTGTTTTTACAAAAGTAAACAAATTCCAATCAGCCAAAGTGCTCCATTCATTTTACTGAAGAGCTTTGCATTAGTGCAGGTGGCTGTTGTTTATAGAATTAGCTTATCACTCAACAGTGCTCAACTGAAATGCATTTTCAAGAGCTAAATTATGTCATTCACTGACAGTACTGTTTCGCTGTATCACAGCTCCTCGGTGCGACTAGACTTCCGAATGCCTCAAGCCAGGATTGAAACACAACTAATTTGGTGTCAGCCAAAGCTATATATATATATATATATATATATATATATATATATATATATATATATATATATATAGTGTTTTTAACATATATGTAGTTTTGATTTGATTGTTTTTACCAAATATAGACCTCGGTGATTAGGTGATTTAATATCGAGTTCGCATGGGACCATCTATGCGAATAGAACTCAGAAAGTTAGTTTAGGCTGGTTGATTTTATGGCATATCAAACCCGCTATGTCTTTTTTAATGTCGTATTCTGAATGCAACCAGTAAGGATGTAATTCACTCTTCAGTCCAAATCAACAATTTTTTTTAACCATTACCCCAAATACTTACTTGCTTGCTTTTTTAATTTTATGTCATATCAACTCCTGTTAGTTGTTTTAATTAATATCGAATTCTGTATGGGGAACCTAATATGCATTGTAAGGTCTCACATATACTAGCCTCACCAAATATTAGCTTGCGCCGAGGGGCCTGATATATATTTGTGTATTGGTTTGTTTGTTTAAAAGAAGAATATTTATTAACTTTCTAAACGTAACTTACTTGTGACACAAGGCCAAATGTATAATGGCACCCAGTTCGTATCGAACCCATTATTTAGTTGTAAATCATTACACCAAGTCAAAATGGCCTAACGATTTTCTCAGTGTAACTTAAATGTGGGGCAATTCCGTAATTATCAAGTACTCAATCAGGATCGAACTCACTACTCAGTCATATTTGAGCTAGCCAGACAAGCTTGCTATTTATTATATCACGTCTAAGTGCGTTAATATTACTCCCTCCGTTCCGAAATAGTTGTACCAAAAATATTCATGTTGTTCCAAAATAACTGTTCCAGTAGATAAAAAAACACCAAAAAGAACAAAAAATATCATTTATTCCCATACTCAACAGTAAATGAGTAATATTAGTGAATTGTCATATAAATAAGTGTGAAATATATCGAAACTGATATATATAAACATGTAAATTAATAACAAAAATAACTGGGGAAGGTTTACTTTAACAAAAGCAGTATTTGTTGCAACTCGTCAGAAATAGAAATGGATACTTCAAGTTTTCCTTCTCTTTCAAGCTTCTCTTTAGGTATGTGCCGGAGTTTATAGTTGTTATCACCGTCAACTAAAATAACTTGTTCGATTGCTAACTGCAAACTTAGAAAAGTATGGTTAAGCTTCGACTTCTGAAGTTTATTGAAGCTTTCTTCCACTGCTTCAATGAGCTGGTCAAAATTATTTGGAGCTTGCTGGTGCTGAATTGATTGAATTGCATTAAAATAACCCAGATCAAGGACATTGAGATCAGGACTATTTGGAGGATGGCAAATTAATTCAATTTGCAAACTCAGACGTTCTGCAGCTACGTTTAATTCATCTGCAACCTGTTTTATTGCACCACGCTTCAGGACACGATCTGTGGATCTTTCCAGCAGTGCTTACAACACAGCACTACGTTCATTATTTGTCAATTCGTGCTTCTTGCAATTTCGTTTAGTATTTCTGCCAATTGGCTTTTCTTCTCCCATCATAATCTCTTGCCAGCGGGTGGTCTGAAAAAAATACCATTTTAATGTGGTGAAAAAGTGATATAATTTGCGCTTCAAATTGTTCTACCTGAATAATCTAATATAAATACTTGAGGAACATCAATGCTAACCTGTTAATGTAAACGGCAAACAATTCGACTAAGAATTAGTATACACCACATGAGATGTCCGGCGATGGAACAACTATTTCGGAACAGAGGGAGTACCATTTATTCTTCTTTCACGATTGAGTACATTATATTGATTAATGTCATGAAAGAGATCTTTAATATATGTTGTTTGTCTGATTTTGTTTAGTCGCATATTAACACCTCTATGGGTTATTTAATGCAGAAATCTAAATATTTTTAACGCAATTGTATGCATTCACCTACAGATAAGATGTATTGTTGGTAATTTTTTCTTTAAAATATATTTTTATACTTCAAAATCAAATGCTGAGTAGCATATATGATTTCCCGTTGTTTGAATCTATCTATTCAAAAGATTTTTACATAACACATCAGCGTAAGGCTTTTGTTCTTGCTGTAGCTTGCATATTTTTGCAAGATATCTCGCTTTTCAAGAGATCTCGTCCAAGAGACGAGAACAACATCTGCTCGATTTCCGTTTTCTCAGGGCATTTTTGCGTCTCGAAAGGATCACAGTAAAATGTTAAATGCTTCTAGGCCCACGCTCATTTTAAAATTCGTTATTCGATGAGTGGTTTAGTTCATAAAATTTCGCCAGATTTTACAAGTATTTTAAATTTTCTACAAACGAGACATAACTTTGGGACAGCCAAATCTCTGTGGGGGATTGAAAAGGAACCGATTTAGAAAATTGACATCTAAAATAGCGAAATCCTCAATTAAGTATGTTGGTTGGTTGATTTTGTTTAGCGGCATATCAATCTCTGTGGGTTATTTAATGCCGAAATATAAATATTTGTACGTATTTTTATGTTGTTTTTATTGTTTGTTTAATGGCATATCAACTCCTCATGGGTCATTTAATAACGAAATTTAATTGGGGGGGTGAATAATAAAATATCTTATTCTATATTTACAATTGAGTAAATGGTAATTGATAGTCAGCTTTTGTGAATATACATGTTTTTGTAGACGTAATTACTAGAAGCGGGGATATGTTTGTTTTATGTCGTAGTTTTTTTTTAAGTTATATTTTAGAATACAGTTTGATTTCTTTAAGAAATTGTAGGTATTATATGGATTACTAGAGATGGGGATATGTGTGTTTTATGTCGATATTAAATGTAACTATTACATCACGTCGAAGGGTGTTAATATTAGTATTTTGCGTGTTCACTTATGACTATGTCTGAGGATAAATCAGTATATCCTTAGAACAATCAATTATTATGCAAAAAATACCTAATTTCCTTCTTTGATATTGCATCTATCCGAATGTTTCGCATTAACCAAAGAGGTTAAGCATTTTACAGTGAAACTTTCAGGTCCAATATAGACTAAACACTCTCTAGATATAGATCATTTTTTTTATCCATGTTCCTATATAGATGTTCCTTCTCTGTGTGTCTCTCTTACTTTCTGTGCGGATATGTGTATGTGATTCTGTATGAGTGCGGATGCACGGGTTGCTGGAATATATTTGTCATATGTGCATCTTTCCTTTTATATGTTTATTGTACGTTAAGACAGCGTCCACCTGTCCGTGCCGACTTACTTAAATATGTCCCTTCCTTTTCGTCCATCCCTTAGTTTAATGTTTATTTTCTAAGGACAGGTATAGTTTATCATTATTATATGCATACTTTGGAGAGTACATCCCCAATTCAGTTGCATTTATTGATCCAAACACAACCCGTTACCAAATTGTCGGTTTCCAACAATCAAAAAATAGACTAACCCTGGTCAGACAGTTTTAAAATGGCGGCGAAGAACGTAAAATAAAAACGACTGGAAATATCTGCAGAATGACGATTGTGTGCTTTTATGACAGTCTATACAGTCGTAGCTGTTTCTAATAAAAAAGAAACAAGTCCAGGCTTGGATCCCGTGAAAAGGGTGTCCCCAAAATAGTTCTATATAGAATGTGCTTCATAGAAGCATTCGCTTTGCTAATCTTGGAAGAGGCATGTCAGTGTGTAGTTTATTTTTCCCAAGTACGCTACAGATTCGGTTCAAAGAAATCATCAAAGAGTTATGGATAAAATCGGTCCTGTGTTGTGTTAGACATTCCGACAGAGGGAGTAGGGAATGTATACTTCCTTAAAGTGGTAGGGTTTCGGAGTTCGATTTGATTTAGTAAGCGTAATTTTAATGTTGATTTTCAAGGCAGGTCATCACTATTATGAGAAATAGTACAATGCAGTTTACCAAAGCTTCAGTACTGACATCTTGTATAAAACAATGATTAGGAACTATTTATTCTAGATCGCTATAAGCAGTCTAAGAGAGATAGATAGATAGATAGATAGATAGATAGATAGATAGATAGATAGATAGATAATGAACGGACCCTCATATATATATATATATATATATATATATATATATATATATATATATATATATATATATATATATATATAATATTATTTAAAACAAAAACCTGTTAAACTTGCAGTATTTTGTAAGATGTATCGAAGTCTGACGTTCAACTTACCAAATAAGTCAAAGCTAGGAGGAGTAGGGAGGTAATCTGTCACAATGCTAACCAGTTCTATACTCGTACGTTTTCTTACATAAAATTTTATAGTTGAGAAGCAAAAGGTCCTTTAAAGAAACTGGTAAATCACTTAACCGTTTGAAAAAAAAAACAGATAAAACATACAGAAATACTTTGGCAAATTAATATGCAACCTTTAAATAAAAAGCATCTATATAAGATGTTAACTATACCAGTTAATCAATGTAAGATGTTAATGATAATTAAACACCTGTACATCTATGTAAGATGTTAATAATATAATATTCATTTGACAAAGATGTGTTTGATAAATACAGTAGTGTTTATTTAAAAAAATAGTGGTTACAAGTACGCTGTAATCAAGTATAGAAAATATGATAATACTGATCTAAGAAAAGGAATAGAAATAGGAAAATCATTTGATACAAACCCCATATTAACTAATTGGTCAGTACTAAGTTATGCCAGACGTTCCTCCAATTTATTGAGAAGCATTTTCTTAAAAGTAACCCTCTTAGTAAAATATTTAACAGAAACACTAAAACTAAGTTATAGCTGCAAAGATAATCTTGAGAAAATTATGAAGAAATATAATAATAAAATCTTAAACCAATTTTAAAATTTGGACAATAATGCACATTCAAAGATAAATACTGTTGATAATATTAACCAATGTAATTACAAGTTTTTAATGAATGTCCATTACGAAACCAATGTTTAACCAACTCTCTTGTTTATCTAAGTACTATTTCTACAATAAAGAATACGACTATCGAAAAATCTTACATTAATAGTACTAAAAATTCTTTTAAGATTAGTAAAAGCTAGAACATGTAGATCTTTAAATGAACCATATTTTCTACGGTTACATGAAAAATTAGAACTTACATATTTTCTGATAAAACTCCCTATTAAACTAAAGAAGTGAATTAACAGTAAATTGTAGGTATAGCTTACATTTTACGTTATAATATGTTTTAATTTTGAATTTGATAATACTTTTTCTTATAGCAATATGAACTGTGATGCCCCTTATATGAATTACTATTCTATTTATAAAATTCATTTTGATTTGATATTGCTTTGTATCGATGTTTAGTTAGTGTTATTAACATCTTATATGGATGTACAGGTGTTTAGTTATTATTATTATCATTATTATTATTATTAATAACATCTTACATTGATTAGTTGTTATTGTTTACATTCTATATTAATGCTCTTTATTTCACGGTTGCATATTAATTTGCCAAAGTATTCTTTATCTGTTTGTTTTCAAACAGTAAAGGTATTTACCAGTTTCTTAAAGGGGTCTTTTATTTATCAACTACAAAATTTTATGTAAGAAACTGAACGAGCAGTTAGGTCAGCATCATGTCTGATTACCTCCATTAGCTCTTTTAGCGTTTACTTATTTGGTAAGTTGAACGTCAGACTTCGATACATGTTAGGAAATAATGTAATAAATTGTAAGAGGAAATTGTCTAGGATTAATATTCAGAGAACTTGATGTCATGAGCTATATTTAAAAGAAAAAATTCCGTTGCGTTTGAATTTAGCGTAGGTCAAATTCGATTGGTTAATCACGGCTAAACCAACAAGCCTATTTTTTTTAAAATATTCTGCTTTTAAAATTAAATTAATCATTCGTTCTCCAGTAGTTTTACATCGCCCGAGAAGATACATTTATGGTGTTGAAATATAATTGTAATCGTTTCGAGATTTTTAGCATGTTTTTGTTTTAATATCCTAAAATAAATAATATTTAGCTCTACACTGTATTGAGCCTTCTTTAAAATTTAATGCTATGTACAGTGGAATTATACTCCATTTGTTCTCACTTTACCTGGATATATATATATATATATATATATATATATATATATATATATATATATATATATATATATATATATATTGTTGTAGTCCTCCGTTGGTCAAGGTTGACCATGGGTAGCATCCTAGTTGTCTGCTTGGCTGTAGCAGCGGCTTCTGTCACTGTAGAGGTCGATGCGAGAGTGACAATCTCTGTTGCAGAGGTCGCATGTGTTTTCTGTTTCTGGTCTGTTGGAGCTGCCACTTTGCTTTCTGCGGACCCGCGTTTCCGTGGCGATTTGTGTCAACTTTTTCTCTCCCTGACTTGAGATGTTTGGTCAGGGTTCCTCTCCATTCGGATCGTATGGCTGCCGTATTTCATGTCGCGTTTCACTACATCGCGGTACCGCAGCTGTGGCCGCCGGCGGCTCTTTTTCCAGCGGACAGCTCTTCATACAAGAGGTCTTTGGGGATGCGGCCGTCTAGTATGCGATGGGCGTGGCCCAGCCAAACAGAACTGCGCAGTCTGAGCATTGTGAAGATGCTAGGCAAACCTGATCGAGACCTTATCTTACTATTCCCAGAGTATAAATTATTGCACATTAAATTAATAAAATAATGCTCGATGTATAAAACAAAATAATCCTCCGTGTATAAATACGGAGCTATAATATAATATACACTTTTTTCCCATAGGAAAACCGTCTGAAAACTGGACAGTTCGCAATCAGCACCTGAAAATCGCTTTGTGCATGAAACTCAGACTTGTGCTACCGATGAGGAAATATATATATATATATATATATATATATATATATATAATATGTGTGTGTGATTCTCAGACAGTATTGTTTCGCTATATCACAGCTCTTCAGTGCGACTAGACAACCGAATATCTCAAGCCAGGATTGACCTAATTTTAAGTATAGCTAAAATAACGAATGTGATTTCAGGCATTACTGTAAATCAGTTGGCAAATGTTGTCCGTTAACTGCAAAATCGTATTACCATTTGTATTGCTAATGATGGAGGACATGTGGAAACTTAAATAGAACCTTAAAAAATATAGATTTACTCCTTTCTAATCCTATACATATATATATATATATATATATATATATATATATATATATATATATATATATATATATATCAAGTCTAGGATTGGTGTATACGGAATAAATTCCAATAACCTATTACTATTCTTAAAAGAGTGCTCAATACAGAGTAGAGCATATATAATTGTTTATTTAAAAATTATAACATAAATATGTTATAAAATCACCACAAAAATAGCCATTTTGTTTCAACACCTCCGGTGTCATATCAAGCGATGATGTTGAATCAACATCATCACTTGATAAGACACCGGAGTTGTTGAAACAAAATGGCTATTTTTGTGGTGATTTTATAACATATTTATGTTATAATTTTTAAATAAACAATTATATATATATATATATATATATATATATATATATATATATATATATATATATATATATATATATATATATTATAGAAAACGCGATGGCAATAAAATCTTTGTCAAAATTGTTAACTCAGTTGAAATCTAACTTTTACTATTTCTTTTTTATTACCTTTCAATAGGTGTACGATAATAGCCCTCCACTCCTTCTCGT
Source organism: Acanthosepion esculentum (assembly GCA_964036315.1). Lineage (NCBI taxonomy): Eukaryota > Metazoa > Mollusca > Cephalopoda > Sepiida > Sepiidae > Acanthosepion > Acanthosepion esculentum. The sequence continues at coordinate 48,794,075 of OZ038513.1, read as the reverse complement.
CTTTTATTGCACTATGATTTGGACTTCTCACGGTGCCGATTTTCTCTTATTTTGTCACCTCTAGTATATTCAATTCTCCAGGCCTTTTCCTCTCGTTATGTGTCTCAGACCTGTCATCTGTCTCTTTTTTTTTTATTAGCAGCAGCTTCCTCACAGTTACCATTTAAATCTCGCATATTTAGTCATTGCTATTGTCAGCAATCATCGGTAGAACCATATCTAATTATCTCCCGTCTCTTCTTCGTCTGCGAGGGAAAGTGTCCAGCATTCTCTGCGAGAGTAGATATCAGTTCAGCACTCTTTTCTTTGTTTCTAAGAACAGTTTCCTGTCTCTTAGCTATTTCTTTTTATTTCTGAATTCATCTCACGAGGCCTAATAATCTAATCACAGGATTTTAATTTCATCATAATGACAATGTCTCCTTTGACTTGGTTTGAAACACTACAAGTTCACAACGTTTTCTTAATTAAAAAAGTTTTTTTTTCCCTGAGTATACACAGATAATGCGGTTACCATTGGCTGGTTCACGGTAAACCATTCTGGCTGCTCATTGGTTGTGTAGTTATATTTACTATATGAATCACATTACAGTGACCCTGTACAAGGAAAATCTAAAGATCGTATATAAAAAATATGTAGAAAAGTAAAAGACGGATTAGAATTTTTTGTGAAATCTCTGCTTCAAAGAAAAAGGAATAAAGAATGTAATTCGCCTAGCAGTAAAACAATTTATGATTGGAAAGTGAAGAAATTATTAAAGAAATTTTATTCAAAGAAGAAACTTTTCGTAAAATTTGAAGATTTCTATTTAGAATTTTGGTTTTGCTGAGGAGAAAGCAATTTTCGAAATACGTCTAAAGAAAAATCCATTGATTGCAGAGACTCTCCAAAACAATTATGCTCGATAATCAATATTTAATAAACAAACAGAAACCATACTCAATATTATGAAAGGAAAAGAAAACCATTGAATGTATACAAAAAAAATTGAATTAATTCTAAACCGTCTATTTTTTAAAATATGTAATATGTAATATGAGTTCAATACCCGGTTAAGGCAGTGGAGAACTTTCAGAGGGAAAATTAGCAGGAGATAACTAATAACTGACATCCATCAAACATGGCTCGTGGAACTAGAACAGTCTACCCCAGTGATCGAAATAAAAGGTTCAGTTCGAAATTCCAACCACCTGAAGAAGACCGTAGCGTACAACGGCCGAAACGTTGTGACAAATATGGCGACAAAGATGAGGACAATAGTCCGACTAATGTAAAATAATTAATTAAATAACTAACTGTTAACTAGTTGTTAAATAACTAACTGTAAAATAATATAATCTTCTTCTATGTGTCGTGTTCCTTCATGACGTAGGAGATCACGGCTCTCCATCATTTCCTCTCCTTTGTATCTCTCCTAAACCTAGTTCTGCTATCCATTTACTTCGATTCGCTAGCTAGATTATGCATTGTTTATTTCTATCCCTCTTGCCTTTCAATCTGTCCTGTGAAGTGCAAATTTTTCAAAGCCTCTTTGCTCATCATATACCCGTGAAATTAATACTGTCACTTTCTGATGTTAAAGCTAATTGTTTCATTCTTGTTTCTAGTTCCTCTAAAACATCGTCGTTGCAATGTCCATGGTATTCTCGCCATGTTACTGTAGGACCACATTTCTCTTGCTTCAAGTTTCTTCTTCATCCTTCAGGAAATTATACAACATTCCCTGCTATATAGGTGGACATATATTACATAACAGTTCACTGGTCTTTTCTTTGTATCTAATGAAAGCTGTCTGTTTCTTAATAGAATCATTCACTGTCCCAATTCTCTATCGGACGATAGTGACGCACTTTACGTCCTCTGTTAATATATTCACACCCCTTCACCGTTGAAACTGTTAGATGTAGACGTCTCTTCTACTCCAATAGCTTCATGTCTCGCACATCTCGCCTGTGGAACTCCCTTCCTTATTCCTGTTTCCCTGACAAATATAATCTCCAACTATTTAAGTGTAAAGTCAATCGACATATCCAGCTGCCTTGATCTATCCACTTCCCTTCTCCACATCCTTTCACCTTTCATTCCTATCTGCTCTCGCTCCAAATCTTCTGTAACCCCCTTGCCTTGATCGATCCACTATCTTTCTCCACATCCTCTCCTTTACCACTTCTATCTGCTCTTCCTCCAAATCTTCTGTAACCCCTTGCGTGCTAGTGGCTTCCAGCCTTGCTTGGTGTGATAAGCTTTAAAAAATATATATTTAAACTGTTGTACCTGTTTGATTTTGCTGTTTGTAGTTTACATGTTGGCCTGCTCCTTTTGCTGACAACCATGCATTCTGACTTCTTGCAGCTGATTTTTAGTCCTATCTTCTCGCATCCCGACACAATATTCTGTATTCGTTTATGTAGATTCCTTCCTGTGTCTGCTATCAATACAGTGTCATCTGCATATATTAGGTTGCTAAGATTCAATAATGAAACTTGTTATGACTATTTCTCTCAGAATTGCCTCACGGTATAGGATTAAAAAAGGAAAAATACCTCAGAGATGGAACAGATTCATCGGAGAAGTCTTCCACGACGAAGGAGGACAGCAGGAAATACACAGAAATATGGAAGGACCATAAATATTAAAATTTGAATTGAAATCAGAACTGGCAAAATTGGAGAGAAACAGAGCAGAAAGCCCAAATGAAATTATAATAGAGATGCTGGCAGATTTATATGATTTCCTTATTGATAAGATTACAGACATAATAAATGAAATATACAACCGTGGTGAAATACAGGAAGATCTAAGTAGATCTATTTTCATAGCACTGCCTAAGAAGCCAGGTGCAAACGAATTGGAATTGAAATCCAGTACGAAGACATATCCTATTCTAAGACCGATTTCGATTTTTGTATATTTATTGGACTCATTTTCTATCCGTATACAGGCGGCGTGCAACCAGTATACCTTCTTGAGTATTCTAATATCCATCCCAAATATGTCATGCTTAACGAGCAGTTCCAACAATACTTTGTAACGTAATTAATCAAAAGCTTTTGCCTAATCTATAAAACACAGGAACATGTGCTTCTGCATTTGCATTGCTCTTTTTGGTATCATTATGAGCATAAAATCGAATTCTTTGTTCCAGTCTCTTTAACGAACCTGCTCTGTTCTTGTCTTATTTCGGGCCTGATACTACTGAGCATTCTTTTCTTCTAAATTCGGATGATAAGTTTTGTTATATGGCTCATTAGGCCGATTGTATGATGAAGTTCACATTCGTTTGCGCCTGGCTTCTTAGGCAGTGCTATGAAAATACATCTACTTTGGCCTTCCGGTATATCACCACTGTTGTATATTTCATTTATTATTTCTGTAATCTTGACACTGCCGAAATCATCAAAAGCTGTCAGCGTCTCTATTACTGTTCCGTCTAATTTGTTTCTGTTTCTTTCATCCAGTGCTTATTCCAGTTGAGATTTTAATGTTTCTGGTCCTTCGTTATTTACGTATTGCAGTTTGTTCTCTTTAGTTCGGAACGAGTTTTCCGATGCATTTCTTCCATTTCAGAAATATTTTTTCATTCTTTAATATCAGTGTCCAACCCTTGGATTTTGTGCACAATATTGGATGGTGTCTTGGCCGTCTTCAATTTCCGTAGTTTCACGCTGACTTCACTGATGGGGCTCGTCCCGCAGTCGGCACTTGGGTATATTGTGCAGTGTAAAAGTACATTATTGAATGTTTTAATGATAGTTATATAGTCAATTTGGTTTTCGTTTCTCTTCCTCGGTTTCTCCATATCTATATATGTCATGGGTTTTCTTGAAACTAGCTATTAGAAACGACCGTACATCACTAGGTGCATTTTACTAGTCTGAATTTGCCAATTATTTCACAATCTCTCTCCTTGACAATTTTGACATTCAGGTCGCATATGACCCTGCGCCATTGGGTCCATTTTCTCCGCGTTCATTATGACTTCCTTGTCCGAATTTGCCAATTATTTCCTCTCTCTCCTTGCCAACTTTTGCATACAGGTATCATATGAACCTGCATCATTGGGTCCATTTTCTCCGCGTTCATTATGAGTTCCTAGTCCGAATTTGCCAATTATTTCCTCTCTCTCCTTGCCAACTTTGGCATACAGGTCTCCTATGATCATTGTAATTTCTTGAGATTTGCATTGACCCTTGGCGCTGTCTGGCGTGCAACAAAACCTTTCAATTTATTCCTCTTTACGTTGCACTTTCGGTGCATATGAAATTATGATGTTTCCTTTCTGTTTAACAAAATTCATTCACATTGTTAATAATATCGCAGAAAACATTTCTTCATGTATTGATCTTATGTCAGTCCTACTCCTCTTTCATTTCGCCAGCTCGTTTCACATATTTCTAAAACATTAACATTTAACCTGTTCATTTGCTGCTTTATATTTCCTAAATGAATTATATTATAAAAAGAATTAACTACACCATTTACTAACCTTCGTTTTTGGATATTAAATTACATCATTTAGCATCCATCAAAATTTACCTTGGTTTCCTGCTGGTTTGATATATATTTATGAGTATTCTTAAATTTATAAAATTAACATTTATACTTGTGTGTGTAAATGCTTGTCGTAAAACAAAAAACCATCGTCTAAGATAGGTCTTCACTTTCATTTTTCATTTTTCATTTTCATTTTTCATTTTCATTTTTCATTTACATTTTTCATTTTCATTTTTCACTTTTCATTTTTCATTTTTATTTTCATTTTTCATTTTCCATTTTCATTTTTCATTTTTCATTTTTCATTTTTCATTTTCATTTTTCATTTTTCATTATACATGTTGTCCTTTTACAGATAGATTTTTTACTTATATATATTTATACATGCATATATATGTGTATGTGCGTGTGTCTGTGTGTGTCTATGTGTATGGAAATGGACACTATGGTAAGCAACAAGTTTGGGCATGTTTCATATTTGAATGCACTCTTGAGTCTTCAGACCTGGTGATTGCATTTTAGCATGAAACAGTTCATATTTGCACACGTCACATCTCGGATATTAAACACTCTTACCCTATAAATATAACATATATTAATATTATTTTTTATCATACATTCATATATATATATATATATATATATATATATATATATATATATATATATATATATATATATATATATATATATATATATATATATATATCAGAGTCCGCGAATAAACTCGGAATCTGTGCCCCATGAGCCACGACTACTATTTTGTAGTCGTAGCTCTTGGGACACAAGTCCCGAGGTAATTCGGGGACTCTGGATAACTCTGTATACTTGGATGGGTATCGGTGAACGGAACTGAATGAGTAGCGGCGCTATATCGAGTCTAGTTTATGTCTTCTTCGTCACCGAGTCCCGTGGTACAGTTGGTATGACGTTCGGGTTGTATTGAAGAGATCCGGGTTCGATTCTCGGTGTTGGATGCGCACTGCTGATGAGTCCCAGATAGGACGAAACGGCCGTCCAGCGCTTTCTGCATTCTGTTGAGGATTCTGAGCTCGACGAATCACTATAAAATTAGCCTAAATCCCCAAAATCAATTACTTATGTGTATATATTGTGTGTGCATCTAGGCAGCTTTTTTTCATTTGCATGTTTCATTAAATAATATAGACAAGTTTTGTCTATTTAAGCAAATTCCTGACGATATGAAAAGAATTTGCTTAAAATAGACAAAACTTGTCTATATTATTTAATAGAACATGCATTAATGAATAAATGCTGCCTAAATACACACACACACAATATATATATATATATATATATATATATATATATATATATATATATATATATAACATTAAAATACGTCCTAATTTTATGAATAGCAAAATAATATTGTGTAAGACTCAATCCAAAGAAAGATCCTAAATTCTAGAGGAAATTTAGTACTAACATTCAATGAAATATCTTTCCCCATAAAAGATCTTAAATTCAAATGTGTATAAAAACTATATGTACAAATAGTTTATTTATGTACGTATAAATAAAATTTAACCGTGGAAAATGGCATTATTAACTTAAAGTTAGATTTCCTTCTAGCAGACGAAAATCGCTGAAATTTGCCAAATTATTTTTTATATTTAATAACTCACAATTCTTTGTCACGTTACTAGTGACATTCAAAATTGTTCGAATGCAAAAAATGAACCTTGGAAAGTTGACTATTTTGAATTCTGACATAAAGCAACATAGTCCAAATTTGGAATAACTAAATAAAAAGTTGGACAGACAGGACTTATAGGTATTGTTCAGTAAATCTTTTTGGGCAAAAAATATATATATATATATATACATATATATATATATATATATATATATAGATAGATAGAGAGAGAGATATAAACATACATATATATATATATATGTGTGTGTGTGTGTGTGTGTGTGTGTGTGTGTGAAGTAGACGATCTCTGATGTTCGCTTGAAGTCATGGTAAAGATCTTATGCCTCTGACGTTTTTAAATTGGATTCTATCTCTTGGTCTGTTTTCTTGCTGATTCTTTTTTGCTTGTAGGTGACGTGTCTGCTTGCTACCAAATTACTTACGGTCTGGTTGCGATGGTGCTATAGAGCCTAGCGTTAGAAAACTTCTGTGTTGCACGGTTGGGATGGGGGTATATAATGAGGGCCTTCTTTATGTTGTCTTCATGATTGATCAGTGCCAACTCGCTACATGGTGTCATTTTTAACAGGCGATTATTCTCCATTCTATAAAAAAAAACTCCTCGCTCAGCGAACCTGAGTTTTCATCAGGGTACCATCGATGTTTGAGTCCTCGCCTTCCATGATGGATATGAAAATAGCACGTTTGGGACATTGGAATGGATCGTAAGAAGCGCTAAAGAAATCCTTCCAGCAGATGGATGTGGGTGCAATTATGTAACACAGGAATAAGAGTCATGCAGAAGGGTTGTCAGCACAACAGCTTTATCGAGCATGATCTTAATCTATGCCTTGTCCACTCTGCGTAGTCCCCCCAAAAATTCAAATAATAATATATACATTTTGTCAGTGTTCAGAGAAGATTGACAGTCGACAAAATACACATGCGATACCGCCATATTTAAAGTGGGGCAAGACAGCAGTTGAAGTCAAGAAGATGATTGGTGGATTTTATGGAAATGGTTTGGTTGGAAGCACTAAGTATTCTATATGAGTTGAAAAAAACCAAGAGAGCTGAATTGGGGTTGGTAGATAAAACACGCCGTGGTAGGCCACAACGTTAGTTAAATTTTACTTTCATGAACAATCGTTTACTATTTATATATCCTATACTGCTAAAATGAATGTTTCTCACTTGAAGTATCTACTTTTATCACAATGTTAAATCAACGTTTACAGACATTACCTGATAAAGAACGGACATCGGCTTAATATTTTTCACGGGGTCTCTAAAGATATTTGTGTACAAGTCAAATACGGAAGTAATTTGGTTTTCGAAAGCAATATTGAAATCCAGAAAGAGAAAGGGTAAAAAAAGAAACGAATGGAAAACGCAAAACAAAAAAATATTGGAATTTTCTAATTTATGCACATGCTACTGATGTAATCAGAGACAGGAATCTTATCAATTTGATTTTTAATATATGACTTATCGATACAAAAGGGCAAACCCAATTTTGTAAATCGGTTCACCTCAAGGAAGACAGTAACGCCACTAAGATGCAAGAGGTTACTGAGTGTGAGAAAATATGAGAAGACAAAACAGAGACCAATAACAGAATGTTTGGGTACCAACCAATCGGGTCAGAAGGAACAAAACAAAATCGGTGTGCCAACATTAAGTTCAATCGTAAATCTATTGTAAAGAGTCCAGCAGGCAACCTGGTAAGAGAAACGGGGTCAGAAATCCAACCTTACCCTCGCAACAGCGGAAAGGCACTTACACTCACCAAGCTTAAAATCATTCTCTCCTCGGTAAGCAAAAAAGCAACAGCCTTTATTCACCAAGTGGTTTTTTTCTTACTGGCCACACCGGCCAGGGAAGAAAGAACATTAGCATAGTTTCTCCGATACTTAAAGTAGAAGTTTTTTGTTTTTTTGTTAACAATATTCTTTAATTTTCCTCCGGCAAACCACGCATAAAACACGAACTCGTTTCGAGATAGATGATTTTCCCTTTTGTTACACAGAACATGAATTAAGAAGACAGAGGATAATGGTTAAAATTGCATTTAAATTTTTGAAGATCGAAGTTGATTGGAAAACAAGAAACTGAAAGAGAGTCCTATAAGAGAGAAATGCGATAGAAGAAACTATTAACATAGAACTTACGGTTACATCTAGCCATTTCGACTGCAATAGAGCGTTTAAATTCATAAAGTCTAGATTCTATATAGTAAACATCATCGGAGAGGTTTCCATGAACATATGCACAGGGAAGCTACATTACAGCGGTGGGAAAGTGACTGGAGTTGAGATGCGAGGTCAGGGTTAGTAATATTGCAGATCCTTCTCAGTATCTTATCAAGAATCTCTAAAGACAGAGCAGAAAAACGATATCAGATGTGCCAACAATATTGAAAGTATGGATGAATAATAGAGTTATACATATGTAAGATAGATTCTGGCAAGCAAATATGTCCAGCAAAACAAAATGAAACATCTTTCCTAACAGCAAACCTAAAAAAGAAATGATACGACATAATCTTTACACTTCATGTCATCGCAAACTTTAGGCCATTTAACGACTGGTACTGACAGAACACTGAGTGTTCGTCTGGGGGACAGTAACTAGCAATAACCTAGCTTGCCCAAAGTAAACCGAGCTTTAGATAGCGAGATTTGTAAATATTTACTTCGCTTGCTCAACGCAAACCGAAGTTTGGGTTGCGACATTTGTAACTATTTACCTCGCACGCTAAAGGTAAACCAAGGTATAGTTAAGGAGATTTGTAAACATTTACCTGGCTATCCTAACGTAAACCGAGGTTTAGGTAATGAGATTTGTAAATATTTACCTTCTTTGCCTAAAGTGAACAGAGGTTTAGGTTACGAGATTTATAAATGTTTACCTTGCTTGCCTAATTAAGCCGAGCTTTAGGTAACGAGATTTGTAAATATTTACCTCGCTTGCTTAACCGACGTTTAGGTAGCGAGATTTGTAAATATTTACCTCGTTTGCCTAACGTAAACCGGTGTTTAGGTAACGAAATTTATAACTATTTACCTCGCTTGCCTAATATAAGCCGAGCTTTAGATAAGGAAATTTGAAAATATTTACCCCGTTTGCCGAAGTTTAGGTAACAAGATTTGTAAATATTTACCTCGCACGCTAAACGTAAACCAAGGTATAATTAAAAAGATTTGTAAATATTTACCAGGCTAGCCTAACGGATACGGAGGTTTAGGTCGTGTGATTTGTAAATATTTAGCTCGTTTGCCTAACATAAGCCGAGGTCTAGGTAATGAGATTTGTAAATATTTAACTCAGTTGCCTAAGGTAAACCGAGGTTTAGGTCGCGTGATTTGTAAATATTTACCTTGTTTGCCTACCGTAAACCGAGGATAAGGTAACGAGATTTGTAAATATTTTCCTCGCTTGCCTAACATAAGCCGAGCTTTATTTATGTAACGAGATTTGTAACTATTTACCTCGCTTGCTTAACGTAAACCGAAGTTTAGGGAACGAGATTTGTAAATATTTACCTCGCTTGCCTAACATAAGCCGAGCTTTAGGTAGCAAGATTTGTAAATATTTACCTCGCACGTTAAACGTAAAGTAAGGTTTAGTTAAGGAGATTTGTAAATATTTACCTAGCTTGCCTAACGTAAACCTAGTGTTAGGTAGAGAGATTTGTAAATATTTACCTGGCTAGCCTAACGTAAACCGAAGTTTATGTAATGGGGTTTATAAATATTTACCTAGCTTGCTTAAAGTAAACCTTGTGTTAGATAGAGAGATTTGTAAATATTTAACTATCTTGCCTAACGTAAACCGTGGTTTAGGTAATGGGATTTGTAAATATTTACCTAACTTACCTAACGTAAACCGATGTTTACGTAATGGGATTTGTAAATATTTACCTAGCTTACCTAACGTAAAACGAGGTTTAGGTAATGGGATTTGTAAATATTTACCTCGCTTGCCTAACGTAAGCCGATGTTTAGGTAATGAGATTTGCAAATATTTATCTTGCTTTTTCTTTAAATTTTCGTCAGAAACCATGAAAAGTCTACTAAACTGTGACTATTTGTCCAGACAGTGAAACCATAACACATATGGTTACAACAAGCAGTGTGAACGGGGGAATATCGAAAACATCTTACTTGTAATATTTCCCGAAAAGAAAACGGTCAGCCATTTGGGGATTTCTATGTTCCTTAGTGTTATGTCAAAGGTTAGGACTCGATTCCTTCTCGATATTTAACAACCCTCCCACGTGGGTCGAATGTGGCACAAGGCCGGTTTAATGTGGGCTCCCCGAGCTCGTAGGCCCAGCCAAAAATATGCCCATTTAGAACCCGTATAAACGGGTTCAGGGACTGTCTACCTCCCCAGACGAAACTTTGCCCTTCGGCAAAGCCTCGTCCGAGTTCCTCTCTGCCAAAGCAAAGAGTTCGACAGAAGACGCAAACAGTCAGAGACTGCTCATGACTCGATTCCGTCTCAATATTTAACAACCCTCCCACGTGGGTCGCATGTGGCACAAGGCCAGCTTAATGTGTGTTCTCCGATCCCGTAGCCTCGGCCAAAAATATGCCCATTTAGAACCCGTATAAACGGGTTCAGGGACTGTCTACCTCCCCGGACGAAACTTTGCCCTTCGGCAAAGCCACGTCCGGGTTCCTCTCCGCCAAAGCAGAGAGTTCGACAGATGTCGCAAACAGTCAGAGACAGCTCATGACTCGATTGCGACTCGATATTTAGCACCCCCCACCACACGGGTCGATGTGGCACAAGGCCGGTTTAATGTGGGCTTACCGAGCCCGTAGGCTCGGGAAAAAATATGCCCATTTAGAACCCGTATAAACGGGTTCAGGGACTGTCTACCTCCCCGGACGACACTTTGCCCTGCGGCAAAGCCCCGTCCGAGTCCCTCCCCGCCGAGACGGAGAGTTCGACAGATGTCGCAACCAGTCAAAGACGCGGTTGCGACTCGATATTTAGCAACCCCCCCACATGGGTCGATGTGGCACAAGGCCGGTTTAATGTGGGCTTACCGAGCCCGTAGGCTCGGGCAAAAATATGCCCATTTACAACCCGTATAAACGGGTTTAGGGACTGTCTACCTCCCCAGACGGCACTTTGCCCTGCGGCAAAGCCCCGTCCGAGTCCCTCCCCGCCGAGACGGAGAGTTCGACAGATGACGCAACCAGTCAAAGACGCGGTTGCGACTCGTCCCTCTCTCTTGCGAGGCGCAGTATTCATACTGTCAGGAAGAGTTCACTCTCTCGTTATAGGTAAGGTCCCATAACACTTAGTGGGACATTCGGGCTTTTCTATTTGTTCACTCTACCGTTGCGAGTTTATAACGTATATCTACTTCGAGGTCTACATTACAACCGGAATTAGTTTCTATTTTTTGGCTCTAAAGCTGCGGGCTTAAAACATATATCTTCCGAGCTGTCTACATCGCAACTGGGGATCGTCACACCACACCTGACTCACCAGCCGTCCCGTGAACTTCGTGGATTCAATCTTTCCCTGCCTACACCGTTTTCAGTTGATTGTTTTATTTATTTTATTTTCTACGGCATATTAACTGTTATTTACCACCGAAATGTATTTTGGATTGTAAGAATTATTAATTTTTGCGAGCGAATATTGCTTTAACAATATTTTAAGAATCACAATGATCTTTCCAGTTGCAATTTCAACTATTTAACCCATAATTTAGGGGAGTAAATATGGATTCATAACTTTTTGAGTGTTACTTGCACGTAGGTCAATGTAAACAAACGGAAAGGAATTCGAACGCTGCCATCTGATTTCACGTTCCGAACCGCTTCCGTTTTTTGGTCTAATCTGATACTTGATTGCTAGTTTGGCGAGGTCCATGCACACTATATGGTTCTGTATATATATTATGCCAGATTCAAAAAGAAATTGATTCATGCCTTCTCTGAAGGCATTAGTGCGAAGTTAATATAAAATATCTTATTCGTAATTAGAACCCGTATGTCAAAATGCATGGATGCAAATTTAGATCAACCGAATTTCTCTCATAAATACTAGACAGATAAGGTTTGCTAAACCGCTGAAATATGATATTCAAGTCTCTGCCACTCATACCTGCCAGAAATATATATATTTTTACGTATATATATATATATATATATATGTATTTAGATCTGTGTAGATGTTAAGAATACTAATAAGAAAAAACAAGACAATAAGAAGAGCTGAGGCAGTAAATTGAAAAAAAAAGAAATCAAATTAATAAACAAATAAATAAAATCAAGAGAAAAAGAAATTAGTGTTCAAATCCCAGAAGTATGGAAGCCGTCAGAAATAACGAAACGGTTTGTGGATTCAGAAACTAATCCAGTGACTTCTCGTATCTGTTCTCGATCTCTCAGACTGAACGGAAAAGACGCCGAACGCGAAAGACGATTGATTGAAATGTCAATACAAGTGCAATGACTAATCTTTTCACGCTGTCGAGCAGAAAGATATATCAAATAAAAGAGTGCTTTTTTTATGACTTTGCCCCTAACTATTTTGAAAGACGCCCTTCCCTAACCAAAAAAAGAAACTTCTGAAATGATAGACAAAGCTTTATTGTATCTTCTTTGACAAATAATGCATTATTGATGACATCGAGTTTTTGTTATTTTCTAAAGCATATTTCACAGTTAACAAGATACCAGTTACGAAAATAAATTTTGTGCATTTCAGCTCTGAAGTTGCAGCAAATTTTGTCAACTCTTACTCATGGGATCGCCTGATTGATTCGTTTTTAGTTTTTAGTTTTTTTCACGGCGTATCAACACTTTTGTGGGTTACTTAAAGCCGAAACATATCTTTGAATGGGATATTATTTTTTTATATATATTTTTGCGAGTAAATATTGAATAAAAAAAATTCCGTAGCATACCTGTGATATTTCCAAATAAAAGGCATGCTATTTAATACCTGCATGGAGGCAGGAGATGGATTCATAGTTTTGCCAAAGTTTTTTTTTTTTTGCGCGCGCGCGTAAGTGAATATAACTAATTCGTGTGGAATTCGAACTCGGCTCTCAGATTTCTCATTCTGTGCCGCTATCCTTTACACCAGCCCCACATCTGTCCTCAACTGAGTGATTTCAAAATTTCATGTAATTATATAAATACGTAATTGTATATCAAATAATTTAATAAACTCAACTTTGCTTAGTTCTAGTAAAAGGTCAATAATCTGCGGTATCCAGAAAAAGGCAGAATAATCTAATCAGTTCAATCAGACTAACAATTACAACATGGTATGGCGAAATTTGGTTTTGTTTCCCACACGATCACAAGAATGGGTCACGCAGTGAGGATGGAACTCACTACCCAGTTGTAATAGTGATACAGACGAAGTGGCGCCATTTGGCTTCGTTTATCACAAGATATGACTAGGACACCCAGTGAGGATAAAATTCATTTACTCAACTCTCCGTCAACTCGCTAACAGTTACGTTATGTCGTGGCAGCCCTTACTTGTGAAGATTGGCTGCGTTTGGTGCCATGGATATGCAGCAAACGGTGACGATCGAAATCAGTATGAAGTGCATCTTGTTGACAATTGCGATTCAATGTGACGCTCTTCTATGGATTTAATCGTCAATCCTGGGCACACCCTCTGCATTCAAATTGAATTGTTCTTTGTATTTTTGACAGCACACATCATCCGTCATCGGACACGTCTCGTTTTCTTACATTGAACGTTAAAACCCCAAGATTTCTTCATGCCAAATAGGCTTAGATAGATGAGAGATAAATAGATAGATAAGACACTGATATATATATATATATATATATATATATATATATATATATATATATATATATATATATAGATAGATAGATAGATAGATAGATAGATAGATATGAACAAAATGAGATAGATAGATAGATAGATAGATAGATAGATAGATAGATAGATAGATAGATATGAACAGAATGAGATAGATAGATATGAACAGAATGAGATAGATAGATAGATAGATAGATATGAACAGAATGAGATAGATAGATAGATATGAACAGAATGAGATAGATAGATAGATAGATAGATATGAACAGAACTAGATAGATAGATAGATAGATAGATAGATAGATAGATAGATAAATATGAACAGAACGAGATAGATAGATAGAAAGATAGATAGATAGATAGATAGATAGATAGATAGATAGATAGATAGATAATGAAGAGCGAAAGATAGATAGAAAGACAGATACTAACATAGATGATGATGTGCCAGAGATATAGATAGATAATAAGAGACTGAGATAGATAGATAGATAGATAGATATGAACAAAATGAGATAGATAGATAGATAGATATGAACAGAATGAGATAGATAGATAGATAGATAGATAGATATGAACAGAATGAGATAGATAGATAGATAGATAGATATGAACAGAATGAGATAGATAGATAGATAGATAGATAGATATGAACAGAATGAGATAGATAGATAGATAGATATGAACAGAATGAGATAGATAGATAGATAGATAGATAGATATGAACAGAATGAGATAGATAGATATGAACAGAACTAGATAGATAGATAGATAGATAGATAGATAATGAAGAGCGAAAGATAGATAGAAAGATAGATACTAACATAGATGATGATGTGCCAGAGATAGAGATAGATAATAAGAGACTGAGATAGATAGATAGATAGATAGATAGATAGATAGATAGATAGATAGATAGATAGATAAGAGACTGAAGTTAGATAATAGAGAGCAAAAGATAGATAGACTAACATACATAATGAAGTGTCAGAGATAGAAAGAAAGATAATAAGAGACTGAAATTAATAGATAGATAGATAGATAGATAGATAGATACTATCATATATAATGAAGTTCCTCAGATAGAGAGATAGATAATAAGAGACTGAAAGAGATAGATAGATAGATAGATAGATAGACTAACATATATAATGAAGTGTCAGAGATAGAAAGAAAGATAATAAGAGACTGAAATTAATAGATAGATAGATAGATAGATAGATAGATAAATAAAAGACTGTTATTTAAAAGACATAGATAGATAGATAGATAGATAGATAGATACATCTGAGCGAACATTAATAAGTGGATCCTTAATCTCCACAGCTAAAATTAACCTGCATTCATCATCTCATTCGTTTAATTCATACGAACCGTTAGCGAAATCAAAGTGAATTAAACATCTACAATGTCTTCTTTCGTTCTAGCTTTTTGTTCGATTCTTTCTTTCTTTCTTTCTTTTTTGCCCTTGCCTCCACACACTTCACATTTTTTCTGAAATGGCTTTGAGGCGAGTACAGTCGAGGTTCCACTCGTAGAGAGAGAAGTGGTCCAGGCAATGTTGCTTCGCAGCAATTAAAAATTAAATTAAATTCTTAATAATGTGCATCATAAAAAATAAAGCTAACAAAATTGCAGACAAATTAAAATATTTAATAATTTTATTTTCAAAAATGATTAATTGCCATGTGCCTTTTTGGATATGCCTTTAATAAATACAACTTTTATAAGTGAATGTCTTTAATTAAAATGCACGCATCTATATGTACATGACAGCAGATATAGAGAAAATGAAACGAGTCATGAGAACATATGTATCTAATTAGCTGCAAAAGATTCTCAGGAAGGTATTTTACACCAGCATTTTTAAGTGGCATTAAGGTTCAGGCCGCGAAAATCAGCATTCCAAACTCTGAGTTTTTCAGGCATAGAACACCAACAGCACGAGAAGAAATGTCTGTACTTTGTACGCCCGATGAAGTGTTATAAAGGCCATGAATGTTCTGTATATATATATATATATATATATATATATATATATATATATGAAGAAATATAGTCTTAAAGTGTGCTATATTTATGGGATAAAGTGCTCAATATCAGAGACAGAGCGTGTGTAAATATAAATATAAAAGTGGACATGGGAGTCAGCACTTAGAGGCGACAGTCTGTTTCATGCTAGTGCAATCGTCAGGCAGCTAGTGCTGTTATTTTTCTCGGCTATTTATATATAAGAGTCAGTGGTGCATTATGAGTAGTCTATTTTGGCGGTTACTTTTACCGGAAGTCGCCTATTTGTTTATTTATTTATGTCAAATTATTTTGCTTGTTTTTTGTTTGTTTGTTTTTAATTTAATTTTTATTTTTTATCTTATATATTTATTTATTTATTTATTTTTTATTTTGATTGATGTTTTTTGTTAACGTAATAAAGATTTGTTTATATAGCTTATTGTTGGTAGTCTATTATGGCCGTCATTTACCGGAAGTCGATTGTTTGCTTATTTATTTGGGACACTACAATGGGAAGCTTTGACGGTGCAGAGACATGCGAAATCGTAGGTATTTACTTACTACACGAACTAAGCAAAATAATAGATAGAAATGACACATGGCTCTACAGGGATGACTGTCTCATAATCTTAAGAAACTGCAACAAACAAAACACAGATAAAACTAGAGAGGCAATAATTAAAATTTTCAAAAATAACGGATTCGAGATAGATATAAAAACTAACCTAAACGAAGTAGATTTTCTAGATGTTACCTTCAACCTAAGAAAAGGCACACACAAACCATACAGAAAACCGAATGATAAACCACAGTACATACACATATATTCCAACCACCCGCCTCCTATAATCAAACAGATACCAAAATCGATTAACCGCAGGCTTTCCGACAATTCTTCCGATGAATCTATATTTAACAAAACTAAGAAAGACTACGAAACAGCCCTAAAAGATAGCGGATTCCCAGCAACACTCACATACTCACCACAGAACACAAAAAGACCAACAGGAAAAGAAATATCATATGGTTCAACCCACCGTACAGCAAAAACGTAAAAACAAACATAGGAAAAATAGTCTTCAAACTTTTACACAAACACCTCCCGGAATCAAGCACCCTACACAAAGTATTCAACAAAAACACAGTAAAAATCAGCTACAGTTGCACCGAGAACATGGCACAAATAATAAAAAAGCACAACAGGAAAATTATTAACAAACCACACGAACAAATTAAACCCACGTGCAACTGCAGAATAAAAAACGAATGTCCCTTAAACGGTAATTGTTTACAAAACAACGTAATCTACCAAGCCACAACAAAATCAGCAGATAATGAAGAAAAAGTATACATAGGAGTAACCGAAGGACCATGGAAACAAAGAAATTATGTACACAAAATGTATTTCACAAATAGTAAATATGCGAACAGCACAATGCTTTCTAAGTATATCTGGGAAATAAAAAACAAAACAGACACCACAACAAAAATATCTTGGAAAATAAGGAAAAAATCATCAGCCTACAACAACCTATCAAATACTTGCAAACTTTGCTTGGAGGAAAAAATAGCTATTATTACCTTCCCAGATCAAAATAAATTATTAAATAAAAGATCCGAGCTAATCTCAAAATGCAGACATGAAAA
Organism: Acanthosepion esculentum; assembly: GCA_964036315.1. NCBI lineage: Eukaryota > Metazoa > Mollusca > Cephalopoda > Sepiida > Sepiidae > Acanthosepion > Acanthosepion esculentum. Next base: position 48,776,421 of record OZ038513.1, on the reverse strand, counting down.
GAAATTTTTACTACGTAACTTCAAATAGGAAAATAAATAAATATATAAACGAACAAAACAACAATAAAATAAGCAAAATAAATTACTCCAAACAAATTACAAAACCACACCTGTTAGAATATGCGAAATAAAATCAAAACAAAAGAACGGACGAAAGTTATAACTGTTATATAACGATAAAAAATAAAAAAATTAATAAAAGATAATATACTACGTTACTTAAAAATCGAAAGGCAAAAATATGTAGTGTAACAAATAAATAACAAGTATAATAAATTGATCTAAATACATCCAAATATATAAATAAACTAACAACCGATTACGATAAACTAGCCGTTTGGAAAAAAACAAAAACAAATAAAGATAATCAACTCAAATAGATAAATTAAAAACTGTTCCGACCAAAATAATAGTAAGAACAAACCACAACATCCCACCCCAAAATTCAACAATAGATTTAATCAATGACAAATAAAGAAATATATAAGATAAAAGATAAAAATGAAAATAAATAAAAACAAGCAAAGCAATTTGACCCAAATAAATAAGCAAACAATTGACTTCCGGTAAGTGACGGCCACAATAGACTACCAACAACAAGCTATATAAACAAATCTTTACTACGTTAACAAAAAACATCAATAAAAATAAAAAATAAATAAATATATAAGATAAAAAATAAAAATAAATTAAAAAAAAACAAACAAAAAAACAAGCAAAATAATTTGACATGAATAAATAAACAAATAAGCGACTTCCGGTAAAAGTAACCGCCAAAATAGACTACCCATAATGCACCACTGACTCTTATATATAAATAACCGAGAAAAATAACAGCACTAGTTGCCTGACGATTGCACTAGCAT
>OZ038513.1:48723055-48773055 GCA_964036315.1 Acanthosepion esculentum | reverse complement strand
TAAATCCAGAGAAGAGTATATTTTCTTATGGCCCAAGTAATTGGGTTTCATCGCTGAGGTCTTGAATAGATTTGTAGGTTTGATTGAGAGATTTGATTTTACTGTATATCAATCTTTTGCAGGTTATTTAAAGCCATAAAATATTTTTAGAATCTAAGAATATTATCATAATTTTTACTGACACAGATTCTACTGATTACCACATAGCTGGGGGAAGAAGAGATGGATTATATACCATTCCCATGGGTATCTGCTCGTAAGGGAATATAATGAAACCGACTGGGGCACCTGGAGGCGGTGTAAGTGTTAGCAGGTTTGTCTTGCTAGAACAATTATGACTGAGTAGTGAGTTCGATCCTCACTGGGTGCCTCATAATTTCGGCCTTGTGCCACATCTAAACTACACTTGGAAAAAATATATATATACAAGTATAGAATTGGTGTCTACGGAATAAATTCCAATAACCAACAAATACTATTCTTAAAAGAGTGCTCAGTACAGAATAGAGCAAATATAATTATTTATTCGAAAATTATAACCTAAATATGTTATAAAATCACTACAAAAATAGCTATTTTGCTTCAACCATTCGGGTGTATTATCAAGTGATAATGTTGAATGTAGAATAAATGGTTTTAAAAGGTTCAAATCAATCAAAAATCCCTCCATATTGGAAACGCTGTTACATAAACTGCAATGACCAATCAAAATACAAGTATATGAGAATTCAAAAAACTTGACAACGAACTAAGGTTATAGTAATTATTTAATGCTTTAATGTTGGGGTTAGAATAAAATAGAATTTATTCTAATTAATAAATATTAAATTATACGATAAAATTTAAAATTAAAAATTACCCATTTTAAAATTTAAATTTAATCTATATTAAATTTAAAATTATAAAATTACTCAGGAAAAAAGAAAAAATACATGTTATTCTATTTATTTTGTTTTTATTGAAATTAAGTTGGAATAAACTTTAAGATCAAATGTTGCTCTGAACTTCATGACAACATAGATACATTTGAAGCATAAACAGAGGCAGGGGAGGATGACATCTTGCAAAAGACAATACATACACAATCGGATTATAATACATAAACACGCAGATGTATTTAAACATATACACGAAAAAGCAACAAGACAGAAAATATCTCTACGACCCTTAAAAAAACAAAAAACACATCATACATACACAATGAAAGGTACACACAAGTAATCATACACACAGACACCGACAAAGACATATATATATATATATATATATATATATATATATATATATATATATATATATATATATATATATATATATATGTGTATATATATATGTATGTATGTATGTCATTCACAGACAGTACTGTTTCGCTGTATCACAGCTCCTCAGTGCGACTAGACATCCGAATGCCTCAAGCCCGGATTGAAACACAACTAATTTGGTGTCAGCCAGAGCTATCTTCACTCGGTAGAATTACACAACTAAATCTAGCGTATTGTTTTTACAAATGTAAACAAATGCTCATCAACCAAAGTGCTCCATTCATTTTACTGAAGGGCTTTGCATTAGTGCAGGTGGCTGTTGTTTATAGAATTAGCTTATCACTCAAAAGTGCTCAATTGAAATGTATTTTCAAGAGCTAAATTATGTCATTCACAGACAGTATATATATATATATATATATATATATATATACAGGGTGATTGAAAAGTAACTCCCTATTTTATGTATGAATGGCCAGCCAGGAGTTCTTACTTAACACCCTGTGACTTTTTCTTTGGAGTTGTTTAAAAGACCACGTCTAGTATACGAAACGTAGTCTTTGGGAGAACTTGAATTCGGCGAACAGGTGTTCTTTACTTAGATTTCCCGAATGCGCGGATCGATAGACGTAACACAGATTGCTTATTAATGAGTAAAAATGGAACATATATTTCAAATAAGATTTGTCTGCTACAATACCGCAATAAAAATGTATGATGCAAAAATCAATTAATTCTCATTCATTTTTTAAAAAATGTTATTATCTTTTTGCTTGATAAGGTGTAGCTTTTGAAGAAAGAAGATATTTGAAAAAAGTATGCCTTTTCACTTTTTACATGCATACAGACCCAAGAGCCACTCAGAGGGTTACTGAATAATAGCGCTGTATAAGCATGGCAAGGGGCGGGGGTAAGAATTGCACTATATGTGGTGATGTAGGAAAGTTAACTGTTAATCCTAAATTTGAAGAGTCTAAGATAGATAGATTGATTGATTGATTAACATGGCTACAACCGCCATCTTTATTATTCGAGTACTCGACAATGTTATTTCTTATAGCAATGAATCTTCATAGCAATATCAGTTTTAGTTCCGTAGCAAAATCACATTCCAATCGTAAAAAATCAATGCCCAATGCATTTTTATAGAAAAAACGCTTCCCAATGCATTTTTAAAGTAAACTCCCTTTTCAATGCATTTTTATAAAATCACTTTCCAATGCATTTCTGTAATAAAATGAGAGCCAAATGCATTTTCATTTTAAAATCACTTTCCAATGCATTTTCATATTAAAATTCATTTCCCATGCATTTTCATAAAATCTCTTTCCAGTGCATTTTCTTAATAAAATGACTTTCCAATAAATTTTCATAGTAAAATTCCTTTCCAATGCATTTTCATAGTAAAATAACTTTCCAATGCATTTTCATAGTAAAATCCCTTTCCAATGCATTTTCATAGTAAAAATCCCTTTCCAATGCATTTTCATAGTAAAATCCCTTTCCAATGCATTTTCATAGTAAAATCCCTTTCCAATGCATTTTCATAGTAAAATCCCTTTCCAATGCATTTTCATAGTAAAATCCCTTTCCAATGCATTTTCATAGTAAAATCCCTTTCCAATGCATTTTCATAGTAAAAATCCCTTTCCAATGCATTTTCATAGTAAAATCCCTTTCCAATGCATTTTCATAGTAAAATCCCTTTCCAATGCATTTTCATAGTAAAATCCCTTTCCAATGCATTTTCATAGTAAAATCCCTTTCCAATGCATTTTCATAGTAAAATCCCTTTCCAATGCATTTTCATAGTAAAATCCCTTTCCAATGCATTTTCATAGTAAAATCCCTTTCCAATGCATTTTCATAGTAAAATAACTTTCTAATCCATTTTCATAAAATCCTTTTCCAATGCATTTTCATAATAAAATTACTTTCCAATGCATTTTCATAATAAAATCCCTTTCCAATGCATTTTCATAGTAAAATCCCTTTCCAATGCATTTTCATAGTAAAATCCCATTCCAATGCATTTTCATAGTAAAATAACTTTCTAATCCATTTTCATAATAAAATCCTTTTCCAATGCATTTTCATAATAAAATTACTTTCCAATGCATTTTCATAATAAAATCACTTTCCAATGCATTTTCATAGTAACATCAATTTCCAATGCATTTTCATAGTAACATTATTTTCCAATGAATTTTCACAGTGAAATAATGTTTGCTTAATGAGCACTTCTCGTTTACCAACGAACCTCACTTTGCGTCACAAAGAAAATCCCATATTAAAGGTAAAAACAACTATTCACATGTCTTAAACCAAGTAAACTCGCTTCCCCTCGATAATCTTGGGATTTTGAACCGAATCCTATTCCATTTCGAGTGAAGCTTATCTGAATTCCACTCTGTATGCGCGACGATATCTATTATCAGTTTATGATCTCGATTTTTATTCACCTTTCCATTACGTTTCAGCTTTTCTACTGAAACAGATGATGTCGTTTTTCAACATTACAAATCCCACAGGTTGAACACGTAAACTATGGTTCGGTGCAAGATACGTACAAGTGACCCGAAAGTTAATAAACTTAAGAAGTTAATCCAAATACATGGAAATGAAATGAGAAGAGTCTATTCCCAGGAATTGATTAGATTATAAGTTGTACTATGATAATTCCTCATCTAAAACATTCGATATAACTTAAGGTTGTTCTTCACGGTTTATGACTATCCTTTGTTGTACGGCGGCCTTCCCCAAATCCATGGAGAGGAATGAGACATTACGTTACCACGCTTGGCCCAATAGGTATTTGTAGAGGTGGATGTGATATGCTTAGGAGATGATATCTCTTTTCGATTCACGATCCCCTAAGAGTGTTTGCCCATGAGAAACGAACCCGATTGTTATACGAACTCGACTCTCCGATTTCTCATTCCGAGCCATTGCACCATCCGCACATCCAAGCTTACAGAACCTGGAATTCCAGAGTATTCACCGCTTTCAGTACTGACCTGGTTCGACGTCGCGTAACTTTGGTGAACGCACAAGAATCGATGTTTCAACAGGATATGGACGAAAGCCAATAGAAGATTACTAAATGTTATAAACAGATGTACGCAACGGTAATGAGCTCGTCTAGCCTTCAATCTCTGCTTCGTATAGATTTCAGAGGGATGGGGAAGGTTAATTCAAATTCCGCTCGAGCCTGTTGCAATCACTTTCTCTTGCATTAATCCATCTCGTCTCCTATCCCTCGCATATGGGTTAACTAGAAGCTTAAGCAGGGCTCTTTATCTGGGCTTGACTGTCATTCTACTTAGGAAATTATAGCTCAAGGATTGGTTCTCGAGAAGAAGCTATCCGAATGGAAATTCCTGCTTACTAATGTAACAGGAAGTGAATGAAGATGAGTCGAGCCCGTATACGTGGCATGTCGGATCTTAGCCGGAAAGGTCTGAACTGGTTGAACCAAGGAATATAGCCATTTTCGTATGAAAAAGTGATTCTTCTATGAAAATGCATTGGATAGTGACATTAGATGAAAATGCATTTGGCTGTGATTTTACTGTAGAAATGCATTGGAAATTGATTTTATTACTGGCACTCTCGCTTTGCTTGGAGTGAAATGCTTATAAAAAAATATAGAGATTTCTAAAGGACAGTGTGAAATGGCAATACATAAAATCACGTATCGATGTTAAGGGTTCGTAATCAGATTTTCCATGCTGGCTAACATGTTTCCGTCGCTAACATCAAGACATGTTGCACGGTTTATCGCTACTCGTAAGTGCGGCTTAGGTCATGTGCACGACCAGCCTAAATATCAAAAGTCTTGATCTTTAATCGATTCGCTGCAAGTATGGAGTTCGGATAATACAATAAAGCGGAGTCTGTCTATATTTCTGAGATGAGGTATTATGTACACTATTTACATTATTCGGACTATTGTCCTAATATTTGTTGCCATATTTATTACAACGTTTCGGATTTCAGCACCTGTCTATATTTCTGAGATGAGGTATTATGTACACTATTTACATTATTCGGACTATTGTCCTCATCTTTGTTGCCATGTTTTTCACAACGTTTCGGCCTTTTAGTATCTGTCTATATTTCTAAGCTGAGATATTATGTACACTGTTTACATTATTCGGACTATTGTCCTCATCTTTGTCGCCAAGGACACATAGCGCAGTGGATAAAGGCGTTAGTTAGATCCAGTGACAAGACCCAAAGAATGTGAGTTCAATACCTGGTTAAGGCAGTGGAGAACTTTCAGAGTGGAATTAAAAGGAGATAACTGACACCCATTAGATATGGCACATGGAACTAGAACAGTCTACCACAGTGAGCGAAATAAAGGGTTCAATTCGACATTTCAACCAGCTGAAGAAGGCCGGAGCGTACAACGGCTGAAACGTTGTTATAAACATGGCGATAAAGATGAGGACAATAGTAATTATAATGTAAAATAATAAATAAAGAGGAGATACATAAACTTTCTACTCATAATGGCCCATTAACCAAGATATATAAATCGTCGAGTCCCACACAGCACACATGACCTAAAGAAAGATTGTGTTCAGTGAAGTTAACAGACTGTCGCCAATCGGTGTTGGTCTTCGTGTCCGTTTCTATCTATCAGTCACTCTCTCTCTCTCTCTCTCTCTCTCTCTCTCTATATATATATATATATATATATATATATATATATATATATATATATATATATATATATATATAAAAGTTTCTTAAAAGAAGCTTTCCAATCGGCCACGCCTAAAAGATGTAAAAATTTGCAAATAAATAAATGAACAGATATTTGTAAAAGAGTCTGTGAGAAGGGGGCGCCTAAAAAAGCACACTGATGAACATACAATAAAGAAACGGAAATTCTAACGATTTTTCTATACGAAATACGCTAGAAACCCGGAGAACTCAATACGTCCTTGAAGAGTCATGCATTAATAGCAGTAGGAGCCGCTTTGGACAAGGAAATCAGACAATTGTTTTAATATATTTTCATGTTTGTATGTTATTTTTATACGTACAATTTATTTAAGTAAATGTTGTTTTTTAATTTAACAGTATTAATTACATTTACCGGTCTGAATGTTCGAGAAATTTCGTATAAAATATGCGTTCTCCGACAGGAATCGAACCTGTATTCCTATACGGTAACCGTCATTTGACCTGACGTGCTGTATCATTCAGCTACAGGGAAGCGTCTGGTTAGCAAAATCCGAATGACACAATATCTTCAAAGATATTCTCTATCGAGTATTTCTACTTACGAAACGTATCTTAACATAAACAATGGCAACATATTATGAAATGTACTAAGTCCGACAATTATTTTAATATATTTTATGTTTATACGTTATTTTTACAGATATAATATATTTAAATAAGTGCTTCTTTTTTATTGAAACATTTTTAATTATATTTACCGGCCTGAAATTTCGTATATTTGAATTATACATACATACATACATACATACATACATACATACATATATATATATATATATATATATATATATATATATATATATATATGCATGTTTCAATTAAATACGACAGACATTAGAAACATACTAGTAGAAAACACAAATATATTAACTGCATCCACCTGCAAAAAAAGATTAAAAATAATGGAGGCTTTAATAATAAAAAAGAAAAGGCCAACTCTTAACAATATTAACTACGAACAAAGCCACAATGTGCTAACTGTATTCGGAAAATTAAAAACATCCCTACTACACACTAAGACATACACATAATGCACACACTCAATTAAGCTGAAAAATCGAATCATCCTTGATAATGGCTAAAGGTATAGCCGAAAGCGCTCGGAAGCATAAAACATATGGACAATTCTTACACACCCTTTGTCCTGTAAAGAAAGCTCTTGTTCGAACACAAGAAAAATTAAATAAAACGCTCAATCGTAGTACCTTGTCTGTCGTTTTTAATGAAACATGCATAAACGAAGGATTGCTGCCTAAATATACAACACTATATATATATATATATATATATATATATATATATATATATATATATATATATATAACTTTAAACGCCATTATAGTAGACACTTCTTATCTTAAATAGACGCACCATTATTATATATTAAACATATCGTATTAGGTGTATCTGCCTGCGCATTCGGGAAATCTAATTTTTAAAAAAAGTTACATTATAGAAATTTAGAAAACTTTAGCAAATATCAGAATTTATTTAGATTATTCGTTGTGTAAATCGACTTAAATGAAAGTTTTCGACTCTGTTCTTGCGTTGTAAGGGAGCACGGCGGAGTAATAGCTAGCGGCTCGGCTTGAGGAATCGGAGAGCCGAGTTCAAATTCATTACAGTCAATTCTGATAAGTATGAATCCTCTTCTTCTTCTTCCTCCCCCTCATCTATGGGAAAATAGAAGGACAGACCGTGTTCTATAGCCTTGGATGGTAACTGGTCTACTGCAGGAAAAAACATCTACTGCCTATCACCTAATTTTGTATCAAGCAAGGCACATAACTGACTGACTGACTTTGGCCGTTGTCACGACAGCACAACTGACGCAGTAACTTTGATTTCCGGATTTCATATTCGTGTTACTGCCACCGGTTCCTCGGACCATCTCACACCGCACTGCACGCATAGTTATTCGCAAATCAAATATCGATCACCTGATACGATTTGTAATCTATGAATGTATCCTACAAACTAATAACCTTCAGAGTCTATCTGGAGTGGCGGGTTGTAAATCTGGCTGTTTGGCAAAAAACGACAAGTAAATGGAACTTATATTTTGATTCATGATGGCATCGACTTCGAAAGCCAAGAAAGATTTTTTTTTTTGGTGGGGAAGAATGACAGAGTTTTATAATAGCCGCTTTCGTCCGTTCTACCTAAAAAGTGAATTCATACTGTTTCTTTTCATATTTCGTCCGTTCTGCCTAAAAAGTAAATTCATATTGTTTCAGACAATAATCGGATAGAAATAAAACATTTCATTTCAGCTTGTCTGGGATAGATTTTATGAATTTCCAAAGGGAAGTCATTTGAGTTGCATTAAAAAGATGAGCCTGTCTTCATCGATGACAGGTGATCAAAAAGGAATACCACCTGTCATCCATATCTATACAATGGAGATAAAAAGTCAATGTGATTTAAGAAAGCCTCCTCCGATAAGGTCCTTATGAGGGATAAATCATGAAGACAATCACAAAATTTCACTCACTTATTTTGACTAGTTATATCCCTATCTATCAAACTCAATTCGCAAATATATATATATATATATATATATATATATATATATATATATATATATATATATATATATATATGAATATAAAAATGATCATTGAAGTCAACACTCAGAGGCGACAAGCTATTTCATGCTGACGATTTCAGACCTCCAGGTTTCATGCTGATGGCCTCACGATTGTTCACTTTTGTATCTATATTTACATACGCTCTATCTCTGATATTGAGCACTTTATCCCATAAATATAGTACACCTTAAAACTATATTTCTTTATAAACATATATATATATATATATATATAGATAGATAGATAGATAGATAGATAGATAGATAGATATGATTAAGAAACAATTTATACAAAGAATTAAATAGCAATATTCATGCGATTAATTGCGAAATCACTTCGCTAACAAGACTTTATAAGATATTTAACTTCCAATCAATTCCTTGAATAATAAGATCCTAATGTCGTGTTGTTTTCAAATTGTTATCTTCATGATGCAATTTTCACACATATATAGGCAAACATTAAACGAATTATGTGTAGATCAAAAGACTTTTTTAAAAATTGCGCCCTGAAGATGACAATTTGAATTTGTCGAAAGTACTTGGCATGTGTCTTCCATCTGACAATTGAACGTAGGTCATATTCGATTGGTTGATCAGTGTAAAGCCACTAAGCCTGATATCCGTTTTTTTTTTAAATAAAAAAGGGTTGTATTTTGCTTTTGAAACCAAATTTACTTGCCAGTAATTTACAATCGCCTGAGGATACGCATTGGTATGTGTCGAAACACGATTTCAATTGTGTAGCGACTTTACATGTTATCTTAATATCCTAAAATAAATTCCCCAACTCTGTATTGAGATCTCTTTTAAATTAAACGTACGAACGTTGGAATTGTACTGTATTCGTTCTCATCTTACCTGGAAATATATATATATATATATATATATATATATATATATATATATATATATATATATATATATATATATGCTTTCTGTTTATTCGTTATTTTTATAGATACAAATATTTAAGCTCTGTTTATAATAAACAGTATTAACAACATTTACCGGTCTGAATGTCTGAGGAATTTTCATAGAAAATATGTGTCCTACGAGAGGAATCGAACCTGTATCCTTCACGAAAACATCATGGTTAGCAAGGCCGATTTTACTGTTTTTAAACTACAATTTCCTATAATTTCCCTCGAATATAAATTCTGCTCGAAGCGTATCCAAACGTAAACCAATGACGTCACACACTACGAAATGGACAAAGTCCGACAATTATTTTAAGATATTTTCTGTTTATACGTTATTTTCATAGATACAAAATAAAATCGACCTTCCTAACCAAGACGCTCCTCTGTAGCTAAATTGGTATAGCACGTCAGGCTATATGACAGTTCCATGTAGGATACAGGTTCGATTCCTGGGAAGGACGCATATTTTCTATGAAAATGTCTCGGACATTCAGGCCGGTACATGTTGTTAATACTGTTTATTATAAACAGAACATTTACTTCAATATTTTATCTATAAAAATAACGTATAAACTGAAAATATCTTAATATATATATATATATATATATTTGGCATCCACAGACAGACTGTTTCGCAGCTCATCAGTGTGGCTAGACGTCCGGTTACCTTTGGCAAGGATCGAAACCCGACTGAATTGGCGTCAGTCGGAACTTCTACCACTAAGCCGTCGGCGCACGGCAGGGATGTAGGTGACTTTTAGCGTGTTTATTTTTAGATTTAGATAAACACACAGTGACTGACAGTGACTCAATTCTATATATATATAGAGAGAGAGAGACAGACAGACAGACAGACAGACAGACAGAATATATCTGGCCACTTGTATTCGAGGATACCCGTCCACTAGGGCGCCTAGCCAATCCCTATTGACGCCTGAACTGTGGTTTATACTGTAGATAGGCTGACCAGACTTTAGTCACAGTTTCTGGGGAAATCGTGTTATCTAGCGTGCTCAACAATGTGAACATGACCAGCACGCTCAAACCCTCGCTCTCGATGACGTCAGCTATCGACGGCCCCGCAATTGTTTCGTCTACCCAATTCTACTGACAAAATTTGGGTTAACCCGTTGTATGATTTTCAGGCACTTTCCAAATGTTCCGCACGCTGGGATCGAACCCTCCAGTCCGATAACATCAATCAATCAGCTCCCTGCCAAATCGCACATGGTGAAATTCGGAATGCGAACGTTACAATCACGTGTCCATAATAATTATTATGAAATATACAAATTATCTACAAAATCATAATCATAAAATGTTTTTGCAGTTTATTTAAGACGAGAAAATAATTTTAGACCGTAAGGATCTTTTGCAGATAATAATGATTTACTTATACAAATTCTACTAATTAATCTATAGCTGTAAATTCAGACTTATCCCAAGGGTATTAGCGTGTAAGTGAATATAAAGAATTTGAGTCGAATTGGATTATCTAATTCCGAGCTTTTTATTCATTACACCATCTACACATCCAAGCTTACAGTACCTGTTATTCCCAAGCGGTCACCCATCTATTTTCTGACCAAGTTCGACATTGCTTAACTTCGGTTTTCGTACGGGAATCGGTGTTTCAACGTGACGTGGCCGTAAGCCTTTTATACCATCCACACGTCCTAGCTTACTTCACCTGGTACTTCCAAGCTGTCACTCATCTAAATAATGGCCAGGCTTGACGTTGCTTAACTTCGTTGACCGTACGGAAAACGGTGTTCCAACGCAATATAGCCGTATGTCCTTTATGCGACCCGCACATACAAGCTGACAGCACCTGGAATTCCCAAGCGGTCACCCATCAAGGTACTGACCCAGCTCGACGTTGCTTAACATCGGTGATTATAGGGGGACCGGTGTTTCAATGTGATATGGCGTAAGCCTTTTATACCACCTAAACATCCAAACTGACAGAACCTGGTATTCCCAAGCGGGCACCCATGTTTATTCTGACTAGACTCGATATTGCTAAAATTTCGTAAAAACTACAAAGATTCTAAATCATAATCAAAAACAACCAAAACATTTTTTTAACCGATGAATTAGTCTATTAAATATAGATAACATTTTATGAATACAGTCTTCGTCGTCTTTCAAATGGCTTTTCATATGTTGAATTCGGCTTGTAAATGGCATTTTCAACACATTGGAAACATGGCTTTAATTATTCACGTTCTAAGTTTCAAACGCTGTTATGGAAAACATATACATTAAAGCTCTATTGAATTTTAGAAATAATAATAAAAATAATATCTATATTCCTATTATTATTTATAAATTAGTATTAATAAAAACAACTGAAATAAATTTAAAAAATATTTAAAAAGCTATGTTCGTGATGTTTAATTAATGTTTATCATTATGAAATGGACAAACTCAGACAATTATTTTAAGACATTTTGATGTTTATACATTCTTTTTTGTAGATACAAATATTTAAGTAAATGCTCTGTTTATAATAAACAGTATTAATCGACATTTACCGGCCTGAATGTCCTAGAAATTGTCATAAGAAACATGCGTCCGAGGACAAGAATCGAACATGTATCCTATTCGGAACCGTCATATAGCCTGACGTGCTTTTAACGATTTTGCCACAGAGGAGCGTTCGGTTAGCAAGGTCGATTTTACTGTTTTTAAACTACAATTTTCCATGATTTTCTCACGTACATTTATATCTGCTCGATGCGTATCCAAATGTAAATCATTTACATTATTTTTCTTTTACTATCACATTTGGTATTAAATATTTCACACTGTAATAATAGAAGTACTGCCAGGAATGTTGAAATGTTATAAGAGATCGGGCGCAAATTATCACAGTGTGGGCTATCTATTATTTTTATTTCCATGTCTATCTATCATTTCATTTCTCTTGATTAATGAGTTAGGGTAATTTAAGTGTCTTATGATAACTAATTTTTCTACAAGGCTTAAAATATATCTATCGCCTTTACTATTGTAAGATTTGTTTTTTGCTAAAATCTGAGGGGTTATATATATATACAGTAGCACGATTCCAGTTTATATATATATATATATATATATATATATATATATATATATATATATATATATATATATATGAAGACGTATAGTTTTAAGTGGTGTTATATTTATGAGATAAAGTACTCAATATCAGAGATAGGGCGTATGTAAATATAAATATAAAAGTGATCATTGAACTCAGAGGCGACCGGCTGTTTCATGCTTGATGCAATCGTCAGAGAGGGTGTTGAATTTTTTCTCGACTACTTATATATATGTGTCATTGGTGCATTGTGGGTAATTCATTCTGGCGGTTATTTTGGCGGAAGTGATTTGTTTATTTATTTATTCATTTGGGTTAATTTATTTTACTTGCTTTTGATTTTCATTTTTTATTTAATATATTTATTTTTTTCTTTTCTGTTTTCGATGTTCTGTTAACGTAGTAGAAAATTGGGGGCATTTGTTTATATCACTTATTTAATAGTTTGTTTGATCAGGGAAGATAAAGCTATTTATTCGTCCTAATTTGGGATTGATTGCCTTAGTCTATTCTGCTATTGGCCGGGAACAATTTTAATTTGTTTATTGTTCTATTTATTTATTCATCTGGATTGATGATTTTTACTTGTTTTTTGCTTATTTAGTTTATTTTTATTAGTTCTAACGGTTATTTTAGCGGTAGCCTTTTGTTAATTTATTTATTTATTTATTTGGATCAACTTTTACTTATTTTTCTTATTTATTTGCTTATTTTTTTATTTTGTATATATTTATTTACTGTATTCGGTTTTCGATTTTTGAATAACGTAGTAATTTTTTATCGTTATATAGCAGTTATAACCATTTTCTCGTCAATTTTTGCCTTGATTGTTGTAGTCTATTCTAACAGTTATTGGTTTGTTAATTTGTTTATTGTTTATTTATTTATTTGGATTGATTATTTTTACTTGTATTTTATGTATTTATTTATTATTTTTATTTGTTCTATTTCGTCTATTCTAACGGGAGTGGTCGGTTAATTTGTTTATTATTTGCCTGGGTTAATTTATTTTACTTGTTTTTTTATATTATTTTGTTTATTTTTTCTTTTCGGTTTTAGATTTTTAAATAACGTAGTAAAATTTGTTTTCGCGTCTACATTTTGAAATGACCTCAGATCGTTTATTTAGTAATTTATTTTGGTCTGGGAAGGTAATAATAGCTATTTTTCCTCCAGACGAAGTTTGCAGGTTTTTGATTGATTGTTGTAGGCTGATGATCTTTTCCTTGTTTTCCATGATATTTTGTGATTTGCGTTTTGTTTTTAATTTCCCAGGTCTACATAGAAAGCAAGGTGATGTTCGCGTATTTACTATTTGTGAAATATGTTTTGTGTGCATAGTTTCTTTGTTTTCAGGGTCCTTCACTTACTCCTATATATACTTTTTCTTCATTATCTGGGGATTTTACCGGGACTTCGTATATTACGTTGATTTGTATGCAATTACCGTTTAATGGACATACATTCTTTATTCTACAGTTTCACGTGGGCTTAATTTGTTCGGGTAGTTTGTTGATAGTTTTCCTGTTGTGCTATCTTATTATTTGTGCCACTTCCTCAGTGCAACTGTAGCTGATTTTTACAGTGTTTGTATAATATGTTGTGTAGAGTGTTTGATATTATATATATATATATATATATATATATATATATATATATATATATATATATATATATATATATATATATTAGACCAAAAACAGTAAAAGTAAGACAATATGGTGTTTAACCCACCTTTCTGTAAGCTACCCAATATAAATAATGGGAGATATTATCTAAATCAACAACATTTTACCATAATAACCACCTACATAGAATTTTCAATAGGAAATCTCTAAATATCAGTTATTCCTGCACTAGTAAAATACATAGCATTATTAACTGATCAAAAAGTTATGAATATTTGTGTACATTCATGAAATAAATTATAACCGAATGGACTTTTAAGAAAAAAACTTAAAATTAAAAACTTCGTTTTTTTTAAATCTGAATATTCATTTCTAAATTTAAAAAAAATAATTAAAGGGAGATTACGTGTTCTTATACAGACACACACACACACACACACACACACACACACACAGACACACACACACACATACACACACATATATATATATATATATATATATATATATATCTTCATTCACGATTTAGAAAAATATTAATTGGCAATACAAGTATACTCCACCATGAAAATAAAAATCAAAAATGTCTAATTCTTGAAGCCGTACATATACGATTAATACAACCAACAGTAAATAAGATTAATTATGAGTAAAGCAACAATTTTTTTAAAATGCCTATAAAAGCAATGTTTTGGTATAATCAAATTTGATTTTTTTATTCCTGGTATTGCGTAATATCTAACTGTTTACATTAGAATAGAGAAAGAGCCTTCCTGAAACTAAGCAATGTATTAAGTAACAGGAAAATTTCGCTAGAAACAAAGAAAAGAGTACTAAACTATTACGTAATATCAGTTGACATATAATATATCAGTTGACAGTGTCCTTGCGTTGCAGTGTCTTTAGTCTATTTTCCCGCTTTCCACCGCTTTATCTGTAGCCTAAGAGGGTAACTTTTTGGATGGCAGAACAAAGGAAAACACACTATTTTCTAATAATAATAATAATAATGATAATAATAATAATAATAATAATAACCACTCACATAACCGGGTGTGTTTGTAGAGTCACTGAGCAAAGTGACCATCACCCTCGCCATGTCTTGGCTTAGCGCTAATGTCTGAATGAAAAGAAATTCCTGTTCGCTAATTTACGTTTTCAGACGATGTGTTACTACTGTCTGACTCATTGTCTTTTGCCTAAGCGGATAAGATTTTAGTAACGACATGGCTGAGGTGACCATAACATTTACATTTTCTTTTCTTGACGGTGTTTCTGAGGGTCGTTCATTCGCTCTGCTTCTTCTAATCATAAGGTGTGTGCAAAAGATTCCATCTATAAACCAGGTTTCCATTATTTATTTCTTTAATCATTAGTTTCTGAAAAAAGATCACCGAGAACATTCGCACCTACAGAATACAGTCAGTCGTAACCTAAATATTTGAAAAGAGAATATATTAGAATCCAAACTAAGAAAAAAATAATGTTCTTTTCACATTTATTCAGACTTAGCTATGAGGCAAAGGAACACATAGTACGTTTCAAATTTCTTTGAAGCAAACTTGTTTATCAATTATAAATTTCAATTATACTCTGGCTTTAAGAATAAAAACAAGGCGTGTAGATGAACATATACAACATACGGGAACTTTTTTCTTTCTTTCTTTTGAAAAAAGTGGGCGTAATCACTTCCCGTTAATTATATTAATGCCGGGTTCGAATAGAACATTGCCTTTGGCACGACACATTGTAATATCAGCGTCTTTATCTGAAACTAATGATCATATTATTTGTTAAGAGACCACGTTTCGAAATCTTCCGATGGCATTTGTTAATGTGCATTGAAAGGTTGAAAGGCGTGAAGGATAACGTCTTCAAACAAATATTATGTATTTTCAACGCTTTTCGAAGTAGATTTTACAACTACGTCAATGCAAAGACATCTGGATGAAATCTGAAACAAGTTCAAAGGCGATGAAAAGTGTGACAATTTTCTCTTTTACGAATAGCATAAAAGTCCTTTTTTTGCTTTTGTTTGCATTATCTTGAAATTACAAATGGTTGATGTTAGATATCCGGCAATGTATGTGAGGGAGAAATATGTAGAAACCAGTTGAATGAGGAAACGATTCGAATGTTATAAATTATAACCATGGAATATTAGTGTTTGAGATTTTTATATTATATATATATATATCCACAGACAAAACAAATTGACAATAAAATAAGCAAAATAAATTAATCCAAACAAATTACCAAATCACACCTGTTAGAATAGACGAAATAGAATAAAAATAAGGAACAAAAACAACAAATAAAGTAAATAATAAACAAATTAGCAAACTATTATAACCAAAATCTTAGACTATAAAAAATCAAAACAAAAAAATCGGACGAAAAATGGCTATAACTGTTATATAACGATAAAACAAATGAATAAAAAATAATATACTGCGTTACTAAAAAATCGAAAACCAAAAAGAGAAAATATACAGTGTAACAAATAAATAACAAGTATAATAAATTTATCAAAATACATGCAAATATATAAATAAACTAACAACCGATACCGATAAACTAGCCGTTTAGAAAAAAACAAATGAAGATAATCAATCCAAATAAATAAATTAAAAACTGTTCCCGCCAAAATAATAGTCAGAACAAAGCACAACAATCAACCCCAAAATTCAACAAATAGCTTTATCTTCCCAAAACTATTAAAAAAGCTATATAAAAAAATTCTTATTACGTTAATAAAAAACAACGATCAAAATAAAAATAATAAATAAATATATAGGATAAAAAATAAAAATAAATAAAAACAAGCAAAATAATTTGACCCAAATAATTAACAATTAAACGACTTCCGGTGAAATAACCGCCATAATAGACTACCCACAATAAGCTATATAAACAAATCTTTACTACGTTCATAAAAACACCGACCAAAATAAAAATAAATAAATAAGTAAATAAAGAAATATATAAGATAAAAAAATAAAAATAAAATTAAATAAATACAAACAAAATAATTTGACACAAATAAATAAATAAACAAATAAATGTCTTCCGGTAAAATAACCGACAAAATAGACTACCCACAATGCACCACTGACCGGTATATATAAATAGCCGTGAAAAATAACAACACTCGTGGCCTGACGATTGCATCTAGCATGAAACAGACTGTCGCCTCTAAGCGTTGACTTCTATGTTCACCCTTTAGTCTCAAAATAACTTTTTTAGTGTTCGACAAGAAGTCACAGCGAAGTTTATCTACTCTGATCAATGTTTGCTTTTCAAGTGGAATTCTTTTGCCTACATTTGTGAAAGCCGCATTTCAAAGCCTGTTTTAATTTCCCACGAGTAAGGACGCCCCAATAAAATTCAAATGCACAACTAAGTGACAACAGGCACAGCGCGCTGACTATAATACAAGCGTCGTATTAGTAATAATTAATTTCACTAACAATATCAATCTGAGTAAATGTCAAAACACTTCTTAGATTTCTTTAATAACATTCCCGAAACCATTACGGGAAATACTGATTGAAAATCAACCTTCGATGTCTCGGATTATATAATAGCATTATCGAGCTATCTAATCCAGGTCCGTTCATTTCGTTAAATGACATTTATAAATTGTGAATTGCTATGATTGTCCTTGGTAAGGATCATCAATGATTCCATGGTGCTTTGTCAACAATCATTTATTTTATCGAAGCTCCACATATCGTAAACTGGCCTTTACACTTGGGGATTATCTGGACCATTTTAGGTTACGTCTTTCTGACTACTGGATTGTTATCTAACTTCCTCGATCCCCACCTCCATAATGGTCTGGAGGAGAAGCTCGCCGATAAACATTCCCAAACAAATCCAAAATAAAAAAATGAGGTTAGCTTGATTTAGGAAACATTATTTTGTTATCCATAATTATTGCAGCCGTCACATCGGCTGCCGGAGATATGTGGATTAGTCAACGAGCCAGTGGTAGTGCGTGTTTATAATAGGGTACCATGTGGTGAACGCTTGACCAACTTACCGGTTGGTAAAGTAGCTTTCGCTTGGAGATTATTTTTCCTCTAGCGAGATGACTGAGTTGATGGCAGAGGCCAGTCGCTTATTCGAGGAAGTTTTACGGCATTACGGCTCATCAGTTTTGGTCCACATCTCAGTTTGCTTGTATGAATTTCTAGATTGTATTTTCATTCATGCCAGATTTTAAATGTTTCTTAAGTTTATGTGCTTTCTAGTGATATCGTTTTTTTTTTTTGTTTTTTTTGGTTTTTCAACTTCTCTCTGCGACAGGACTTAATAATGGACATTTCGTGCCTGTGTACAAATATGGCGGAATAGGCTTTGCACTAAATTTCACACCAGACCAAGTATGGCAAGGACAAGTTTAACTTTAAATAACAACAGCAATAACAATAATGGATAACACATATAACTTACAGAGAAAATAACGATATAATCATGCTGTTGATGTTCCACACGACTTGAAACAAAAGGTTAGGAAGGAAACCCCGTGAATACTGCAAATGGCGATAACAGCTACTGAACTTGTGTACCTATTTTTCTTGAAAAATTGTTTCAAGAGGAACACTTTATAAATTTCAACTGACACTAGTAAGAGCGGCTGAGTTAATGAATGCTAAATGTTTCCTTGTAGGGAAACGCCTGATATGACCATTATTATTAGCATTAATACAATTAATGTCATCAATATTCTGGGACAGAAGTAGAATTAATTACGACTTTTGTCTCATAATTGTTTTCGCATTTGCATTGTCTTTGGTTTGGTTTCTTTTGAGGTATATCAATCTAAGTGGGTTATTTAATGCTGACAAGATTTTTAACATAGTTTCGTGTGAATAAAATACGTATTCTTTGTAAGAAATCCTTTTGCTTTGCCTTGTTTTGTTTTACGGTATTTCAACCTCAATGGGTTATTTAATGCCGACAAGATTTTTAGGATAGGTTCGTATGAATAGAATACGTATTCTTTGTAAGAAATCAGTTTGGTTTGGATTGATGTGTTTTACGGCATATCAACCTCAATGGGTTATTTAATGCCGACGAGATTTTTAGGATAGGTTCGAAGAAGTTTTACGGCATTACGGCTCATCAGTTTTGTTCCACATTTCCAATCTCAGTTTACTTGTATGAATTTCTAGATTTTATTTTCATTAATACCAGATTTTAATATGCTTCCTAAGTTTCTCTGCTTTGTAATGATTTCAATTTTTTTTTTTTCAAAATTCTCTCTGCGACAGAACTTAATAATGGACATTTCGTGCCTGTGTACAAATATGGCGAAATAGGCTTTGCATTAAATTTCATACCAGACCGATGAAAGGACAGCTTTAACTTGAAATTGGAGATAGTTTTCTTGTCTCTGTTTAGCCCGAATGGTGAACATCTGTGGGCTTGACTGCACCTCATTTGTCCGCGTATGAGGAAACCGCTACCTAGATGCCTATATGAAAACCGCTTCGAAGAGAAGTTAAGCAGTCATTCACACACATCAGTCAGGTACTCGACTTCATTAAATTCTTTGCTTTTCGCTGATCCAAAATAATTTAAACTTCCCACAATTTGAATATTAACCGCTAACGACTGACATTTTCATATTCCACGATTTCCTTACCTACCTGGCAACATTAAAAAAATAAACTTCTTTTCATTTAATCATAGATCTCCTTCGGGGCATAACGGGTGTTACCGAACAGGTTAATCTACCAGAATATAGCTGACCGTAATTCAACTTAGTCTAGAATAAACCTCGGATTGGAGCTATTCTATTTTCATATCTCGAGGTATAATATATCCTTGTTTAAACAATAACCGTCAAATACCAGTTTAAAATCTCTTATACTTGTTGTATAATGTTATCGTTGAAAATAAAATAATTATACGAGAATAGATTTCTAATACGTAAAATTATTGGTAAATTGATGACCTGACTTCGTGAATTAATAGGGTATGTGGTTTGGGGGGATTTTCGACACGTGGATTTTGATCTCACGAGGACGTGAGTGACGCTTTGTATTTTCCTTTTGCGTGGGGTTCTTCTCATCGGGCTGCCGAGGGGTGCACAGCTTAATTAGAGCTGCGTCGACCACATCCCTACATATTGGGGGCAGCCATTGGCATCCTGCGAGATGCTACTCTTCACCTCGTGGCTATCGATATGCACCTGGCTCGTCTCTTGCTCTGGTGTGACAGTGAGTGCCAAGTCTATTTTGCAATCACTTAGAATGATCTTAATAGCTATTAGAGCCACTTCAGATGAACTTAGAAACTTAGGTTGCTTTGAACCTGACCATCTGATATTTCCTGGCGGGTGTAAGATAATAGATTAATAACAATTGTTTTTTTTTAACTGTAACAATGCGGCCTTCCGACTCGCAATAACCGCTGATAGAAACCCAGTATCTGCCAGTTTTATGATTCCTTGCTAACTACAATCTTCAAAAATTTAAACACGATGCCAATCATTATCTTCTGTCTCCTTGAATCCTGTTCTTTTGTCGCCTCGTCGGTTTCTTTCACTCCCAGTAACAACTGGCATTCTATTGACAACTATTTTCTTACTGGAAGAGAAATGATTTTAAAAAAATGAAGAAAAAGCAGAAATCACGTTTCTAAAAAGAAGTCATTTTTTTTTCAGAAATTGACTATTGTTGTCAAATTTTAAGTGAAGCTGTCCGGGGTTTACTTGCCTGATAATACCATGCCTATATATGAATTATTTGCACAATATAACCCCTTTCCTAGAGACGTAGCGTCGCAGGCCTCTATCTACTCCATCGCTATTTCCATGGCAAGCGTTCCACCAGCCCTGACCTTTGCAGGTGGGACCCGTCATGCCACCTACACACGGTTGAATAATCCCAGTTCCCTTCATTTTCTATTAATAAGTAGTTAACGACGACTCCTTTGTGGAACAGACTTCCCTATAAAATTCTGAATGAACATTATAAATTTATTTTTACTTATTTTTTGTTTTCATTTTTTCGAAAAGCATACACCTGCATACTTATGTCGTTACACATGTTTCGTTGAAAGCAAATCTTCTCTTTTCCTTTATTACTTAATATGTCTTCCATGACGGGCTTGTCGTACAGCTGTTGAGATCAACGGCGTGTACTCGATGCTTCCAGGACAACTGAACCAGAAGTAAATAAGCAGACAACAACTGCTTAAAATTAAGCAGCTCCTGGAGTTTAATTTGAAGCTGTTTATAAAAGATGTTATGAATAATCAAGAGTGATCTCACCTCGTTTGGCTACTGTCTTCTTTGAGAGAGCTATTTCCGTTTATTGGGACTATAAAAGGACACTATACGCGAACCTTGTATTCTCAGTTGAATAAAGCTTACTTAAAGCCTACACCTGCGTACTTTTGTCATTACACATGTATCGTTGAAAGCAAATCTTCTCTTTTCCTTTATTACTGAATGTGACTTCCATGATGGTCTTGTGGTGGAGCCGCTGAGATCAACGGTGTGTACTTTCTGCTTCCAGGACAACTGAACCAGAATGAAGCACATACTATGGTTTAATTTGAAGCTGTTTAAAGAGTCTACTTTTCACTTGGGTCATTTTCCGATTTCTGTCACTTGTGCCACTTTTACTGTAACATTATTAGCTGTGCCATTATTAGCTGTGACATTATTAGCTGTGCCATTATTAGCTGTGCCATCATTAGCTGTGCCATTCTTACTCTTTCCATGCAGACAAAATGCATTGCAGAAAGGTAACCTGTCAAACCACTTAAAAGCGACCAAATACAGAATGTAGGTTCGGTTAGAATAAAGTGAATGTCTACGTTGTTGTCTCTTGTGCAGGACCTCTACGTACCGTTTTGAAATTTGAAGAAAACAGGCGTGTATCTATCGTTTCGGCCCTAGTGCAAATCGCGACTATATTTACGTTTTTTTAATCTGTTGTAAACCCGATCTGTGCTTTTTTTTAAAAACCAGACCTACGTTTTTGACCGTAAAATAAGCAGGACATATGTCATTTTTTCATTCTGTCTACCGAATATAAAAATGACATTTCATAATGATAACTTGTATGTACATTTTTCATCTGGTACAAAGCGGGCCGGATCTTTTCTGTTGGTTCTCCCCCAAATATTAATTCACCCCAAAATATAAAGAATTTATATTTACTAAAATTCACACCAAATTCTCACTTCCATTAGAGTCCGGTTGAGTTAACTTTTGCGATCGCTCCAAATGTGGGCGACCCGAGTGCGCTATTTTTAAGTGTGGGGTCTACTTGGCCCACCCGGATAAACAAGCTTAAAACAAATGGATTTCTTTTCTTTTTCTTTCAATTGTAAAAGATTCCATGTAATTACCAACGAATATCATCGACACTTACGAAATGGTAATAAATTCCTGATTTTGTTTTTGTTTTTTCATTCTAAAAGTTGAGAGTTGTTGCGAGGTAAGCTGAACAGATTTTGATTTTAAAATATATAATTTCAAAAGAGTGCTGATACTCTTATGCTCACAGGGCAAATAGAGGGAAAGAGAGACAAGCTAAAGTAAGGCGTGTCATACATAGCAGGTCTAATGAAGTGGATAACAACAGGGCCTGTGAGAAGTAGGAAAGTGACAAAACTTATTGAAAGCTACAAGGGACAGGGTGAAGCGGAGAGACATGACCGCCTTCGTCGAATATACGATTACCATTTTCACTCTTTTCTACCTTTATCTGTCTATGTTTCTGAGATGAGGTACAATGTACACTATTTACATTATTCGGACTATTGTCCTCATCTTTGTCTCCATATTTATTACAACGTTTCGGTCTTTCAGTATCTGTCTATATTTCTGAGATGAGGTATTATGTACATTATTTACATTATTCGGACTATTGTCCTCATCTTTGTCTCCATATTTATTACAAGGTTTCGGTCTTTCAGTATCTGTCTATGTTTCTGAGATGAGGTATTATGTACACTATTTACATTATTCGGACTATTGTACTCATCTTTGTCACCATATTTATTACAACGTCTCGGCCTTTCAGTATCTGTCTATATTTCTGAGATGAGGTATTATGTACACTATTTACATTATTCGGACTATTGTCCTCATATTGTCTCCATATTTATTACAACGTTTCGGTCTTTCAGTATCTGTCTATGTTTCTGAGATGAGGTATTATGTACACTATTTACATTATTCGGACTATTGTCCTCATATTTGTCGCCATATTCATTACAACGTTTCGGTCTTTCAGTATCTGTCTATATTTCTGAGATGAGGTATTATGTACACTATTTACATTATTCGGACTATTGTCCTCATATTTGTCTCCATATTTATTACAACGTTTCGGTCTTTCAGTATCTGTCTATATTTCTGAGATGAGGTATTATGTACACTATTTACATTATTCGGACTATTGTCCTCATATTTGTCTCCATATTTATTACAACGTTTCGGTCTTTCAGTATCTGTCTATATTTCTGAGATGAGGTATTATGTACACTATTTACATTATTCGGACTATTGTCCTCATCTTTGTCACCATATTCATTACAACGTTTCGGTCTTTCAGTATCTGTCTATATTTCTGAGATGAGGTATTATGTACACTATTTACATTATTCGGACTATTGTCCTCATATTTGTCGCCATATTCATTACAACGTTTCGGTCTTTCAGTATCTGTCTATATTTCTGAGATGAGGTATTATGTACACTATTTACATTATTCGGACTATTGTCCTCATATTTGTCTCCATATTTATTACAACGTTTCGGTCTTTCAGTATCTGTCTATATTTCTGAGATGAGGTATTATGTACACTATTTACATTATTCGGACTATTGTCCTCATATTTGTCTCCATATTTATTACAACGTTTCGGTCTTTCAGTATCTGTCTATATTTCTGAGATGAGGTATTATGTACACTATTTACATTATTCGGACTATTGTCCTCATATTTGTCTCCATATTTATTACAACGTTTCGGTCTTTCAGTATCTGTCTATATTTCTGAGATGAGGTATTATGTACACTATTTACATTCTTCGGACTATTGTCCTCATCTTTGTCACCATATTCATTACAACGTTTCGGTCTTTCAGTATCTGTCTATATTTCTGAGATGAGGTATTATGTACACTATTTACATTATTCGGACTATTGTCCTCATATTTGTCTCCATATTTATTACAACGTTTCGGTCTTTCAGTATCTGTCTATATTTCTGAGATGAGGTATTATGTACACTATTTACATTATTCGGACTATTGTCCTCATATTTGTCTCCATATTTATTACAACGTTTCGGTCTTTCAGTATCTGTCTATATTTCTGAGATGAGGTATTATGTACACTATTTACATTATTCGGACTATTGTCCTCATATTTGTCTCCATATTTATTACAACGTTTCGGTCTTTCAGTATCTGTCTATATTTCTGAGATGAGGTATTATGTACACTATTTACATTATTCGGACTATTGTCCTCATATTTGTCTCCATATTTATTACAACGTTTCGGTCTTTCAGTATCTGTCTATATTTCTGAGATGAGGTATTATGTACATTATTTACATTATTCGGACTATTGTCCTCATATTTGTCTCCATATTTATTACAACGTTTCGGTCTTTCAGTATCTGTCTATATTTCTGAGATGAGGTATTATGTACACTATTTACATTATTCGGACTATTGTCCTCATCTTTGTCGCCATATTTATTACAACCTTTCAGTATCTGTCTATATTTCTGAGATGAGGTATTATGTACACTATCTACATTATTCGGACTATTGTCCTCATCTTTGTCTCCATATTTATTACAACGTTTCGGCCGTTGTAATAAATATGGCGTCAAAGATGAGGACAATAGTCCGAATAATGTAAATAATGTTTTGTTTTTGGGGGTTTTGTTTTGTTTTTGCTATGTCAAAAACAGTACATAGGTCTATTTTTGTCTCCAATAAAAATCGACTCTAGATTTACCTTTTTGACTCTATTTAAAATCGAACCTATTGTTTCCTTTCTAATTCTATTTCTAACTTTTTTAATCTCGTGATATGTGGACCTGTTCCTATTTTTTTTATTTCAATGTAAATCTGACCTATATTTATTATTTTGACGCTTCATCGTGACCTGTTTCTTTTTATTGCGAGACATATACGTCATTATGCAACTCAATATGGTCTAATCCCACTGACCTAGGCTTACCGTCTGTTCAATGATATTAAATAGTAGAAATTATATCGAAAGAATTTAGCCATCAGAGAAATTGGCCAGGATTGTTCCGTATAAGCAATAATAAAAATAGCAGTGATCATCGTATTTTGCTTCTTTTTTTTCTTATTGCAAAGAAAATATTTGTTTGTTTTTTTATGTAATTGGTCGGATTGAGTAGAATGTATCAATATTTTTCGATCGATTAAAAAGTTTTCCTTCATTCTTTTTCTTTATTTTTGTGTCATTCTTGATTTTTTTCTCCCATTGTTCTTTAATATTTTTTTTATTTTCTCTTTTTTCCCGATTTCATTCATTTGTCAATCCTTCATTCTGGAATTCTCGTTTTACTGTCCTGTTAATTTTGATTTTTTTTTTTCTTTTTACGCCCTTTTCTCCTTTCTTCTTACATTTTTCATTTTTTTTTTTTCATATTTCTTCTTTGCTCACTTCTGTTTATCTTACATCCTTTTCTTTCTATGTCTCTTATATATTTTTTATTTTATTTTCTTTCTTTTTTCTTTGTCTCTTCTTTGTTTTAACCTTCTATTTTTCTTTCTTTCGCCTTCGACTCAATCTCGGTAGTATTTCTTTACATTTTCCGTCTTGATTTCACCGTTATTTCGCAATATTCTTTCTTATAAATTCCGGCTTTCTAATAACATTTCGAATTTCTTTCTTTCTTTCTTTCTTTATTTCTTTCTTTCTAATAAAATTTCGAATTTCATTTTTTCTTTCTTTCTTTCTTTCTGTCTTTCTTATAAATCCCGGCCTTCTAATAACATTTCGAATTTCATTCTTTCTTTCTTTCTTATAAATCGCGGCTTTCTAATAACATTTCGAATTTCATTCTTTCTTTCTTTCTTTCTTTCTTTCTTATAAATCCCGGATTTCTAATAACATTTCGAATTTCATTCTTTCTTTCTTTCTCTCTCTCCTTCTTTCTTTCTTTCTTTCTTACTTATAAATCGCGACATTCTAATAACATTTTTTCTTTCTTTCTTTCTTTCTTATAAATCCCGGCTTTCTAATAACATTTCGAATTTCATTCTTTCTTTCTTTCTCTCTTTCTTTTTTCTTTCTTTCTTTCTTTCTTTCTTTCTTTCTTATAAATCGCGGCTTTCTAATAACATTTCGAATTTCATTCTTTCTTTCTTTCTTTCTTTCTTTCTTTCATTCATTATTTCTTTCTTTCTTTCTTCCTTTCTTTCTTTCTTTCTTATAAATCCCGGATTTCTAATAACATTTCGAATTTCTGCCTTTCTTTCTTTCTTTCTTTCTTTCATTCATTATTTCTTTCTTTCTTTCTTTCTTTCTTATAAATCGCGGCTTTCTAATAACATGTTTTTCTTTCTTTCTTTCTTTCTTATAAATCCCGGCTTTCTTATAACTTTTCGAATTTATTTCTTTCCTTCTTTCTTTCTTTCTTTCTTTCATTCTTTCTTTCTTTCTTTCTTTCTAATAACATTTCGAAATTCATTCTTTCTTTCTTTTCTTTCTTTCTTTCTTTCTTTTTTCTTTCTTTCTTATAAATCTCGGCTTTCTAATAACATTTCGAATTTCTTTCTTTCTTTCTTATGAAATTCCTGCTTTCTAATAACATTTCCAATTTCATTCTTTCTTTCTTTCTTTCTTATAAATCCCGGCTTTCTAATAACATTTCGAATTTCTTTCTTTCTTTCTTTGATTATTTCTTTCTTTCTTTCTGTGTTTCTTTCGTTCTTTCTTTCTTTCTTTCTTTCTTTCTTTCTTTCTTTCTTTCTTATAAATTCAGACTTTTTAACAACTTTTCGAATGTCTATCTTCTTTCCTAATCAATTCGAGTCTGCTAATAACATGCCGACTTCGTTCATTCATTTATCTCCCATCTTTCGTTCTTTTAAATTAATTAATTAAAAAAGTGCAAATACATTCACTTGAGTTCCCTGTGGGTGATGATGCTCTGAGAGCTTTTTATATTAAGCTACATTGATGAAAATGCAAGTCGAACATCAAATGTTGTCTCTATTACTATATTAATCAATTTATATTAATATTTTATTTTATTAATATTCCAAATTAATATTATTATTAATAAATTAAAATAATTTATATAATAAATTATAATATGTATATAATTTTCCTTTATAAATCCTTCTCAGTTTTATTCATATTTTACAATAAAGAATCCGGTACAGTAAAAGTGACGCTAATTTGCATCATTTGATCGCATTTTCTGTTAGTTTTACACTTGTTTTCTTTTGTTTTTAGTATTTTAATATGGCGTAGATTAATGTAGAGATTCCAATTCCTAGTTGTAACAACCGTTCCGAAGTAAAATTGCTCTATGGACCACTAAATATTGCCGTAGATCCCCCAGCTTGCTATTATTTTGTATGGACCCCCAGTAATGTTACATGAAACCCCAGAGTACATCGAGAACTACTGGGTGAGCTAGTCTAGGCGTTGAGCGTGTTTTTATTTACTGCGTGGGTAGGTGTTCGCCCCTTGGTTCTTTTGGTTTTTCGGGAATTCTTGTTCAATTCAGGCAATTATTTTCTCTTGGTCTCACCAACATCGTATTTTTTTTGTCATACACACACCCGCCTCCCCACATATATATATGTATGTGTTTGTGTGTGTGTGTGAGAGACAGACAGACAGACAGACAGAGAGTGTGTGTGTGTAAGTGTGTGTGTGTGTGAGAGAGAGCTGTGATACAGCGAAACAGTCTGACTGTGGATAACTATTTATGCTTTCGTTATCCG
The DNA here is from genome assembly GCA_964036315.1 of Acanthosepion esculentum. NCBI lineage: Eukaryota > Metazoa > Mollusca > Cephalopoda > Sepiida > Sepiidae > Acanthosepion > Acanthosepion esculentum. The sequence goes on along the minus strand of OZ038513.1, from coordinate 48,744,827 downwards.
ATCGGAGAAAAAGGATAATTTTAAAACAGTGCTGCTATTAATGCATTGCTCTACAATTACGAATTGAGCTCTCTTGGCTACTGGCGTTTGTATACATTTCGTATAGAAGACGTTAAAATTTTCCTTTCTCTGACGTGCGCTGATATCTTAGGGGTAAGATGTCTGACTGAGCCACACTGATGAGCTGTGATACAGCGAAACAGTTTGTCTATATATATATATATATATCAGACAAGTAATTATTTTTAAAGATAATATAATTAATTTTCTAGTGTAATATCAAACCGAAGGTGTAGTTTTCGAGTTAAGATAAAATCCTGCTATAGTTTGTTGCATTCACTTTCATACAAACTCTCTTAGGAAAGACATGGATGCATCCCTTCCTGCTAGCTACGAGGTGAATGGCATGTTTTCCTGCGCCCTTTAGCCCTGGATGGTAACTTCCCTAATAGAAGGAAAACCTTTGGAGAAAACTATTGGAAACCACTCCAAGATTTTCTCAAGAAGACATTGTAATTCACAAAAGACGTATTGAAAATGAAGCTAGCAATGGACATGATTACCTAGGTCCTGAGATGTCACGGTATGTTTAAAAGGAATAGAAAAAGATTTTTTTTAAATACTATCATGTTGGCTCTATTGATCATTATTTGCCATACAACCTCCCCCCCCCCCAAATCTCCGTTTATCAATTGCTCGGTCGGAAACTCTCACTACTGAGCTCCAGACGTGTATTCCTCGTTTCTTTGATTATCTTACTATAAATAGCAACGAAACACATTCCGCCTGCTTAGAATAACCTTTGGATAATAGGCAAACGTCAAGTCAGACTGGCGAATTCGTTGTCAAACGTATAATTGGATTACGTCTGTCATATGAACTAAAGGCAGACAATGTTGAAAGGAAAGCGAAACTAATTATTTCGTTTTATTTTGCATCTATTTATTTCATTTTTCCAATAAGGTAACGCGACCGCTTATATCTCATAAAAAGACATGTCATTTTAGTGACAGGACATCACGTATTGAAAGAAGTTAAGCCAATATATGTTCACACAAGCGATAACACACACATGTATGTACATATATATGATAGAAATATAGCTTTAAGGTAGCTGTATTTATTAGTAAATTTAAATATCAAGAATAGAGCGTATGTAAATACAAAAGTCTACATTGCGGTCAACACCCACCGGCGACTAACTGTTTCATGCTTAAACGCAATCTTCTGGCCATGTTCGACTATTTATATATGCTGGTCAGTGGTGCATTATGGGTAGAGCTATTGTATTATTTTAACGGTTATCGCATGGGCTGTGACGATTATGTTTCAAATTATTCTAGGTGTTATTAAGGTGTGCAAACCTACTTACGCACGAACATACACATACAAACGCAAGATCACATATTCAATGCCAAACGATGATTGGCTAATAAATCAGTAATACATTTTCTACAGGCAATTTACGAATCGCAGTAATGCGACAATTTTGAAATCGCTTTATTTTTTAAGTAGTCACAATTGTGCACTTTTGGGAAAAGTGGCTCACAGAAGCTTCCTTAAGTCTCCCCAAAGCTCGCTCGCTGATTGATTGATGCCAACCAATCAGATCGTTTGCACGTGAAGAATAATTTTTCCCGCGCAACGAATCGGAGCCTATAGTCGCTTATTTAAGCCAAGATTTTTCTCATCTCAATTCGTGAGACCTTAACTGCTAAATCAATCTACGGCAGTTGGAACTCCAGTTCTAACCATGCGCCAATCTTCTCACTCCCACGCACACCCACATGCTGATGATAATTTGTACACCTTCACTAAAAACTTCTTTTGATACAACAAAACTTTTCAATAATATTACAAGAACAATCATATCATGAAACACTCATGAACATTTATCCAGTGAACTTTAAACCAAATAATTATCTCTCACTGAACTCTTAAATTGCAACCAAAGGGAGGCAACTCTTGATTAATTCAACCTTTCTTACTTAAATGCATGTTTTCTTTTACATCGTTAATGGATATTGTACATCTTGTTAATATACATATATTTTATGTGCAACAATGTCTTGTGGTTATTCTTCTTGCGGGAGTACTGTTTTCTTATCAAAGTTAAATTAATGTGGTGAAGTCCCCTTATTTATTGATTTATATTATTTTATTTTACTTATTTATTTATTTTTATTTATTTATTTCGTTGTTTTTTAGTTTTCAATTTTTAAGTAACGTCGTAAAACTTTGTCTTCACGACTGGGAAGATTATTATAGCTTTCTTCTCCTCCAGACAGAATTTACAGTTTTTGAATTTATTGTTGTAGGCTGATGCTGTTGTCCTTTGATATATATATATATATATATATATATATATATATATATATATATATATATATATATATATATATATATATATATAAGGGAAGAGGTTATAGTAGTTCTAACGAGAAAAAAGTGTATATTAAAAAGAAGAGAGAAACTGCAAACGATTTTGGTTATAATGTGGATTTTTAAAAAATATTGTGCTTTATTTATATGTGTTTCCGGTCACGTGACCTTCATCGGCAAAGGGTGGAGATTTCTACATATTATTAAATATAATTAATTTTTTCTTGTGTTTTTCGATGTTAAATATTCTCGATATAAGGCATTCTCTTTTTAGCGTGTTAGTGACCCAAATGTCTTTCTTGAACTGACAGTGAAATGTTCTGCGTGAAGGGTTATAAAACAATTAGGATCGGCCCGAGAAATGGTGAAGGAGTTTATCCGCATTCTTATCTTTTAATGAACCTTGTGTTTAATATATATATATATATATATATATATATATATATATATATATATATATATATATATATATATGAAATTTAAGATTTCAAAGTGAAGAAGATATTTCCATATAGTGCTCGATATTAAAAAATAGAGCATTGATAATATTACTTTCTAATTATACATTGGAATTACTTAACGGTAATTATCCATAGCAATCCTCGATTTTATGTCCCCGACTTCACAGTTTCGTGGGTACTGGGTTCACTTTTCAAGGGATTTACCCATATATTAAATATTTACAATTTTAATGAATTTCCTTTATTTGTTTTGTTTTATCTTTTTTCAACTTTCATTTTTGCGTCTTATTTTAACTCCGTTATGACCGCACCAATGTCATGATTTATAGTTGCTCACGTGTTCGTTCATAAATGTAATCGCTTTTCAATTGTATATTTTGAAATTTATAATTTTCTATTGTTATTTTTATCTGTATGTATAACTTTGATTGTTTATATATAAAGGGTGTTCCAATAACTTTGACCGATATTAAATGTGAATTAAGTTTAAGCGTCTAATTTTTTTATTCTTTCACATTTGGCTGACATTCGGCTGATATTATTTTTTTACACATAATTGCCATGACTTAAAAAACATGATCCAATAGAGAAATAAATAAATTTTCACCAATCACACTGATTTATTTACTTCTGACTTTGATCCGTCTTAATGAAACACCCTTATATATAATCCTTCAATGAAACAACGTTTATATGACTTTCACTTGATGTTTGATGCAAACCTGTGTTCCAGTATGATTTCAAGTTACTTTCAGGAACACATCAGCTGCTTTATCATGTTCTCCGTTATATAAAGGGCGTTCCAATACCTTGGACCAATTTTAAATGTGAATTTAGTTTAAGCGTCTAATGATATTTTTTTTCTTTCTCTTTCAGATTTAACAACTTAAGTCTTTGGCAATTTCAACCATGAAAAGATTAAAAAACAAACAACGTGTTAAAGTTATCGACGCTTATTACGAAAATGGACGTTCAAACACAATTTGAATGAGAAGCTCGCAGGTCTCATCATCTCTCGAAACAGCTAAGTCAATTGGCCACCACGATCGTGCGACTTGACGCCTTTAGATTCCTTCCTTTGGGGTCATCTCAAAAGTAAGGTCTATGCCAACAAGCCAACAACAATTCAACAGCTGAAGGATGAGATAATAAGGCATATTGGTGAGATCGAGGAGCAACTATGCAGAACGTCATCAAAACTTTTGACCATCGAATAGAGATGTGCCGCCGAAGCCTTGGCGGACATTTGGGCGATATTATTTTTCACACATAATTGCCATGACTTAAATAAAATGATCCAATCGAGAAATAAATAAATTTTCAGCAAAAATACTGATTTATTTACTGCTGACATTGATCCGTCTTAATGACACACTCTTTATATGTATTTATCGTATAGTTTATTTTATTATGTTATATTATTATTGAATTTATATTAGTTTCTGTTGTATTTATATTATGTTATATTAGTATTTAAGTTGCAAAGTAAATATTTATTAAAATATATGGTTGCATTTATACATTAATTCATTTCTCTTGTTTAATAATTTAATTTGATTATTGAAATTTATTATATAAAAGTTTTCTTCTAAACACAGTCTATATTTTCTGTTATTAATATTATATGGAGTACGTTTTTATGATTCACCATTTAAAATTAGATGATATTTTTTCTTTCTGACTTCATATATATTTTGATAATGTTGTGCTATTTGAATGACGTTTTATGATTATTAAATATTTCTTTAAAAGTAGCTTCAGTTGCTTCTGCATAATTTTCTTTCTTTCGTGGTAATATTATTTGATGCAGTTGCTTTATATATTATATTATCAGTTAGGCATTATGAAGTGAGTTGTTTCTCTTTCAAAATTTGTAATTGGTTGTTATATTGTGGATTTGTATTATTGTAATTGCTATTATTTTCGTTTAAATATTTTATTATGTTTATTATTTTCTGCATATTATTCATACAACTATAACTGATTTTAATTGTGTTTTTATTAATGATTTTTATTAGTTTACTATTTTTAGCGAAGCCTTTTTCAATTAATTTTAAAATATTTTCCTATTTTTGTATTTATTATATTATTATAAGGCATATTAAACCAAATTATATTTCTTTTTCTTTTCTTTTTGTATGTATTATGGTTAGTTATTTAGTCTAATTCATTCCAATTTAACTATTTTCATTAAATATGTTTATATTGCCAGACTTATTTGCAATTCTTTTGTTCATAGATGTTGGTATATGCTTAAATACATTAAACAGATGATTTGAATTTGTGTGTATATATATGGAATTATTATTTGCTTTTCTATATGGTTTATATGTATTATTATTTAAATTAAATGTGATATCTTGAAAATTTACTATTTTATGTTAGATTCTATGTCTATTCAAATACTAAATTATTAGATATTTGTATTATCTTTTTTCTTATATTTTCTGTTTTCTATCATTATATTTTTTATAATTATTAGACCATCATCTCTATATAAATCTATATCCCATATTATTAATGACATTTGATACATTATATGCTATGGGACATTACCTATAACGACAGTGAAGTCTTCCTGACACTATAAATACTGCACCTCTCAAGAGACGAGACGTAATCGAGTCGAGCCAATAGTAGTTCACTCCAAACCAGACTGACAGTCATACTAACACCTTCAACATCTCGTATTATTATTCTGTTTAATATATCTTTGTTATTTCTACTCTTGCGTTCGTTTTGTTCTTCCTTGGTCCTAACCTTGGAACATAACTGTGGAGACGAGGATATTGGATCATAACAGTATGTATGATATATATATATACCTACAGGTTCGCATATTTTATTCCATTAGAACTGCTCATGATACGTCAAATTTATTATTATTACCGATATTATACTTTTTAGCCGTATTTTATTGTTTTAGTATAATCAGGATTTCCTACAATGATTAATTATGTCTAGCACTTCGCCTTAAATGTTTAAGTGTCGTATTGTTAAAGTTAATCCTTTATTTAATATATACTTAGTAATAAACATAAAGGTGTCTTATATCTATTTGGATAAAGCAGCGATTGTTTTTATTTGCAATATTGTATTTTTCTATTGATTTATATTTAATATTTTTCTTAATTTCGAATATATTTTTCTATATTACTTTCTTATGGGATTTAATATGCATCTTTTTTTTTTAGATTGGTTTGTTATATTTGGTAGTTTCCATTTTATAGAGTTGCTCTTGATTTGTCTCCTTGAATAAATAGTTTATTTAATTTATTGTTTGATTTTATATCTGTTATGGTCCGATATCCTTGTACCACGGTTATGGTCCAAGGTTAGAACCAAGGAAGAACAACACGAACACAAGAGTAGAAAATAACAAAGATATATTACAACAGAAATATAATACAAGAAGTTGAAGGTGTTAGTATGAACTGTCAGTCTGGTTTAGAGTGAACTAATATTGTCTTGACTCGTTCCTATATTTAACAGACCCCACACGAGGAAAGTATGTGACACAAGGCCAAGTTTAACGTGGGTTTCTCCGATCCCATAAGCTCGGCCAAAAATACTCCTTTAAGAACCTGTATAAACGGGTTCAGGGCTTGTCTACCACCCCGGACGAAACTTTGCCCTTCGGCAAAGCCTTGTCCGGGTTCCTCTCTGACAAAGCAGAGAGTTCGACAGGTGTCGCGCACAGTCGGAGACTGCGTCTAGACTCGTTCCTTGATATTTAACAACCCTCCCACGTGGGTCGAATGTGGCACAAGGCCAGTTTAATGTGGGCTCCCAAAAATATGCCCATTTAGAACCCGTATGAACGGGTTCAGGGACTGTCTACCTCCCCGGACGACACTTTGCCCTGCGGCAAAGTCTCGTCCGGGTTCCTCTCTGCCCAAGCAGAGAGTTCGACAAGAGTCGCGCACAGTCGTAGACTGCGTCTCGATTCGTTCCTCTCCTCTCTCTCAGAGAGGCGCAGTATTTTTAGAGTCAGGAAGAGTCCATTATCGTTATAGGTAAGTTCCCATATCAATATCATTTGTTAATTGTTTTTGAAATTTACTGTTGTTTTTTTTTCGTGTTTCGATTTTATTTGCTATCATTTTCGAAATTAAAATTTTTTTCTGTTGCAGTGAACATTTACATTCACGAAAATACGAATTTATTATTGTTGTTATTAATATTATTCTTATCGTTGTTAAGAAAGTAAAATACGTTCAATCTTAACCTTTTTTTTTAATGAAAAACAGCAGGAACACCCGATCAGATATGGCGGCTGTAGTCAATGCACGGTCAAACGGCATATTTATAAATGTGCAAGATGGATTCCGACAAGAAAAATTGTCTTGCAGTGAGCCAACATTTCTTGCGGCAGACAAAGCAGTTGATTCCATATAATTAACCACTTCATGCCAGTGGAAAATATGAACCCTAAACGATGCAATGTGTTGTTCTTCCAAGTTTAGCATTACCCATGTTGGTGGTAGACTGAAATGGTTCTTTGGTGTAATTAAATAAAAGCAGTTCGGCTTTTGAGGCGTTGAAATTTACTAGCCGTTCCTTGCTCCAGTTAACTACGGATTGGAGGATTTTAGAGAACAGTTGTCAGTTTTACACTGTCATACCTGTCCGAATTGCTATTAAGATAGAAAGAAATTGTTGTGTCATTTGAATAAATAACTCGTTCTAAAGGCAGAATTTCACCAGGTAGAAAAAATTATACGTAACAAAGTGAATACTGAGTGTGTAGGAGGACCCTAAAATTATATCCCCAAATTATTATTAGCAGTAACTGAGATGATAGAAGAATGGAGTAATACGATTTCCTAGGACGACCAACAAAGAAACCAATGAGATTTGAAAGCAGTCACTTAAAAAGAGAACACTTAGAAAATGATGTGAAGTTCTATTTGCCATAATAAAAAAAAAACACTTTTAAAGAGAGTGATTCACAAGAATACGATCGTTTACAAATATAAAATAGTTTTTTGAAAGACTTCTTATTTTTCGATTTTTCTCGGTTAGACATGAAAAAAAAAATCAACCGGTATGATCACATCCCTTAATAAATGAAAAAAAATATTTTCGTGGCTCAAGTAACAAAATTACCCGGATGTAAATAAACTAAGCAGAAAGATAATAGGTGTTTGTTTTGTTTTTTTATGTGTATGTTTTTATTTTTATTTTTTTTTCTGAAAATAGCATCGGAAAGGTTCACTTCAGCGAGTTCGCTCGAAATGAGGAGATATATTGGCATCTTTTGAATGGCAACTTTTTGTCTTCAGTACAACATTAAAAGGATGGTGAGATCAGCCAAGACAAGGAATCGAAGCATCAGTCAAAGAGAGATTCGTGTTGAGAGTATAGGAAAAAAATTCAGGCACCGCGGTGCCCAAGCCAATCCTCTTCTTTGAAGTTAATCGAATATTTATGGTGAAGTTTAAAGACCTTACTCACGAGAGACATCAAACACATTCTGTGAATTTGGCAGATAATAATAATAATAATAATAATAATAATAATAATAATAAATATCAGTCATGACTGCCATTGTTTATGATCTTAATGGATTGAAGTGTTAAAGTATACATGTTTCGTTTTGAATAACGAAAAGAAGGAAAAAAATTTTATTTACTAATGTGTTTCGTTCCCTGCTGGTCTATCAAGGAAAATGTAAGAATTTTAGTTTGAGACAAGTAATTATAAAAAAAAGGTACAAATATCGCTAGCTTTTCAAAATTTTAAATTATCTTCAGCCTGTGAAAGTCAAGATAAATTATGGAGAAAGCTAAGCGACAGAATAAATATAACAAAGAAATGTGAGTAAATGTTGTTATTTGTCTATATTTCTGAGATGAGGTATTATGTACAGTATTTACATTAGTCGGACTATTGTCCTCATCTTTGTCGCCATATTTATTACAACTTTTCGGCAGTTGTACGCTCCGGCCTTCTTCTTCTTCCACTGTGCCATTTGTCCTTGAGTGGATAGGATCGTGAGTTGGATCCAGTGACAGGACCCAAAGAATGTGAATTCAATTCCCGCTTAAGGTAGTGGAGAACTTGGGAAGGGGAATTAACAGGAGATAACTGATAACTGACATCCATTAGACATGGCACGTGGAACTAGAACAATCTACACCAGTGAGTGAAATAAAGCGTTCAGTTCGACATTCCAACCAGCTAAAGAAATCAGGAGCGTACAACCGCTGAAACGTTGTAATAAATATGGCGGCAAAGATGAGGACAACAGGCCGAATAATGTAAATAGTGTACATAATACTTTATCTCAGAAATATAGACAGATACTGAAGGCCGAAACGTTGTAATAAATATGGCGACAATGACGAGGACAATAGTCCGAATAATGTAAATAGTGCACATAATACCTCACCTCAGAAATATAGACAAATACTGAAGAAGGCCGGAGCGTACAAAAGCCGAAACGTTGTAATAAATATGGCGACAAACATGAGGACAATAGTCCGAATAATGTAAATAGTTTACATAAAACCACATCTCAGAAATATAGACAGATATTGAAAAGCCGAAACGTTGTGATAAACATGGCAACAAAGATGAGGACAATAGTCCGAATAATGTAAATAGTGTACATAATAACTCATCTCAAAATATAGACAGATATTGAAAAGCCGAAACGTTGTGATAAATATGGCAACAAAAATTAGGACAATAGTCCGAATAATGTAAATAGTGTACATAATACCTCATCTCAGAAATATAGACAGATACTGAAAGGCCGAAACTTTGTAATAAATAGGGCGACAAAGATTAGGACAATAGGGAAGAAGGTCGGAGCGTACAACAGATGAAACGTTGTAATAAATATGGCGACAAAGATGAGGACAATAGTCCGAATAATGTAAATAATGTTGTTATTTGTTATCGAATATTTTTGTTTATATATATTTATTCCTTTTTCTAGTAATTATTATTTATTATTTTCTTTTAAGTTGATAAATTAATATATGTATTTATTTATTTATTTTAATTAATAGATGGATTTCATTTAAACGTTTTCTTTTCATTTATTTAAAATAATATGGTTCTGCATGTTGGCTTGGGAAAGCGGTATGACCTTTCGGAACGAAGATATTTGATAAAATCCATGACGCAGGTTTACATTTGGGCATGATACGATAGTGGCACTCTCAAGAACATTCCATTTGTTATTTTCTCTTTTAATAAGTATGTTATTCTTTATATCGAAGTTGTGCTTTTCTTGACTGTTTTGCTTTGGTGAATTAAAATGTTCTACAGCAAATATCTTGTCTATTATCTTAAATTTCAGATGGGACTTAAGGGTAATTGTGGTTTGGCTTATTTTTTACAGTCTACCAATTTCAATGGGTTATTTAATACCAACGAGATTTTTGATGATAGGTTCCTATGAATAGAATATGTATTTTTGTAACAAATCAATTTCTAGATCAGGTTTTATTGACGTATTTTTTGTAAAAAGACTTTTTGTCGAGATTCAAATGTATTGCTAGTATTTTTATTATAAAAATCAATTTTTATACTTTTATAATATTTTGACCCCAGTTTGAGTGTTAACTCTTTGTCCATAGCTGAGTTCTTAATACGTGTTACCACCCCGAGTCAGGGTAGACCTGGGAACACCAGCAATTAAGTGGTGGTTCCACACTCCTCAAAACCTCCCGATTCGAGACCTTGCTGCTGGATGTAGTTTATTGTCATACCCAGGACGAGGGTAGTTGGGAAGAAAATAGAGAAAAGAGAAAGATATAAAGATTTGAAAATGAAGGATATAGAATGCTTATAGGGACTTAAGAAAGTAGTTGTTGCTGTTCTTACGGTTTTCTTTGGAATACTAACATACTAAGTCGAAACATGAGTGGATAACATTGGGACTGTGATTTGGACTGAGATGCCAAAACTCTGAGGCGAAAGAGGGGAAGAAATTGCATTAATTCTTATTTGTTGTGATATAGCCGTCATCATTTGATTACAACATCAGGTTTGATTTAGATAGCGAATAATAATAATAATAATAATAATAATAATAATAATAATAATAATAATAATAATAATAATAATAATAAACTGCTTTCTTATTGATATGGCAGTCTCTGCAAACTGCAATGTACCTGTGAAGATCTTCAAAAAGCTATCAAAATAAAAGGACATTAAAATCTAAATCTCAAAAATGTGGCGCATGAGGTCATCAACAATCCCGGATTGGTTGGAAAAGATTCCAGGAGACTCATTGAATGTATTCCTAGACGCTCGCGCCTTAAAGAGATACAGAAAATTGTTCCCATGTGTACAGCCCAGACCTTGCGAAGAGCTTTATCTATGTAAAATATGTCTGTGTGTTTTGATTGGTCAGTGGAAAATGTCATAATACGATTTCGTACCTTAGGTCTCTGCTTGGGACCCGGAAAGAAATATGTACACACCAGAAATCAAAGAAAACAAAATAATAATAATAATAATAATAATAATAACAATAATAATAATAATAATTTGCACTGGAAAATTTGCAACTCCTACGGGAAGAAAAACTGAAAGAAACTGGTACGAACACCACCCAGACCCGGTTACGGAGATAGGACCTGTTACAATTCTATGGGACTACACAATACACACTGACAGAACAATCAAAGCCAACAGCCCAGACATTGTTATTAAAGACCACAAACAAAATAAGTGCCTCCTTATTGATATGGCAGTCCCTGCAGACTGCAATGTATCTTTGACGATATTCGAAAAACTGTCAAAATACAAGGACCTTGAAATAGAAATCTCAAAAATGTGGCACATGGTAACATGTTGTGGTGGGATCCACCTAATCTGCATAGGTGACTACCAACTATATAAATAGTGGTTGGTACCGGAAGACGAGGAGGAGGAATCACGAGATCCAACTAGAGACTCTGATCGACTGCGACTAGTCAACACATTCTCCAGGAACGTCTTCCCAGAAATATACAGAAATACTATATGTACTTATTGTGTACACTTTCTTGTTATAATACATTCTTGTTCTAAGTACATTTTGTGTTGCATTATTCTTCCATGCATTAGGCGAGATTCAACAATGAGTCAAGACTCAACAATGGCGACGAAGTAGAACGAACCATACGTCAAGTTTCAACAATGGCCACAAAGTAGAACGAACCATACGCCAAGTTTCAACAATGGCAAAGAAGTAGAACGAACCATACGGAAAGAAGAAAGAATTAATAGTGAGAGTTTTCAACAATTGGTACAAGTCATTGAAGAACCCAGGCTGAAAAAAAAACAAAAAACTATTAATTCAAAGTCCAACGTTAACGTAACGACGAAGGATTCTGAACTTCTGGATATGTAGAACTCGTTAAAAAGACGACTAAGCATAAAGGAACGTTCACTCAGAAAAATTGGAAAGGTGTCGTAATCGAATAACGGTAATTTTAAATTAAAAAATTATCTACAACGAGACACCCTCTAAAAAAAAAAAATTGGCCGACTACAAAAACATGCATGGATTTAAAAGGAGCACAAATACACCGTGTCGACTTTGAAAGGTAACAAACTTTAAAAAATTATTTTTTTTAAATTATTTGTTCAACAATATAGTGACGAATTAGCTCTGATAAGAAAATCAGACGTTGTCATTGAAATACGCGAACAGAAGTCGAAAACGTAAAAAAAAAAAGAAAAAAAAAAGTCCGACGCTCTCTGTTCACGAAAAAAAAAAAAAACAAAGTTGATTAGCAGGGGCGTGAATGTAAAAGCAAGACATAAAATATAAAAGTCGTACGTTGTTTCGATTTTTTGGTCAGCTTATATGATATTCGTGGATACACAAATTAAAAGTATATTCCTTGTTGCATGAACACTATCAGCTAAAGATGGAGGAACTATCGAAAGTCATATCTGAATTATTAAAATTCCAGCAGTTGAGTCAACAACGTCAGCAAGAACAACAGATAGCACAGCAAGAACAACTGATAGCAATGCAAAAATATCAAGAACGTCAAGAGGAAAGACAACAAGAACAACAGATAGCGCTGCAAAAATATCTAGATAAACAAGATGAAAGACTTTTAGAAATTCAAAAGTTAATACTGGAGAAATTAAACAACTATCAGGCAAATGAGGGAAATTCTTCATATTCTAATAACACCATATTTAATTCGCTGGAAATTTTCAACTATGTGCCAGACGAAGAAAAAACGTTTGAAGCGTACTTTAAACGATATGAAGATATTTTCTACACAGACTGTGAAAACTGGTCGAATTCAAGAAAAGTCAGTCTATTACTAAGAAAGCTAGGTACAGCAGAACATAGCAAATTTGTAGATTTTATTCTACCGAGAAAGACAACTGAATTGGAATTCTCGGAAACAGTGAAATTGCTAAAAGAGCTGTTTGGAGCAAATATGTCGCTTTGGCATAAGCGATGGTTATGCATGAATGTCTCTAAATCCGACGATCAGGATTACTTAACATATGCATCTATAGTGAATAGACATTGTGACAATTTCAGATTGGCAGAGATTACGGTTGAAGAATTCAAGTACTTAATTTTTGCTCAAGGACTGGTATCCAGTAAGAGTGCCGAAATAAGACGTAGAGTTTTGTCTAAACTCGAATCTGAACAAGGCCTTACCCTGCAAAAGTTAGCAGAGGAGTGTCAACGGGCCGTAAAGTTAAAGAAAGAGTCGCAAAAAATCGAAGAAGCTGGCATTGCTTATATTAAAAAAATAAAAAAGCAGTCAAAGTACCCATTAGAGAAAAATTGGAGAAAAAATTCAGCGTATTTTAATAATAGACAAGAAAATAAAAAGAACGAAAATAAAAAGGTCCCACCATATAATTGCAGACGTTGTAACGAAAGACATTGGGAGATAAATTGCCCATATAGAAATAAGAAATGTTTCGTGTGCCAAAAGAATGGTCACAAAGGATCGTGTTGTAAAACGAAAAAATTCAAGAGCCGAATTAGACAAACAAATTCGAATATCAAATCAGATAGAGATTTGAGGAAATATGTGACGACTGAAATATTCAAAAAGAATATCAAATTTCAACTCGATTCGGGGTCAGATTTAACAATAATGAACGATAAAACATGGAAAATTTTTAAAAGGCCTACAATAATGAAGTCAACGAAACTCGCTCGAACGGTAACTGGAAAGCAAATTAACTTCGAAGGCGAGGTTGTACTTCCAATGAAATTGAATGGGATCGTTAAAAAAATAAAAGTTTTCATTCTGAGAAATGGAGAAAACTTGTTGGATACAGATTTTATTGAAACATTCGAATTGTGGGATAAACCGTTAAACTCATTCTGCAGAAAAGTAGAAAGTAATACGCAAACAAGACAGGACATTAAAGATGAATTAAAGAAAAAGTTTCCGGAAACCTTTACACCTGGTCTTGGAAGATGTAACAAATTTGAAGCTAAATTTGAATTAAAAGAAAATACTATGCCTATATTTAAAAAGAAACGTAACGTGCCTTTCGCAAGTATAGAGAAAGTAGTAGTACCAAAAAAGTTGCAGAAAAGAATCCTACGGGTCACCCGGGGAGTAATAGAACAAAAAGCTTAATGCGAAGCTTTGTAAATTGGAAAGGAATGGATGTGGATATCGAAAACATGGTTCATCGATGTAAAGGGTGTGCGTTAGCAGCTAAGGCACCACCTATAGTACACAAACCATGGCCAAAGACGGATCATCCGTGGGAAAGATTACACATTGATTTCGCTGGTCCAGTAGATTATTACTACTTAATAGTGGTAGATAGCTTTACAAAATGGCCGGAAGTACTACGCTGCAAAAAGCCTACGTCCAATACCACAACAACTTTTTTGCATGAACTATTTGCACGGTTCGGTGTCCCAGAGTGTATTGTGAGTGACAATGGTACACAATTCACTTCTGACGAATTTAAGGAATTTTGTGAGTTATATCAAATTAACCACATAACGACGCCGCCGTATCATCCGAGATCCAATGGACTCGCAGAAAGATTTGTAGATACGTTAAAGCGCGCTCTGAAGAAAGCCTCAGGAGTTCCAACGGAAAAGGCGCTTCAGCAATTCCTACAAGTATACAGAATCACGCCTAACCAGAGAACACCATCAAACATGGCACCAGCTGAACTAATGTTCGCTAGGAAAGTTAAGTCAGTGTTTGACAAGCTTTTGCCCGGAAGAAATAGAATAAAGAACACTATGTATACAGCTAGAAAAAGATACACCCCCGGAGAGAAGGTCTTTTTCAAGTGCTATAGAAACAACATTGAGTTCTGGGAGCGAGGCATAGTGGACAAGAGAATCGGTGACCTGATTTACATAATAAAAGGGCCGAAGAATACTCATAAAAGGCACCAGAACCAACTCAAAAAATGCTACGTGCTAGAGCATGAAGAGAATATACCGGATGAGGTGGAAGATCCCATTGATGTAATGTATGATACTTTTCAAGTAGAACCTCCGCAGAGTGTTCCTGAACCGAGAAGATCCGGTAGGAAACGAAAGTTCACGGACCCATTGGACGTGAATTCAAAACGAAAAAGATATTGAAAAAAAAAAAACAGAACTATGCAAAGGGGATCTACAAAGAAATAACCATAATCATCATCCCATATAGAAGCCAGTTTGAAATCTAAAAGGATTCCAAGGCTTGGGAGGGGGTGTTGTGGTGGGATACACCTAATCTGCATAGGTGACTACCAACTATATAAATAGTGGTTGGTACCGGAAGACGAGGAGGAGGAATCACGAGATCCAACTAGAGACTCTGATCGACTGCGACTAGTCAACACATTCTCCAGGAACGTCTTCCCAGAAATATACAGAAATACTATATGTACTTATTGTGTACACTTTCTTGTTATAATACATTCTTGTTCTAAATACATTTTGTGTTGCATTATTCTTCCATGCATTAGGCGAGATTCAACAATGAGTCAAGACTCAACATAACATCAACAATCCCTGTTGTAGTTGGAGCCTTAGAATTGGTTGGAAAAGATTCCAGTAGACTAATTGAAGGTATCCCTGGAAGCCCATGCTTTCAAACAGATACAAAAACTTGTTCTGACAAGTACAGCCCACACTTTACGAAGGGCTTTATCTATGTAATAATATTTTTTTTGTAGTCGAAATTGTCATGATGCTATTTCTAACCTTAGGTCCCTGGGCGGGACCCGAAAAGAAATGAGTAAACGCCAGATATCAAAGGAAATAATAATAATAATAATAATAATAATAATAATAATAATAATAATAATAATAATAATACGACGAGGACGACGAAGGGCTTTATCTATGTAAAAAAGATTTTTGTCTGTGGAATGTGCCAGATATCAAAGGAAATAAAAATAATAATAAGTTTCAGTGATGACATAGGTATGGATTTCGGATTAGATAAATGTGCAAAAGTAACATTCAAGAAAGGGAGAATTATAGAAACAACCTCAATAGATTTACACTTTGTCACAAAGATTAGGGAACTGGAGCAAGATGAAGCCTATACGTACCTAGGAATTAGCGAAGGAGATGGTATACAACATATGCAAATGAAGGAGAAGGTAAGAAAGGAGTACTACATGGGTGTGCGTCTGGTACTAAATACCGAGCTGAACACAAAAAAGAGAATATCAGCCATAAACACCTTGTCTATCCCTGTGGTGCAATACAGCTTTAACATCCTTAATTGGACCATAGCTGACATTAAGCGAATGGACGCCAAAACAAGAAAGCTTCTCACTTGCTATTGCAAGAATCATCCTAAAGTTGATGTTGATCGTCTGTATGTGCCCAGATCCGAGGGAAGCAGAGGATTAGTTCAACTAGAACTCACATACAAAACTACGGAAATTGGCCTTCAAAGATACATGGAAACCACAGAAGATCGGTTGATGATATGTGTCAAAGAACATGAAAGTAATAAGCAACTTTATTCCATAATAAAAGAAGCCAATAAGTTCAAAATGGAGTTTCAAGTAGATGCAGAAATACAGGTAAAGCACAATACACCGATTGAAGCTGCAAAATACTTAAAAAAGAAAGCAAAGACAAATGCAACCGACCAGAGACAGAAACAATGGCAAGATAAGTCGCTTCATGGCTAATACTCTGCCCGTACCAAAAAGCTGATGTAGACAAGCCCCGTACCCATCAGTGGCTACATAGTATAGGGGTAAAAGCTGAAACGGAAGGTTTTATCCTTGCTGCACAGGATCAGTGCTTGTTAAGGAGAAATTATCAAGCACACATACTAAAATATATTGTTAGCCCAAGATGCAGTTTCTGTGATAATTGCCCAGAAGCAATTGATCATCTTGTATCAGGTTGCACGATATTGGCACCAACTTAATATAAAACACGGCATGACAGAGTGGGCCAATATCCGAACTGGAAACTTCTACGGTAAGGAAACTGAAAGAAAGTGGTATGAACACCATCCAGACCCGGTTACGGAGATAGGACCTGTTACAATTTTATGGGACTACACAATACACACAGACAGAACAATCAAAGCTAACAGCCCAGACATTGTTATTAGAGATCGCACACGAAAAAGTGCCTCCTTATTGATATGGCAGTACCTGAAGACTGAAATGTATCTTTGAAGATATTCGAAAAACTGTCAAAATACAAGGACCTTGAAATAGAAATCTCAAAAATGTGGTACATGGGAATATCGACAATCCATTGACAATCCAGTGATTGGAGCCCTCGGATTGGTTGGAAAAGATTCCAGTAGACTAATTTAAGGGATTCCTGGAAGCCTATGCCTTAAAGAAATAGAGAAAAAATTTTCACGAGTACAGACCACACTTATGAAGGGCTTTGTCTATGTAAAATATGTTTTTTCCAGTGGAAAATGTCATGATGCAATTTCTAACCTTTGGTCCCTGTGCGGGATCCGGAAAGAAATGAGTACACATCGGAAAGCAAAGGAAATAAAATAATAATAATAAATTTTAATAATAATAATAATAAATTTTATGGGACTTTAGAACAGACAGAACAATCAAAACTATTCGCCCTGACTTCATGATTGGAGACCCGCAAAAATAACATGTGCCTCCTTATTGACATTGCAGTCTCTGCAGGCAGCAATGTATCTTTAAAGATCTTCAAAAAACTATCAAATTACAAGGATTTTGTATTTTGGAGCACGAGAACAACAACAATTCCACTTCTAGTTAGAGCCCTCGGATGAATTGGAAAAGATTCCAGTAGACTCATTGAAGGGGTTCCTGCGAGACCAGGCCTTATCGAAATACTATTACTTGATCTCACAAGTACAGCCCAGACCTTACGAAGGACTTTATGCAAAATATGTGTCTGTTTTTTTTTTCTTCAAAATTACTCAATGGAAAATGTTATGACATTTGTGACCTTTGGTCTCTGGCCGGGACCCTAAAATTAACTAACTACATGCCAGAAATCAAAGGAAATAATAATAATAATAATAATAATAATAATAATAATAATAATGTGCCAGGTATAACTTTATCGAACTGTTTATGATGCGTATATTGGACTGTTTGTATACCAACTTAACTTTCTGACATGCTGTTCTCTCGCCGAGTAATAATTATAAATTAACGGCAAGAAATACGAGTGGGAAATGTGTTAAAATAGTTTATTGTCGTCAACAAACTGTAAATAGTAATTTTGAAAATGAAATTCAGTCATTCTAGTTATGTGTATTGAATAATTATTCTACCGAGAGTTTTCATCCCAAAGTTTTTATTCAAGATACATTTAATCAAAATATTTTATTCAAATTTGCTATTTGTTTTATGTTTTTCGGAATTTTTCCTACTGATATATATATATATATATATATATATATGTGTGTGTGTGTGTGTGTGTGTGTGTGTGTGTGTGTGTGTGTGTGTGTGAATTACAATAAATGATATCCAAACAATTTACCCCATGCAGATTATCATTTCGTCCATGGGGAACTTGCTCGCCAGTGGAAGTGATAGAGTGACCCCACTGGCTAGTTAGAAATATGCACCTCGACGTTTATAATAAAGTATTAAGTCAACATTCCTTTTGTTGAAGTTCTCATTTATTGCCGAACTAAGAAAAACAAGTAGCGATCAGCGAGCCGGAAGATGACAGGGGGAAGTAGGAAATATATTAGTGAATCAAGACCGTCAGCCCAAGACTACACCCAGCATGAAGAAGCAATACAACATTATTAGTCATTAACAGGGATTATTTTATTCAGATCTTTATACATGTTTATCTGCAGGGATTGGAATGCTTTGTTCCGTTTTCTTATTAATTTCCAATCACGGTCAGAAGTTTGTGACCGTATTCGTAGTTGATATTGTTGAGTGTTGCCGTTTTCTCATTTTTCTTATTAAGAGTTCCATTAATTTTAGCTGTTTTTACATGTGGATGAGGCAATTATGGCCGTATGTTTAATATATATATATATATATATATATATATATATATATATATATATATATATATATATATATATATATATATATATGTATATGTGCGTGTGTGTGCCTTTGTGAGTGTATATGTGTGTATATATATCTGTATATATATATGCATATATAGATGTATATCTATGTATGTATATATGTATGTATATATATATCTGTATATGTATATATATGCATGTATCTATATATGTATGTATATTTATGTATGTATGTATATATATATATACATGTATGTATATATATGTATATATATGCATGTATATATATGTCTATATATGTATGTATATATATATGTCTATATTTGTATATATATATATATATGTGTGTGTATGAATATATATATATATGTATGAATATATATATATATGTATATATATATATATATTATTTATTTATTACAATTTTATCATATAGAAAAAACCATTTTACTCACAACAAAGATGCAATTTGGTTTCAGTGCATAAACCAAGTTGCATCTTTGTTGTGAGTAAAATGGTTTTGTCTAAATGATAAAATTATAATAAATAAATAATTATCGCACTACCACCTGTATCGAGCTTCTTTTTTTTAATTAACGCTGCGAACGTTTGAATTTATATATTACTTTCGTTCGCGTCGCATCGGATATATATATATATATATATATATATATTTTGAACGATAAAAATTATTAGAAAAATCAATTAAAATCTTCAGACACACTGGGTTGTAGATTAATATTCTTATGCTTTTATTATTATTATTTCATTTATATTCCTCGACTAGTTTCGACCAACATGGCCATCATCGGGAGAGAAAAAAATGTCTCTGCTTGCTATAGCAGTAAACTACAGAAAATATATATATATATATATATATATATATATATATATATATATATATATATATATATATATATGTTTCGATGCCTAAAGGTAAACACCTCATCAGGTAGTGATTACTTGTTTGTCTGTATATAACGACTTATAATGATAAATAACTATTGCTCTAATCTTGGTATTGAGACCTCTTTTAAATTACCCAGCCGGAAGTTGACAGAGAGAAGAATGCAACATATGAGTGCATCGAGACAGTCGTCAAAGACTATCCAAAAAAGTAAAGGAATATACAACACTAGTTGACTGAGGAGTTTTTATTTTCACCGGATGCCACACAGAGAAGTACCCTCAGCTTTAGTTTTGCCATTTTGTTAGCCAATTCTGCAGATATATATCCTGTGGTCCGATCGTTTTTTAATCTGACCAATAATTGATCAAATCGTCCAATTTTTAGTTACTCTTTATGTCTCTCTCAATCCATTAGTATACGTCCGTCAGTCCACGCTTCTTTTAATCAGACCAACATTTCATTAAAACCTTTCACAAAGACTTAACGTTAATTCTATATCAATCCGTCCTTCAGGTACCAGGGTAGCCTATCTTCTCTATTCTCTCCGACCAACATTTGATTAAACGATTTAATTCAATTTCAATAATCATTTTTCCAACCATCATCGGAATTTAATATACAATAAACGCGTCACTAGTTTCTTAGTTGTTTCTTTTCTACTTTATTTTCTTTTCTGATTAGCCAACGAAATAGCAGATTTGATCTTGCTCTAAAATTATAGATATTAGACGAAAACTCTTGGAACTCTAATATGTCACAAGCCCAGACATAAGTAAGAAAATCTACTTTATCTAGAATCCATATAGCTACAAAACTGGATTAACAGGTAATTTCGCTGTTGAAATTGCGAACAGTAAGCATACGTTCCTAGAGCCTTAAGGCCATATGACGATGAAACACCTGTTCTCGTCTCATCACCGAAGTCAAGAGACTATGAACCTGGTCAGTACCTAGATGGGTAACTGCATGAAAATACTAGGTGTTGTATGTTTTCGATGTGCCGGTGGTATAAAGGACTTACGGCCATATCACGATGAAACACCGATTCTCGTCCGATCACCGAAGTTAAGAAACATTGAACCTGGTCAGTACCTAGATGAGTGACTGTTTGGGTGTGTGTTTATGTAATGAATAAAGTCTCGGAATGAGAACTCGTAAAGCCGAGTTCGAATTCCAGTCGATCTCTACTATAATAAAGCTATTCAGACTATTATATTATTTAGTCAAACGACATTATTATTATTATTATTATTATTATTATTAAAAACTTTATTTTAACGTGCATTTGTTCGATACTGACAGGCCGGGTCATAGCCAATGACCTAAGGCAAGAGAAGGATGTGACTTTTATCAGACCCAAAGCGCCAACCACAACTGTAGCAGTTTTAATTTTTAAGTCCCACGTTTTTTTTTTACATTTTATCTCCAGGTCTTTGCAGTATTGATCATCTAGAGATAAAGTGATCAATAATTTCAATGAACTAGTCTCAGAACGTACAGTTGGGTCTACTATACAAGATATTAGATTAGTAGTTGCAATGAGGAACAACGACAGGATCCATCTGCACGAACAC
>OZ038513.1:48690555-48718055 GCA_964036315.1 Acanthosepion esculentum | reverse complement strand
TTTGTCTACGTGTGTGCGTGCGTGTGTCTATTTAGTTGCGTATAAACATCGAACTTTCTATATGCGTTTTTGTATCTTGGTCCTTACACAAATATATGCATACATACATATATGCACAAACTCAAACACGTACATCCCCCACACACACACGCGCACACACACAGGCTCACACACACACACACACGCACACCCGCGCGCGCACACACTTGCACACACACGTTGCGCACAAACACACACACGACGAGCGCACACACACACACACGCACAAACACGCACACGCATATATATATATATATATATATATATATATATATATATATATATATATCAGGTTCGTAATTTTGACGTCATCGCAGCTGGAAGTTTTCGCTTGACGTTCTCATGGAATCATTAATCGCCAGCATCTGGGATTCCTATGGCCATCCTAAGCAAGATTAGAAGAGCCAACTTAATCAGGCTCTTGTTTAATATCAAACACCACAAGAATGCAATCCTTATTTATTTCCTCCCGCCCGCCTGCCTCTCTTCCATCTTTGAATAATCCATATGAGAGGTCTAGGCTCGAGGCACTTTCAGCTTCGATCTTACAAACGTAGAAATCAACGCGATACGTACACGCTACTTGGCAGAAATCCGCGGTCATGGTTAGAGTTACAAACTACTGTCCGGGAGCTGTGAGGTCTACCTGACCATTATATTTTTAGCAAAAAAAAAAAAAAATTAACGGCATAACTCTGAAACTTAAATAGCGTCGGGTGCTAGAGATTCCACTCGTTAGATTGACCTTCGATCTGGGAATAGGATTCTACACATCACTGGAAGTGACAATCGAACGATAAAGTTGCCCAACAGGCTCCAGGAAAATGCACCCAACCTCCGACATCATTTAAGCAGAAAGAGGTATCCCATCTCGGCGAGGATCATGTCAAGTAACCCGCTATCACGTCACTAGTGGGCGGTTGCTGAACAAACCTCCGATACTCCTCTGGCAAAATGCCCGTTTATGTAGTGCTCAGGATGGAAGAACAAGTACAGCCAACTATAGTGCGTCTCATGTTATTATGCAAATAAACCGCAACAAAGCTAATTTTCTTTGAAAATTTTTGTCAAATTTTAAACGATGAGTTTAGAGATCAAAACAAAGCTTAAGTGAGAATTATATATAGATTCAACGTGTTTTTATTAAAGTTATTATTTTATTATAAAACTGAAATTATTATTCAAAGCCAGAAAATCAGTTTTTATTTTAATAACAATGTGATCAAATCATAAAAAATTAACCAATATTTATAATAAAAAAATGATAAACACACACACACACACACATATATATATATATATATATATATATATATATATATATATATATATATATATATGGAAAACAGTAATTGCTGACGCGCTTCGTTCAATGAGGACGTTTTCAAAGCAAGAAACGAAAAACTTTATTGTCACAAAGATTTTCGTTTCTTGCATTGGAAAAGTCCACATTAGACGAAACGCGTCATCAATTACTGTTTTCCTATTGTCATTTATTTATAAATATTGTCTTCTCTAAATATATATTTGTAAACAAACTTCCGAATACAGTTATTTAATTAATTAACAGGTAAGATCGAGGCGATCTGAAATATCAAATATATATATATATATAAACATATAAATAAATACTTTCACAAAAAAACATTCAATTTGTTTTCTTTTAATTTGCAACTTTTCAGTTGTTTTATCCATATTATATACATATCAAGAAAGTATACGTGGCTTCTCATTATGCTATATATATATATATATATATATATATATATATATATATATATATATATATATATATATATATTTATATATGTATATATATATATATATATGTGTATATATATATATATATATATAAGTGTTTGAAGCATTTATATCTTAATAAAGTCACAATTTTCTCAATAAATGCCATCAATCTATTATCCATTAATTTTGTTAAATATTTTACTCCAGCAAGTTTTATTTCCTACTTTGTGGTTTTCATGACTTCCCATAGGTCTGCTTTACTGACATTTTGTTTGCCACATGAATATGATTTCATTTTCACAAATGACCATAGATTTTGGGGCGCTCGGGACTTGATGATGACCATTCTATTATCTTCTCACCTGTAAACATTTTACGCTCAAAAGATTTACAGGTAACCCTAGATGAATACAATACACATTTTGAAACTGCGAAGGTAAAACGTCTCCAATTCAAAGAAAGTTATGTCCACGAAATCGAATTTGAATGGATCAACAATCATTTGGTCGATAATCCCAGTCCATATCATCACTCTGTCGCCTACTTGTTGCCTTCTCTTAACCTGTTTCTATCAAAGTTATTAGATTTATTATAAAAACTATGCAAAAACAGAAAATCAGTTTTTACTTTAATTAAAATGTGATAAAAGCATCAACAATTGATCGATAACTATAATAAAACAAGTAGTAAACTTACTTAAGAAACATTTACATCTTAATAAAGTCACAATTTTCTCAATAAATGCCATCAATCTATTATCCATTCATTTTGTTAAATATTTTAATCCAGCAAGTTTTATTTCCGACATAGATGTTTTAATGACTTCAGTTATGGTTCAGGTTCCTTGTACCAATGAAGAATAACTCGAACACAGGTATGCAATAACACAGATATATTACAAACAGAATATATACAAAAGAAGTAGAAGTGTTAGTAATAATAAATCAGGTTAGGTTAGAGAGAATTATGCTGTCTCGAGCAATATCACTATTCCAATGTCTTACAGTAATCGTCTGACGCGACTCTGTCTCTGACTGACTCACACTGACTGACTGGCGACTGCCTGACACACTCACTCACTCTGTGTCTGACTCACACTATGTTCAGCAACACGCCCACGTGTGTCAAATGTGGCACAAGGCCGGTTTAATGTGGGCTCACCGAGCGCGAAGGCTCGGCCAAAAATACCCGTAGAACCCGTATAAACGGAATCGGGTTGGTCAACCTCCCCGAACGAGGCTCTGCCCTTCGGCGGAGACTCGTCCGGGTTCCTCTCCTCCTAGAGGCAGAGAGTTCCCCTCTGCCTAGAAGCAGAGAGTTCCAGCGGCTAGCTGAGTCGTCCAAAAAAGACTGAACTCACACGATGTTCATTAACACGCCCACGTGTTTCAAATGTGGCACAAGGCCGGTTTAATGTGAGCTTTCCGAACCCGTAGGCACGGGCAAAAATTGCCCGTAGAACCCGTATAAACGAGATCGGGTTGGTCAATCTCCCCGAACGATGCTCCGCCCTTCGGTGGAGCCTCGTTTGGGTTCCTCCCTGCCTAGAGGCAGAGAGTTCGACCGGCTAGCTGAGTCGTCCAAAAAAGACTGAACTCGCACGATGTTCATTAACACGCCCACGTGTGCCAAGATATCAAAGGTATGGAAAAAAACAAGCAAGAATTTTCGAAGGTCCACGAATAAGACATTAATTAAAGACATCAATTTTTTTAATGTCATGAATGAACTCACGAAAAAAGACTTGGTAGATAACTTTTTAGAATATTAAAGAGCAGATTACTACGAAAAAAATGTAAGGGTCTATAAAATCTACAATTTAAAAATGCATTTTTAAAATAGCCATCTTGACCAATTTCCATGTTATGTAGATGCTATATGTGAGGAACAAGGCAAAGATTTCACCAAGATAACAAAATTATTGAGGGAAGGCACGAAGGCTGCTGGCATTCACACAAAATTGCTGATACCTGCTCATGCTTGAAAAGAGACCTGTCATCAACAAACAAATACGTTAAAAAGTCTTATAAATGTTTTTTTTTGCCACAGTGAAAGATTCATATCTGTTTGTTTTTTAATTCATTTCTATCGATATAATTTTACTGTAGTTTGAACTGCTTGTATTCGTAAAACTTAAATAAAAAAACTGATCAAGGGACTTAATGTGTCACTCTTAATTTGAAAAATCTGGAAAGTGGCCCATAGGCTGTTGACAAGAATCAGGATCTGATAGAACGAAACCGAGCTGAATTTCGTATTCAGCGTACCCACACTGCTTAGAATCAAGGATCAGGTAACATTCAATAAAATACGTGTTCATAGTGTTATTCTTCCAACATATCGGATATTCCGGAAGTGATGATGTCATATACCATGAGCAGAGGTTTTAATATTTCACCAAAAACGAAAGCAAAAAATTTAAGTAATTCCGTAACTTATGCGTTCGTTAATGGAATTCCCATATTTCAAGATCGTGTTATAACGATAACGATCGCTTTTCTTTCACATTATCACGACGTAAAAATCCTAGGTTTATGGGCGAACATCGAGAAATCTATAACTTAACGACTTCTCAATATTTAATACTGACAGCCATAATCTCAACATCATAAGATACGCGGATAACAATGTGTTCACGGTGGACTCAGAGAAAAACCCGCCTAAATCTAACAGAAGGTAAAAAAAGGAAAGCAAGAAGAAAGGAGCAAGAATGAACTATTACAAGACGGAATGTACAATGTTCACTAACGAAGACAACCAAATGTTTTAACTTCGAATTGGAGACAAATAGTTCAAGAAATTTAAGTATCCGAGCAATTTAGTAACAAAGGGCGTAAAGTTTGATACAGAAATCCGAAACAGCGAAAGTGCCTTCCAGAATCTAAACAAATCATGAAGATATAGGAGTATACATAAACGAAGAAGATATAGGAGTATACATATAAGAGTATACATAAACCAACAAGAAAACCCTACATTATACTTTCCAGAACTGCTATTCACTGATAATAAAGAAAAGGAACTTGTGGGGTGTCATAATCGCCTACATGTTGAAAAGACATGACATTAAAAAAAAGGAGCAAAAGGGAGTGGATCTGAAGACAAGTAATTCGAGTTGTAAACCATGAGTGGTCATCTAGATTTCGTTTTTCACAAAACTGTAATCCTATATTTACAACTCCGTTCAAAATAGAATTATATGATTTTTAATTAAAAACGTACAATTATAATGATATCCTATAACAAAAAACAACTGATAAATGAGAGGTTTGGCATTTTCGTATCTTGGCATTGCATATATATATATATATATATATATATATATATATAAAGTATGTGGTGCAGTTCATTTTACATTACATGAATCATTCATACAAAAAAAAACAGATATTGAAGTTAATGATATAAATGGCGAGAATACAGCTTCTCAAACAAATTTAATAAATGACATTAACCCCGAACCTGTAGGTGAATGTTATGATCCCTGTTTATAAATTCCAGACTTTATGCAACTGGAATTTATAAACAGGGATCATAACATTCATGTACAGGTTCGGGGTTAATGTCATTTATTAACTTTGTTTGTGAAGATGTATTCTCGCCATTTATATCATTAACTTCAATATCTGTTTTTTTGTAGAAATGATTCATGTAATATATATATATATATATATATATATATATATATATATATATATATATATATATATATTACAATTTTTTTAAACCGCGTTCCGTTATTATTGTTGTGTCCTTGATTGTTTTCAAAGTTGCCAACGAATACCTTTAAAAAATTGTTGGTTGAAAGGTTCGTCATTTTTGTTCAAATCTCTCTCTCTCTCTCTCTCTCTCTCTCTCTCACTCTCTTTCTCTCTGTCTCTCTTTGTCTGTCTGTCTGTCTCTTTCTCTCTCTCAACACCGCAATGCCCAGAAAAAAAGAAAAAAGAGTAAAATAAGAAAAGATATAAAGTGCTCAATACACGTAAAAAAGTAGAAAAGAGTATAAAAAATGTATGCATTCAGGCCAAATAAAATAAAAAGTACAACGTGCCATATGTAGACTCAAAACCTTTTTGAGATATTGAAAGCTGATAGTCGAAGTATTGCCGCACCTCTGCCAACTAAGTTTCTTTTACTTATGTGTTGCGAGCCTTTAAGACGTGGGCGTTCATGATTCTCCACAACGTCCTGTCTTTTCTTGATCTAAGTAACTTTTGACTCTTTAGTGTACTTCTTTTCCTTTCGCTTCTCCTGCAGTCCATTCACCCAAAATTGTAACATAGGTCACGTGCTTCTCTCTCTGCGCTTCTGTTTCCCTCATTACATCTTAGATTTTCCACTCCTCATGAGTTTCAGGAATTCGAACTGTCTCGTTTAGATTGTAACTATAACTTGCCTCTTAGTTCCTATTTTCAATGAAACTTCCTCGTTGAACACATGTCGTGTCCTTGGTATTTTGAAAAATGATTCGTTTCTAATTGTTGTCTAGTAAGGCGACCAACATTCCCTACACTAATTGTTGATCATGGACTCGTCCGTTAGCTATGACGAGAACGCCTACTCATAAAAACGGTCGTCGCAAAGTGGGTCGTAAGGCGTAGCTTTTGTGTCGTACGCATTGCCGCACTGAAATACAGTATTCTCTATTACTGTATTATTAATCCGTGGCACTTATGCGATTAAACCTCTTCGTCTAGTGTTCCATTAAAGTATTATTAGCCATGATAAAATCTGATTTGTTTACAGTGAGGCTCACGTTGTACAAGGCCCAAGAGCTACTGCAAGTAAAAGAGGATAGAGTAAGATTCAGTCTATGCAAATAAGAAAGGAAGATAAAGATTAACGATGGATTTAACGGATTAAAATTGCAGTGATCGGGGAGATATCCACTTGGGAGTAGGTTCCACAAAGTAGCAGTTCGCGGGAAGAAGCTATTTGTGTGGAACTTGAATGTCAGCAATGGAATAAGAAGCGAATGTGGATGGCTTGCTACAATGTGAGTGGAATGGCGGAACAAAGGAATGCATTTCGTCCGAGCACTTTCCGTGGAAGTAATGATAGAGCAATGAAAGACCCGCCACGTCCCGCTTGTGACAAAGAGGTTTGAGGGTGGGAAAATAAATTTTCACCTACAAGGACTCGGAGACACTTTTGGTTTGGTTTGGTTTGTTTTGTTTTTAGGCATATCAACCCCAATGGGTTATTTAATGCCGACACAATTTTTATTGCTGGTAATATTTTGTTTTGTCAAAAATCTATTTCTGGTAATATTGTTTCCTTCAAAAATGTATAGTTGGTAATATTTTTTCTTCAAAAGCATATTGTTGGTAATATTTTTTTCTTCAATTTTTTTTTCCCAGTTTTTACCCCAGTTTCGGGGTTAACTATTTGCCCATAGCTGGGACTCTAACCGGTGCTACCACCCCAGATCAGAGTGGACCTGGGAACACTAGCAATTAAGAGGTGGTTCCACACACCTCAAAACCTCTTGATCAGATGCTTTGCTGCTGGACGTCGTTTATCGTCTAACCCAGTACGCGGATGTAGTTTATCGTCATACTCATGACGGGAGACGCCTTTGATCTCTATCGATACTGGAAAGTGAGGACTGGGCAACCTCTGCCCAAATATGACAACAGTAAAGCATTTAAGGCCTCATCTGCCTTTTGCAAATGTAGAGGATAGCACGAGGAGTCAGGTACTTACTGGAGCGGTAGAGGAAACCGAAATATTTTTCCTACATCTTTAACGATGGATCGTATGTACAAGTTCCACTTGATGTCAGGGGTGTAGTTTCTCAAGGCACGGACCCCCCCCCACCGAGACAATATACCTTTCTCTTACGCTCTTACAATTTTGAGATATTCAATGAACTTGTTTTTTATCCGTCTGCAGGCTGTTTGTTCCTAGCTCTCGTTATGAATTAATCGAATGCCTTTGCCACATTCAATTTTTCCTAGTATTTCAAGTAAGTCTTTCTGTTGCAACATCTTATACTTTATTTAATCTATGAAAAATAGGTTAAGCTTTCTAAATACAGTTAACAGCTAGGTCAGGTTAGTTGCTTAACAAGACATTTTGACATAGGAATATATTTTCTATAGGCTCGTCAGGATATTTTAATTTTGCGCTAGGCTTAAAACTGGTTTAGCGCCATATGTATCTGTGATGCAATAGGGCGATACATTCATTAAAGTTGTTATAGCGCATGTAATTCACTTGATGAACAAAATTCCCTATCCGAGATGTTCTCAGCTTTCTTAATTCCGATCCGAGAATACAAACTCTCTCAGATGCTAATTCATTCCCTGTAGATTTTCAATGCATACAGAGGAATAAAATGACAGGTGAGAAAGACAGCATTGAGATTCGGGCTCATGGGTAATTCATTGACTTTTACATTTTGACATCAGTCGAATATTGTTAAGATAAAAATAACTCATTGAGATCAGGATCCTCGGCGTTGCTAATGGTTAACAAGAATTGTGTAACTGGCAATCATTATTGCGTACTGTGTTCGGTCCTGGCTCTTAGCTCAATATAAAATTCGATATTATATGAGCTAAGTGGTGTAGGAACCTACCTAAAACTTGATTACTTTCCAGTGCATTTTCATCACTTTCATCATGAAATCCCTTTCCAATGCATTTTCATTGTAAATTCACATTCCAATACATTTTCAATATCTGTATATAGTTCTGTGATGAGGTATTATGTACATTATTTACATTATTCGTACTATTGTCCTCATCTTTGTCGCCATATTTGTTACAACGTTTCGGCCGTTGTACGCTGCGGCCTTCTTCAGATGGTTGGAGTGTCAAACTGTACCTTTTATTTCGCTCATTCAGTTCCACGTGCCATGTTTAATGGATGTCAGTTATCAGTTATCTCCTGTTAAATTTTCCCTCTGAAAGTTCTCCACTGCCTTAACCGGGTATTGAACTCACACTCTTTGGGTCCTGTCACTGGATCTAACAAACGCCTTTATCCTTGCCATGTGTCCTTCAGGACATCTGTGTATGAATTTCTGAGTATTATAAACCTAATGTCTTCAGTAACCATTTTTACCAGTGCTCATATTGCAATTTTTGCTGTTATCATTACATGTTTTTACCAGAGCTCATATTGCAACTTTGTTGTTATTATAGCTTTTATCTGGCACTCCTCATTACTGTTCCCATATTGTATTCATTTCTATGCTTGGTCGGCCCAGGAGATTTTTGTGGCCTAGCATATGTGCTGATTCCTTAGGTTTACGAATTTTCCAATGATGTTCCTTGTCTATGATCTCAACCTAATCCCACAGAGGGCAGTGATCTCCCTTCTCTCTCGATATGGGGTCACCCACGCCTGATCTTTTCACTTCCCCTCATGTTACAGCTTTCTGGTGTTCTTGAAGCCTCACCTAAAGGGGGCGGCCTGTTTCTCCTTTATATTTCTTTCCACAGCTGCACGGGATAGCGTACACACAGTCTTCAGGCCTGTTCTCCTCTATGGGCGGGTCTTACTCGTGAGAGATATCTGCTAAGTATCGTCAAGCTTTTGATGGTTGTCCTGATGTTATTTAGATCACAGACCCTTTGTATTTTCTCTGATAACCCCTACACATAAGGCAGGCAGACTGTTTTCTGAGTGTTGTAATCCTCCTCCTCCTCTTGTACCCGCCTATCGCAGTTTTGAATATTGTTAAGACAAAAATAACTCATTGAGATTAGGATCAATACATTTTCATAGTAAAATCACTTTCCAATGCATTTTCATAGTAAAATCACTTTCCAAGGCATTTTCATAATAAAATCCTTTTCCAATGCATTTTCATAATAAAATCCCTTTCCAATGCATTTTCATAGTAAATCCATTTCCAATGCATTTTCATAGTAAAATCACTTTCCAATGCAGTTTAATAATAAAATCACTTTCCAATGCATTTTCATAATGAAATCCCTTTCCAATGCATTTTCATAGTAAAATCACTTTACAATGTATTTTCATAGTAAAATCACTTTCCAATGTATTTTCATAGTAAAATTACTTTCCAATGCATTTTCATAGTAAAATCACTTTCCAGTGCATTTTCATAGTAAAATCACTTTCCAATGCATTGTCATAGTAAAATCCCTTTCCAATGCATTTTCATAATAAAATCCTTTTCCAATGCATTTTCATATTATAATCCCTTTAAATGCATTTTTATAAAATCCCTTTCCAATGCATTATCATAATAAAATCACTTTCCAATGCATTTTCATAGTAAAATCACTTTCCAATGCATTTTCATAGTAAAATCCCTTTCCAATACATTTTCATAATAAAATCCCTTTCCAATGCATTTTCATAGAAAAATCCCTTTCCAATGCAATTTCATATAAAAGTCTCTTTCCAGTTCATTTTCATAGTAAAATCTCTTTCTAATACCTTTTCATATTGAAATCGCCTTCCAGTGCATTTTCAGGCTAAATTCTTAACTCAGGCCTTGAAATCGAGTCACGACCACTAGGCGACTGGGTGCGAACGATTAACACGCGAAAGTTCGTTGCTGGAATTGGTTTAAGAAATTAATTTGTGTAAAGAATTTTTTTTTCCGTTTTATCTTTGGATTAACTTAAGTTTATTATTTAAGATACTGAAGTAAGTATAATGTTGATCTGTTTTATTTGAACCGTACATATTTCATCTTTAAACAAAGTTTTACGGTACCAAATTAACAAGTAAAGTGCCATTAAGAATTTATCACTTAAAGTTAATTTAAATTTAATATTTTCACTATTTTCTTCAACAACGATCAATATTAAGTATAAATTAATTTTTTATGGATAATTTGTGTTTTTCATTAACAGGAAATTTTTTAAAAAGTATGTAGAACTTTTCTGCCCTTCATAAATAATTAGAAGAAAGTAAAAATAAAAATGTAATGTTTTTTCACTGCAAAATTAATGAAAAATGACACTTAATAAAGAATTTTTCACAAAGTTAATGTCAAAAACTAAAGTCACTAATAAATTTAATATTTTACAGCTATTCTTAAAAATATAACACAAAGATCGGAAAGAGATGCCATTGTTTTGTCAATATTGTCATTCTCATTTTAATTTTTTGGCGATCCTTTTAAATAGCGAAATTCACAAAAAGTTGCATTATTAAAAATTTTGTCACAGAAAGTTAATTTAAATTTATTCTTTATTCTTTTATTCTTCATAATAACGAATATTTGATTATAAAATTTATTTCTGATCGATAATTTATGCTTTCTTTATAACACGTGATGTATGTTGGTACCGTCCCAGTAGGAAAACAAAAAAAAAATAAATGTAACTTTTTACACTGCAAATTTTCTTAATTTACTATACAGAAATTTGCCCATTTGAAAAAAAATAATATAACATTTTGTCTATGATATTCTTCATAAAAACAAATATACTGACTTAAAAATTAAAAAAAATATTATTTACGGCTATTTAAAAATGTATGTTGATTTTTACTAGCATTGTTGTTAAAAATGTAAGCTGCAAAATTAACCAGTATAATATTTTTATAATAATTTTTTTAAAACTATACTGGAAAAATATTAAACTTATTAATTTTGATTATGTAATCCTATTTTATGAGAGAGGAAGTGATTGATACGCCACACCCCACCGTAAAATACAGTTATCCAAAATTGAATTTTCCAAACTCTAAAATTCCCATGTCTAAATCCAAAATTCCTTCGTCCTGGCATTTCTGAGTCCATGTTAGTCTCTAAAAGATTCCCAGATTCATACAAACTTTAAATTTTAAATTCTGAAATCTAAATTCCAAAGTCCCAACCCTCTAGACATTAGAATATAATTTTCATACATTTTTTAGCAGCACCATCTAATTTTTATAAAATAGTAGTTTAGTTAATATTTTCTTTTAATTTCAGTACTCCAAATCTTTCTCAAAATTGTCAAAATGTGCTGTGTAACAGGTTGTCATGGTAACTATGATGACCAAAATTCGGTTCGTGTATTTCGTCTTCCCCGAGACCAGAATGAGCGAGAACGATGGTTAAAGGCTATGACACGAGAAAACTTCCCTGACAAACCACAGTTGTTTGTGAAAGGTATTTTCCATTTGATTATAAAACAGTAGCTATTAGAAGAAAGTTACGACCCAGAAACCCACCATCAGTATTTAATCATTTGCCATTACCTAGTCCTCAACCAAAGCCAAGAACAACAAATAAAAATTCTGCTTCAATGCGAAATGTGCAACACGATGAGTTGGCACAGTTTCTAGAAAAGGACAAAATCCTCCCTTTTGAAAATTTGCATCAGAATAATTAACATGATTTTGTATCAAAAGTTACATTCTATAAATCAAACAATAGTTCTTCATCCAATCTACTGATTTTTTCACTGGAGGTATTTCAGTCATTTTAATTAAAATTTTTAAAACTTGAGATGTTTAAAACTTGCATGTTACCATACTGGTATATATAGAGTATTCTTTTCTCTTTCAATAATTCGAATACCAATGTTTCAGCACTGGTAACAAATCAATGAAGAAATTCGTTATCTTAGTAAGTTAAAAATTGCTTTGGAAATGTTTTAAAAGAACATATTAATGTTATGTTATCACAAAGGATTGGGACAAAACGTTATGGTTCTGATATTCTTATCAGAGCATTTGAATATTTTGCTATATCTCAGTCATAATATAACAGAATTCAGGATGATTTTAATTTGTCCAGTGGAAGAACATTGTTACATTTTGCGTCAACAGTATCAAAATTAGATGACTTTAATTTTCTTGGTGATATTCTTAGTAAAAATTTCTGAAAGTCAGAGAAAGTGTATTCTTTTATTTGATGACGTGTATGCCAAAGTTACTCTACAATATCATGGATGAAACATATTTTGTTTGGCTGAAAAACTCTGAGGAATTACCAAAAACAGTATTTGGCATCATGGTAAAATCTTTGAATGGTGGACCAAAGATTTTACTTAAGATGATACCAGTTGCAAAATTAGATGCAACCTTTTCACATGAAAGACATCTATATATTGTTGATGGAATCAAACATTTTAAATGGTAGAATAATTGCAATTGTATGTGACAACACACATTAATAATTTTTCAAACAATTTGATACTTTTTTTTAATAAGTCTTGGATAAAAATGGATTGTACTTTTTGATTATATCCACCTTTTTAATAAATATTCGAAATATTTGGATTACTGAACCTACTTCTGAATTACTCTTTGATTCTGAAAACAGAAAGTGACAGCAAAACCAAACATTGTAAAATGTCCTGCAGAAACAGTTAATTTCATTAAAAAAGTCTTAAAAATTTGGTAAGTTTTCTGTGTCAAATATATGCTGACATTATGATAAATGATCCACTGAAAAAAGTGATATCAGATTTAGATGATGAACATCTGTTTTTTCATTCTAATTTTGGGATAATGACAAAAAGATATTAAAGAAAAGAGTGAAAAGCAATGTAATCATTAACAAGAGATACTAATTTAGTCTTTGAACATACATAAAATGGCTTAATTGATATTTACAGATATTTGCCTTTCATTTTGATATGAGTGGTGAATTTGCCAGACACAATTTGGAAAATTAATACAAAGTTCTGGACGTGCATATTTTATAAGAGTCAAAATGTTTATTGAAAAATTTAAATATTGAAAAGAAAACATGATACCAGTTGCAAAATTAGATGCAACCTTTTCACATATTCTTAAATTAAATGTTGAAATCACAGATTTACAACTTTGATCCAGGTCATAGTTGCTCAAAATGTAGACATTTGCTAAATGAAATTGGATGCCAAACATTTGATAATTTACCAAGCCTTAAAACTAGGATCCTTAAAGTTATTAAAATGTTACTTTTATTTATATAAGGCTATGTTATAAAAAAAAATGTCCTACAGAAGAGGAAATTCTTTAATAATATTAGTTTTTATTTTGAAGAATAGGAACACTCTTGAAAAAAATAGATTGTGGTAATTTAAAAATTCGATTGAATACCAAAATGATACCAGATATATTTTTTATTTTCAATTTTACTTCTTTTTACATATATGTCATTGATTAACTCCCCAAATTATCCTGTTAATTAATTTTATGTTTTTGTTTAATGTAAATTTATTTTAATTCTTAAAACTGTGTGTACTGGTAATATCTATTATTCTATCATAGCAAGATAAAGATTTTCTTCATTTTCTGTGAAGCAAATTTTACATGTAACGAAAGTCACAAATTTTGTAAAGATTATCAAAAGTATTGTTTCTCTGAAATTCACATCTTTTGTAAAGTATTTTCAGACTTGATTCACGATTTTGTAAAATGCTGAAATTGCTTTCTGATTGTATTATATACTTATATATTCTATAATTAATTAGCATAAACAAATTAATTGTTCTCAGAATGTCTGATTTATAGCAAATAAATTGATTTTTGTCCATTTAGTTATTTTACGGTATTTTGTCCTTTCTTTGTACAATTGCATTTATGGAAATACGTCAATAATTGCAAGATGCTACCTAATATTATATATAGTTGTTAATTAACTAATTACTGGAAATTACTAACAATTTCCTTGCTAAAAATGTTCTCAGGAATTGTTATTTAGCAGTAATTCAGGCGTCCACATCTTCGACCCCAGTCGCATGGTTTGCAAGACATGTAAAATATGGATCACTTTGCTTTCAATACATTTTCATAGCAAAGTCACTTTTCAAAACATTTTCATAGTATAATCACTTTCTAATACATTATAAGAGTAAAATCTCTTCAAAATCCATATTCATATTAAAATCACTTTCCAGTGCATTTTCATAGTAAAATCTCTTTCCAATGTATTTTCATAATAAAATCACTTTCCAATGCATTTTCATAGTAAAATCCCATTCCAATGCATTTTCATAGTAAAATCACATTCCAATGCATTTTCATATTAAAATCACTTTCCAGTGCATTTTCATAGTAAAATCTCTTTCCAATGTATTTTCATAATAAAATCACTTCCCAATGCATTTTCATAGTAAAATCACTTTCCAATGCATTTTCATAGTAAAATCATTTTCCAATGTATTTTCGTATTAAAATGCCATTCCAATGCATTTTCATAGTAAAATCCCATTCCAATGCATTTTCATAGTAAAATCACTTTCCAATGCATTTTCATAGTAAAATCACTTTCCAATGCATTTTCATAGTAAAATCACATTGCAATGCATTTTCATTCAAAAATCATATTCGAATGCATTTTCATAAAATCACTTTCCAATGCATTTTCATTGTAAAATCATTTTCAAATGCATTTTCATAATAAAATCACTTTCCAATGGATTTTCATAATAAAATCCCTTTCCAATTTCCATAGTAAAATCACTTTCCAATGCAATTTTCATAGTATAATCACTTTCCAGTTCATTTTCATTGTAAAATCACTTTCAATGCATTTTCATAATAAAATCTCTTTCCAATGCATTTTCATAGTAAAATCACTTTCCAATGCATTTTCATAGTAATATCACTCTCCAATGTATTTTCATAGTCATATCACTTTCCAATGTATTTTCATAGTAATATCACTTTCCAATGTATTTTCATAGTAATATCACTTTCCAATGTATTTTCATGGTAAAATCCCTTTCCCATGCATTTGCATTGTAAAATCAATTACAATGATTTTTCTATTGTAAAATCATTTTTCAATACATTTTTATGATTTAAATCAATTTCCAATGCATGGAAAAATCCCATCTATTATATTTACCACCCTGAGTGTGCCGTACAAAATTCAACAATAAAATTATCCATCAATGTTTGATATGACGTAAAAGCAACAAACTTAACCTAAAGTAAATTACAATAGCAATTCTCAATAATGTCTTTTTATGGCGTTTTATATTAAAAAAAACGTTTACAGGCACCCTCGTGGAAGGCAACAGTTCAAAAGTCTATACAGGCTGACCTATTCCTCCGTGTGTGACCCATGAGAGAATTCGATGTTAATAATGCCCCAAACATCTGGAAATATTTTGTCTATTTGTTTCTAGTAGGGGTACGAATCTATGTTCTTGATGTGTCTTTTATTTCAGAAAGCGTGTATTGTTAAGTAGGTTTGAAAAGCTTCATGAATATACCGAGAAATTTCCCGCTAAAGTACGTCGACAAAATGTCAGTGACCGACCGTGCATAGAAACACGTGTCGACCCTCCTGGGCTTAGAATGGACACACGCGGGACTACCGGATGGCGGGATGTTACATAAACGCCCTGGCCGAGATAGAAATCAATAATCTCTCAAATCCTAGCGGGATGATCAACTGTAAAGAAAATCCAAAAGGCACACACTCTCACGCCTATATTAACAAAGTGTCGGAAACGAATAAACTAAGTTTACGAATTAAATAATCCTTTTAGTATAAGCTAGACTGAGTTCGTATCCCACTCGATTTCGTTAGATTCACTTACGCGCAAATATCCTTGGACATGGTATAAATCCATCTCTTCTTCTCCAGGTATGGGTTAAATAGCAGGACAGACTGGGATCTTTAACCTTGATTGGCAACCAAAGAGAAAAAAATGGCAACCTACTACTGGAAAAATTTTCTGCCTCGTCAGTCATATATCGAAATATACATGATCTTCTATGCGTGTATCTCGTGTGGCACTTAAACATCTGATTGTTCTAAGATTTTACAAGGACAACTCTATACATGTACTTTTGCGATCACAATTACGCACCCCCAGCTGACACGGAAAGTTTTCGTAACGTTGCAAATGCGTTGTATTTTAGTCGAGAGATATCTGACGTTGTGACAGCGTAACTCTATGTTTGCAAACAGCTATTTGCCGGACCCAAACTGACCACTAATACCCAATTTTGTCGTAACCCTGCTTTCACTTTACAAATACATACTGGTCAAATAACATCAAAACACTATTTACTCTATTTAAGATGTTCGGACTGTTATCCTCAAGATTGTTGCTATATTCACGACGTTTCGACTGTTGTACGCTCCAGCATCCTTCAGGTGATCAGAATTTCCAACGAACCCTTTATTTCTTCCACCGGTGTAGATTGTTCTAGCTTCACGTGCCATGCCTCATCCGGATATCTAGTTTTCTCCTTTTAACTCAACTCTCCAATTTTTTGTTCACTTTTGCTCTAGCTAGGTATTGAACTCAAGTCACTGGATTACCAACGCTTTTATCCACTGGCTCAAGGAAACATGGCCCAGTGGATAAAAGCTTTGGTAATCCACTGACTTGACCCAAAGAATTATCAGTTCAATATCTGTTGACAGCAGAGGGGAACCAAACCCAGGGTGGTAGCACCTGTTAGTGTCCCAAATATGGGCAAATAGTTAACTATCACACTGGGTTCAAAACACCGTGAAAGTATGAAAAATACATGTTCATAATAAAAATACCAGCAATATATTTCTGAGAAAAGAAATTACTAATGTTACCAAGAAAATTAAATTTCGACATTAAATTACCCATAAGCAGCTGATATGCTGTTAATCAAACCGAAACCCAAACGTTGTAGAAAGTCAATAATTTAAAACGTTGTCTTCAACTGCAAGAAGATATTACATAAGCTCGAATACGGAGATAATTGTGGCGATCCATTGTCAAACTCTTTTTCCTGTTTACATTATTAGCTTATTTGCCAAGGTCCTTTTGTTGTTCTGCCATTGAACCCTTTTCTGGCACACTGATAAATCTCCCCCTCCTCAAACTCTTGTGATTTTACGCGTAATCTCGTTATTATGATTATTCTTTAGTTAGCAATATGTACAAAAATTATAAAATGTCTTTTCGTAATCTTTTAAATTTGGAATCACTAATTTAGATGATGAATACACGAGCCTAGAATTTATTACCTATTTTCGGTTAATGTAACGTTGCAAGGAAGTGTATTTGAACCATTAAAAGTGTATTTGAACGATTACAAGTTTAAGTTACTGGAAAATTGTGGAAATGTTTTACTGAGAAATATCTTTATCAAACTTTAAACGATTAGTTCTGAGGTGAAAACAAATTTTGAGTAAAACCTTTAGATAGGTTCAACATGTTTCATTAAAGTTACTGGTCTATTATAAAACCTGAGTTATTATACAAAACCAAAAAAAACACTTTTTACTTCAATAACAAGGAAATGAAAACAACCACGATTTATCAACACTTATACTAGAAAAAATAACAAACATATATGATAACCCTTTGAAGCATTTACATTTTAATATAGTTACACTTTTTCCTCAATAATATCCATAAATCTATCTCATCTCGGGGAGGCTCAAGTCCCGTAACCAGTTATCACGTAACAAGTGACCTATTTCTGAACAAACCTCAGATAACCCCCTCCACCCCAGACAAAATGCACGAATAGCATATAGTGATCAGGATGGCCGAATACGGACAGGCAACTATAGTGCGTCTGATATTATTAAGAAAATCATATAAACCTCAACAAATCGAATTTTCTTCGGAAAATTCTTGTCAATTTTTGAACGATGAGTTTAGATGTCAAAACAAAGCTTCAGTGAATTTTTTAGAGACATTCAACTTGTTTTTATTAAAGTTATTAGATTTATTATAAAACTGATGTTATTATTCAAAGCCAGAAAATCAGTTTTTATTTCAATAACAATGTGATAAAATCATCAACAATTGATCAATATCTATAACAGAAAAAATGACAAACATATATATATATATATATTTAAAGATATTTTTGAAGGTACAAAATTTTATCACAGCAATAAACGTATGAAGCTTGATATTACTAGACATATTAAAAACGGGCGAAGCAACCGGTTTCGTTCCCGCTCATCAGACTTACAACGGGAGATTTAATTTAAATTAAAAACACAGAAAATGTACAATGAAAGGAAATGCGGAGGAGGGGGGAAATATGAGCAAAAGAAGCTAGAGGCAAATGACAGCGAACCACAACAAACACTCACGGGTCCGCCATATGTGAGCACTTATTAAAGACCAGATTTTGTGCAGCTAATTTTAGTGTCCACCGGTTCACCGTGTTGTCCCGGTCACACTCGTTATTTCACCTTAAGGTGCTGGAGGCACTTTACATCGGGTCCCGCAAGCCTTCCTTGTGTAAACAAGTGTTTGAAGCATTTATATCTTAATAAAGTCACAATTTTCTCAATAAATGCCATCAATCTATTATCCATTAATTTTGTTAAATATTTTACTCCAGCAAGTATTATTTCCTACTTTGTGGTTTTCATGACTTCCCATAGGTCTGCTTTA
The DNA here is from genome assembly GCA_964036315.1 of Acanthosepion esculentum. Lineage (NCBI taxonomy): Eukaryota > Metazoa > Mollusca > Cephalopoda > Sepiida > Sepiidae > Acanthosepion > Acanthosepion esculentum. The sequence continues at coordinate 48,699,000 of OZ038513.1, read as the reverse complement.
CTGACATTTTGTTTGCCACATGAATATAATTTCATTTTCACAAATGACCATAGATTTTGGGGCGATCGGGACTTGATGATGACCATTCTATTATCTTCTCAGCTGTAAACATTTTACGCTCAAAAGATTTACAGGTGACCTTAGATGAATACAATACACACTTTGAAACTGCGAAGGTAAAACGTCTACAATTCAAAGAACGTTATGTCCACGAAATCGAATTTGAATGGTTCAACAATCATTTGGTCGATAATCCCAGTCCATATCATCACTCTGTCGCCTACTTGTTGCCTTCTCTTAACCACAGGCACATCGGCATCAGATAAGCTCCATCTATCAGGTCCATCAAGTACCATGCGATATTCAACTGTGAAGTCTATTTTCATGTATTTCTTGGCACAAATATTTCCTTTACTCAGAGGAGTTTGCCTCGGAGATTTCTTGACAGATTCCAATTTGCAAAGTATTCTACACATTTTGTTCTTCTTGGCTCCAACAACTCCAACCTGTTCAATGATCTGTGCACTGGTCAAAAGTGCTTGTTTCTCACTTTAGTTCCCGTTCCTCCCTCCCCAGGGACATGTTCTTAAAGCCTTTTACTTTGCTTCTAGTTCTCAACTTAATTATTGAAAATCAACAGCCCACTTTACGCTCGATGACCTCTGCGAAGATCCTTTGATATCTCTAATGTCTACATCCTCTCCCTCAGTAAATTTTTATTTTCTTTTTTTCTTGTTAGATCTTTCCATTACGCGTGTTATTCCACATATGTTGTGGAAAGAAAAGGGAAAACAGTTTTTATTAGACTTCATTGGTCTTAAACTAATATTAGTTTAATCTGTACAATAACCTCAGACTAGTTTTTATAATAAAATCATACCGGAAAATTTAAATCAAGATTTCTTTTGACGTCTAAATTATTTAGTTTAAAATTTGATCAAGGTTTTCAGGGGTTACAGGGCTAAAAATGGATTCTAATGCAATTATTACGTATTTTTGATTTAAAAAATATCTTTGCAAATACAAAGCATACGATGATATTTTTTTAAAGGTGGGTTGGATGATACCCATCCAGTATATATATTTATTTTGCCGTTAATGTTACAATTCTGAGCATATCATGTGGAATTTCGTATTAGCTCGAGAAAAAAATTAAATAAAATATCTGATGATACGTTTCTCTTAATAGGACGAGAAATAAGCAGATAATTCAATTACAGATTGAAACAACCGACTGTCATGAATTACTCAGACCTTCCGAAGTTTACAGAAAACATATTGTTCATTGGGATATTTAGTAATAAACCAAATCTTGGTTGTAAATATGGAACATTTATGAAGATAATATACGGATATCTTTCCTTAGGTGTTTATAAATTGTACACGGTTCAATTACTTCAGTTAAAAACGCACGACTTTAAATTACAAAATTGTACTTGGATTAAACGAAAATTACTTACAATATAATACATATTACTTATAATACATTCCTTCTTCCAGTGAATTCTGATGTAACGGGTACACTTGTTAATATATAATACGTAATATGTTGGCCCCTCCTGCCGATTTTAACGTAGGAAGTGCCAACAGCTGATGTTTAGCCCTGAATCCACAGAGATTATTTGTAGTTCCTACTGAATATTTGTGTAGTCATATTTTTCAGTTTTCAAAAGAAATGATCCCAGAAAAATGACACATAGCCATGCACAGTTGTTCCCTCTCTTCGATATATATATATATATATATATATATATATATATATATATATATATATATATATATATGTCTATATTTCTGATATGAGGTATTATGTACACTATTTATATTATTCGGACTATTTGCATTACATTCACTTACGTGATAATACCCTTGGGACGATGGAGTGACTCGGAATGAGGAATCGGAGAGCCGAATCCATTACGTACTAATACCCTTGGGAAATGTATGAATCCTCTTCTTCCCCCCAACTATGGGTAAATAGCAGGACAGACCGGGTTCTATAGACTTGCATGGCAACAGTTCTACCGCAGAATAAAATACCAACCTACTGCGGGAAAAAAATCTGCCTCGTCATTCATGTATTGAAAGATACATGATCGCCTAAGCCTGTATCACACATGGTACATAACTGACTGATTTAAAATGAAATAATTAGAAGTTATAGTGTATAATACGCGATTGAAATCTAAGCGTATTGCGAAGAAATCCCCAGTAATAATGACGAATTAAGGATTGTGAAGTTGGATACAGAAATAAGGTTCGAGTTCCGGTCAAATACATTACATTCACTTACCTGCTAATATCCTAGTGAAAGGTAAGAATCCTCTTCTTCTACCCCCACCCCAGCTATGGGTAAATAGCAAGACAGGCTGGGTTACATAGCTTTGCATGGCAACTGGTCTACAGCAGAAAGAAATGGAAACCTACTGCGCGAAAAAATCTGTTTCGCCAATCATGTATGAAAAGGTCTTCGGACGGGGATCATTGTTCTAATGTCGTCGTTTATCACCACCACCACAATCAAAATCATCATCATTGTTGATTCTGTTTTTAGTAGTTTTGTTATTATTATTAGTAGTAGCATTATTTACATAATGTCTATACTATTACTAACTAGACTTTTGACCAAACTCCTGCAGAGTGATAATTGGGCCCCCGAGTACTAAAGGGACCTATAGTCCAGTTTAGAAAAACGCAGTGATAATTTTGTAGAAATAACTTTGAATTATTAAAATCCCTCCATGGAACTTCAAAAGATCAATTCAACTCTGAATCGAGCTATAAGTCCAATTCCGACCAAAAGATCGATTTGGGTCGAAAGTCCGATTTGGGCTGAAAATCTGATTTGGGCCGAAATTCAAATTCAGGCCGAAAATAGAGTTCTTCAAATCACAAACTCTACGGAACTTCAAGACATCACGTCAGGAAACCTCTCACTTTAACTCTGATTCCTTGATATTTTGAAGAAATAAAAATGATTTCCTCAATTCACTAAGTTTTGGAGATATTTTAAACTGGATTTAAAAAACAAATTTTTCTAAATTCACAAAGTTTATCTGTTACTTTAAACTCAATATAAATTAAAAATTTGAAATCAATAATTCTGAAAGCGTGTACTTGTTTATAATACATCACTCCTCATTTGCCTTCAATTTTCGTTCAGAGTTTCTCAATTTATGCTCAAGAAAATACGGTAACACCATCTTTTGAATTGGATAACGATTTTCGGAAAGCTTCCACATGTGAATCTTTAAATATATTTTTTCTTATGTTTTTTTATTGTATTTTTGTTTTTTATCCCAGATGCATTTAAATCCAAACTCAGTCGTTTGAGACAACTTGATTCGACTTTTGTGGTTCATTTCGCACTTAAAAACCTTTGAGGAATCCATAATTTTACATCCCTGTAAATTATCCCATCTCCAAGAAACTTGGCGAACAATTGTCATGACAATTGTCGGCCAAGAGATTAACGTGATTAGGCGCTTAGACAAACCACTCTTTTCTCGACTATCTTTCTGCCCACTTCCCACACATCTTTTTACCTTTTGTAAATAATTGTTATCAACACCTGACTACTTCGTGTTTTATTGTTAATTGTGCTAATTAAGTAATTGGAATCTTGCTGTTTGAAATAAGAGATTTTTTAAGTCGAGTAAAATTTCTAAAAACGTGTACTTGTGTATAATACGACCCCCTTTTTTGCCTTTCTCGTTTTATACACAAGTAAATACGGTAAGGACTCTATATTTTGAAGCTATGTAGGACAGATAATGTTCAGGCACAAATCCCAATGCTAAATGTTCAAGCACCAAATGAAGGGCAGATCTCCAATCCTGTGATCATTCTGTTTCCAAAAATGTATAATACGTCTATGTAGAACAAGTGTGGCTCGAGTTAGAGGGGTTTTTTAAACACTGACGGACAGAGAGAATTTGCCGCTATTTATATAGATTACAGAACGTCTCTGCGTTTATAAAGTAATAAGCGTTAAGGAAAGAGGTATTTTGTAATTAATACATTCGACGAATGAAAAATCATGAAACTCAAAGCTGATTTACGATAAGTACTGAGAGAGATCAGAAATTCGCCAATCACATTTCCCAAAAGCTATGCCAATCCTCGCAGTCGGCGAATCTTTGTATGAGAGTCACTTTATATCGAATATGATAAAAGCTAAAGGTTAATTCAACACCAATTCCACCATCTATTCGTCTTTCCAGTGCAAACGTACCCATTTTTTTCTTAAAGGGGCGTCTTCTTTTACACGGACCGGTTTCTTTGGTTGTATAGAATTTCGCATTAGGTATTTCGGAGACGATACTTTGGTTACTTGAAATAAAATAAGAAATGAGAAACCAGTAATTTGGAAATAATAATTAACCCGTAATTAGTTCTTTCACCGGAGGCGCGATTAGTGTCTTCATTAACTTTGAGGTCAAGTGTTTCTCCTAATAAGCGGTTAAAATATCATGTCTTTTTTTTCATTTTTTTTCTTTTTTGTTTTTTTTTTGTTTTTTTATTTTCTTTATTTCTTTTTTTTCTTCAGTTTGCTTTCTTTGGAATTACACAGTTAAATCTTTTGTCTGGGGAAATTTGCTAATTTTATTCAATTATCCGCATCGAGGCGGCTGTCATCCAAAATAAGAACAACCTGGTGATTTTCCTCAAAGAAATATGGTTATCCCGCCTCCCGCTTTGTAGAAAAGCGGTTAGTCAGATGGAATTGTAATGATAGTATTGGTCATTTCCATACAAGGAAGCGGTCAGCATTCATTGACGACACAGAGTTTCTGTCGGTAGAACATTTTTTATTAAATATCTTTTCTTAAAACAGTTTTTTTTTTCAGGAGAATAGTCTTCTTAAGTTAAATAACAATAACAATTATAAATATTTTTTTTTAATTTAGCCGAAACAAAGCGATAATGCCACTAAGACACGAGGCTTTACTAGGAGTGAAAGTGAATGATAAGACTTTAGAAGGAACTGGAAAGCTAATCCTAAACATGAAACAAGGGATAAACCTCTATTCATATTAAAAAGACTGGGGGGAGATGGGAACCGCACAATAAGTGATCCTATCTGCTCCGCTGGAGGAGAAAGAAACAAATAGTAAATAAAATTTCAGAGTCTAGGCAGTGACGTTAGAAGGGTAGATTTGACGAAGGTTTTAGAATGAAAGTAATCCAATCCTAAACAAGAAGCAAGGGATAAACCTCTATTCCCGTCAAAAAGTCTGGGGAGGAGGTGGGAAGCGAAACATGTGTTAACCTAACTACTACTACTAGTTTTGATGATTGTTCACCTTCTCAGTTTTTTGTTTGAAGTAGCATGGAACATCAACATCTTGTTGATGTCATTATTTTCCCTTCTCAAGCCCAGTAGCTGTTATCACTCTTTCCAGTACTGATTGGGGTTTCCTTCCTAACCTTTTGTTTGAAGTCGTGTGGAACATCAACATTTTGTTTATTTCATTATTTTCTCATCTCAAGCCCAGTAGCTGTTATCACTCTTTCCAGTATTGATGGGGGTTTCCTTCCTAACCTTTTGTTTGAAGTAGTGTGGAATGTCAACATCTTGATTATGTCTTTATTTTCTCTTCTCAAGCCCAGTCGCTCTTATCACTCTTTCCAGTATTGATGGGGGTTTCCTTCCTAACCTTTTGTTTGAAGTCGTGTGGAACATCAACATTTTGTTTATGTCATTATTTTCTCTTCTCAAGCCCAGTAGCTGTTATCACTCTTTCCAGTATTGATGGGGGTTTCCTTCCTAACCTTTTGTTTGAAGTAGTGTGGAACGTCATCTTGTTTATTTCATTATTTTCCCTTCTCAAGCCCAGTAGCTGTTATCACTCTTTTCAGTATTGGTGGGGGTTTCCTTCCTAACCTTTTGTTTGAAGTCGTGTGGAACATCAACATCTTCTTTATTTCATTATTTTCTCTTCTCAAGCCCAGTAGCTGTTATCACTCTTTCCAGTATTGATGGTGGTTTCCTTCCTAACTTTTTGTTTGAAGTAGTGTGGAACATCAACATCTTGTTTATATCATTATTTTCTCTTCACAAGCCCAGTATCTATTATCACTCTTTCCAGTATTGATAACCTTTTGTTTGAAGTAGTATGGAACATCAACATCTTGTTTCTGTCATTATTTTCTCTTCTAGTTATATATGCTATCTATTTAATCATTGCTACTTTCGAAAATGTTTAAGTGTCATGGTTTCTGTCATTTGTTCTTTGATTGTGATTCTGTCGTGACAGTCTACGAGATTCGATGAAGGATAGTCCACTCTAGAATCTACCGGTTTCATTCAATCGAAGTCATTTCTAGTTTTCTTTTGCTGTTGTTATAAACACGAAAGAAATTTGGATGATATGCCGCCGGGAACGTGGCATAGTGAGCCTTAGCTTGGATGGTCTAAGCTCTGGGATTTAATTTTCTTTTGCTCTTGTTATAAACACGAAGGAAATTTGCCTGATTTGCCGCCGGGAACGTGGCATAATGGGCCTTAGCTTGGATGGTCTAAGCTGTGGGATTTAAAGAATGTAAGTCTTTTGAGCATCCGCAATAGTTACACGGTAATGAGAGGTTAGTAATATTTCTTCTGTTGGATTTGGATTGCAAGATGTAGAATGATTCATTGTATCTTTTTTAGAACTCTGTTGACGTTGAACAGTGTGGACTGGGCTGCACCATCCCAGATAGGACAGCAGTACTCTCAGTTTGTTTTTGATCTGACTATTTTAAAGATAAAATCATAGCGGCAGGAGTTAGGTATTTTCTGGAGCGATACAATGAACCGACCATTCTTTGTCTAAATCGTTTTAATCATAAATATTTCCGAAATTCGTTGCCAGTACGAGTGATTCGTCGCAGGATCTTCTTTCCTAAGACCTACAGACTTCATTCTATCGGCGCCATTTTTAGTTATTGACTAAATCATTTTAATCATAAACACCTCATGGGAGACGGATACAATATTAGAGATGACAGAGAGATGTTGAAGAAAGACTTGCTGTATACTCACTGGAGTCAACAGAGACAATGGTGACGAATATGACAGAGCTTTTGCCGTTTACTTAATTCACTTCCATTAATGGATAAATCGACGACATTATTTCATTTCTCTTAAGAATAAATCGACGACATTATTTCATTTCTCTCAAGAATAAATCGATATTATTTCAATTCTCATTAGATTAAAGCGAAGAGATTGTTACATTTCTCTTTAGAATAAATCGGTGGCGTTGTTATATATAAAGGAAATATGGGTGTTTGGACACGATTGAACAAAGAGATTCCTGTTCTCCTCGAGGTAGAGGGTTACTGTTAAAATGGTTATGGTTAATGAGATGTGAAGGGTGTGAGAGCGAACATTGTTGGAAGTGAAGATACGAAGGATAGATAATGATTGACTTGTGATATGAAGACCTTAAGATTATCGCGTGTTTCTTCCAAAAATAGCAGTTCTTGATAAAAGACTTTCTCAGTGGAACTTTGTCATAGCATTGACAATACAGAAGAAATATTGCTGATTGGATTCGGTTGAAACAAGGGATTCGAGTTCTACCCAAGTTAAACGGTTGCTATTAAAATTGTTATGATTAATGAGTCTGAACAGAAGTGATAGAACAGTTGGTCGCGAATGGAGAAGATAAGGATAAGAAGGATGGATAATTATTGGCCTTTATATTGTTCGCAGGAAAAGTTTAGTAAAAGCTTTCTAACTGGAAGTTTTTCTTTACATTTAAAATACAGAGGTAACGTGGTTAATTGGACTCGGTTGGAGTAACAGAGTGTGTCCTAGAAGTATGAAATATACAAAATTCACTCATTACTTGGGAGGGTACGCGATTCCGCATATGATTTTAGATCGACAGCGTATAAAAGAAAAACTTGCTCAAACAATATACCGGCGTAAAAGAATATTTTTGATACTTATTCTGAAGGTTGTTATTCATGCTTATGTGTTCCATCACGTGTAAAAACTTGCAAATGTCCTTTACGCATTGGTAAGCAACCAAAAATAAACTAAATCAATAATCTATATAAAAAATGACACTGACATTTTATATATAAGGTTGATATATGTGAGAGGACATTTTACCGGCTTCGCCGTCCTTGTCTCGCCCCATTGTGCAACGTCTTAATCTGCCCTTTCATAAAATTTGCTATTGGCTTCATTATACGTGAAAAATGGTGTTTATTTTTTTTATTTTGTTGCTATGAACGTCACCGTGTGTGCTGTATTCTCTGTCATCGCTAAATAGGCGAGCGAAAAAAAAAAACTGTACTCCGCTTTAAAGTTCCATGGAAACAAAGGTACGATTTCCCAAATTGGACAACGAATGCGGCGTCAAGGAGGGAATCTAAGAGTCGGTAACGGTGAAAGAGACAGCGATGAGAATAAGGCCGAAAAGAAAACAACTGTTGCCCTTTCTCCCT
>OZ038513.1:48678055-48685555 GCA_964036315.1 Acanthosepion esculentum | reverse complement strand
CACACAGACACACACACATATATATATATATATATATATATATATATATATATATATATATATATACTCGACTCTCCCGTCGAATTCGACGTATGAGGGTCAAGCAGATCAGTTCCGAGGAAACCGACAGCCCGACAACATGAGATTTGATAATAGTGGTGAAGGTTTCGTGCAGGACCATCCACATTTATTGAAGGGCCGAATACAGAGACCTGGTGCACTAAATGCCACAAGGTCCCCAAACGTCCCCCCGCAGGTTTTGAATTCTAGACTAGTTGCTATCCAAGGCTATAGAATATATATATATATATATATATATATATATATATATATATATATATATATATATATATATATATATATATATATATATATTACAATTCTTAGAATGACCTGTAGACAAGACAAATTGAATAAAACAGACACTCTGAAAATCGTTCTTACGAAATTTTGTATAGGTACATGAAATTCAAAAAAGTTAAAGGCGCTCCTGTATAACCTTTTTGGGGGGATATTAGTAACTTTTTTTTCTAAGTATGAGTTTTTATTGTCGACAATGTGTTAGAATTCTCAAAATATATATAATTTACTATTTCCGATTATCTAATTTATTCAATTTGTCTTCTTTACAGATTTATTCTGCGAACTTTCACACATTGTCGATAGGAAAAACAAAAATGCACACTTAGTCAAAAAAAAATACAAATATATATATATATATTTATATATATATATATATATATATATATATATATATATATATATATATATATAACCGGGTGTAAAAGCTGAATTGTAAATTGTTAGATTGAGATCTGAACCGTTGTCTCTTAAAAATGATTAAAGATATCTGACAGGAATTCTCGGAAGTTTTTATAACACTACTGTACTCTAATTTGAGTAATAGGAATGTACATTTGCTCTCCAAGTTTAACAGAAGAATCGTGATGAAATCGATCATAAATGAAAATGACATGTCCCTCATTAATTAATCATAGCTAAGGATCGGAAGGTCATGAAGTGTTGAAATAAAGTTCAAATATATAATTCCAGGATCATTTTCCAACATATTCAATATTATCCTCGCCTTCGCTAACCTTCTAACTTTCTGTTCTCAGAGATGCCTCACTGGTTTCGCTGCTGGTTGGAAAGTCGTAGCTGAAAACCATTTCTCACGTGCCAAACGTCTTATGGATTTAGTTGGATCTTTTCTAATTGATCTCTTCAGCTCTAAGTTGAAATGATGATCCCTCTTCCTGTTGTGATCTCCTAACGCAGGTTTCCTTTCTAATGTTCACGCAGTTTTAAACTTATTCGCCGTTCTCTTGATGGTTCTTGTATGGACTTTGAAGATGGAAGCCAGAGTATAAATATTGGTACCATTGCTGAAAGACTGAATGAACTTTTTCCTCTCGTCATTGGTCAGTTGGGTAGAGAGTAGGGCTAACACAAAACGATTTTAACCTACTCTCCTTCTAGCTGAATAAGTCAAAGGGGTCTTCAGTGATTCTTACGAAAAAAGATCTCAAGATGACTAGACGTCTTATCTGAGAACCTGGAAAAAGAATTACAATCAGTTTAGTGTTTTTTAGATATTAAACATTTTGTGGGATGGGTAATTATGGTGTTACACTCGTTATATATATATATATTGGCGGGGTCATATGCAATCTTTTAATAACTGTAACTACAAGTATATGACTTCATTATCCAAATACTTTTGGAGTCTAAAAGAAAATAAAACGCCTACGGTTAAATGGAAATTAATTAAGAAAGCCCGGACATGTAACTCCCTATATGCCCCGTGTTACCTATGCCTTAACGAAAGATTTGAAATAATTAGATTTAAAAATAAGACTGATCTTTTAAATCAAAGATATGAACTAACAGTTAACTGTAAACACCGTTTTAAATTTAACCTAGTATAGAGATCATATACTTTCAATGATAATGATAAGTTAAATTTAATATACTATTACCTTTATAACATGAGAAGACACCAGAAGTGTTGAAACAAAATGGCTATTTTTGTAGTGATTTTATAACATATATATATATATATATATATATATATATATATATATATATATATATATATATCAACATTTCAAAACTTTCTTAGGATTTCTATATCCTAATTTTAAAACATACTGTCAACGCAGAAAACGCAGGGATAAGCCCAAAACCAAATCTTTTACTTTCAACCCATTCTGAATGATTGTTTTAAACATTTGGTTTGGATTTATTTCACAAAAGGACAAATGAATTTCTTACTTTCGAGGCATTCTGATAAAAAGAACGGGATTTGTCATTAATTCGATACAAAAAAAGCTGGGAAAAGTCATTAAAAACTTTCGAATCGAAGTAAGCCTAAACAAGACATACTAAAATAAATATTAACGACATTTAAAAGACACACATCTTCTTTCTTCTTTAATCATGAGAAACAGCTTAGGAAAAAAGTAGTAAGATTCATTATTTAAGTATTTAAACAAATACGCTTTTCATTCTTTCGTTTCTAGATCTGCTGAAGCCTTAAATGGCGAAATATATTATCAAATCTATTTTTAAAAATAAACTATTTTCATGAACGTTTCCAACTGTCAAATCTGTCCATATCTCTATATCCTAATTAATTAGATAAATTTAGCACTTTGTACATATATATATATATATATATATATATATATATATATATATATATATATATATATATATATATATGTACATATATATATATATATATATATATATATATATATATATATATTTATATTTATATATATATAATGTATGATATATTGTTGTAATGTCCTCCCTCTAAAGAGTCTATGTTGGACTCTTTCGCCTACTATAAAATTAGTAGGCGAGAAGGCCTTGGGTAAACGGTGAACCGTGAATAGACTGAACGCTAGTTCATTCGATAGGCTCTCACCAGTTGTGTAATACTCTTCTAGTGTACTTACTGTTTAATATACGTTATCTGCAAACCTGATTTTTGTTATTACTTAATCATTTACTTGTCCACAAATTATATATATATATATAATATATATATATATATATATATATATATATATATATATATATATATATATATATATATATATATATATATATATATATATATGTATGTATATATATATATACAAATGGAAAAGAACAAAGAATAAAATGTCAACGTTCAAAACATTAATTTAAAACAGGGCCTTATTATTTCTTGTTACATTAGAACATGTATATATCCGCTACACAATTGTACATTTAGTACAATCATTGTACCATCAATGTTTACCACCTAAAAAAACGTTAATTTAACGTTGAAATAAAATATACAATTTTGTAGTGGATATTAACACATGCTCTAATGTAACAGTGCATATATATATATATATATATATATATATATATATATATATATATATATATATATATAATTACGAGATCAGCCAATCACACTACCTTGGTTTCAATCTTTCGATATCTTCAGGCGATTTGATTCTGCATATAAATTTTTTATTCTCTTTATACCTTTATTGAGCACTTTTTTTAATACTGTTTCCTGGTCTTCAACAGTGACCAATAACTGTTTTATAATTATATATATATATATATATATATATATATATATATATATATATATATATATATATATATATATATATATGTATGTATGTATATATATATATGTATGTGTATATATATATATTTGTATGTATATATATATATATATGTATGTATATATATATATGTATGTACATATATATATATATATATATGTATGTATATATATATATATGTATGTATATATATATATATATATATATATATATATATATAAATTAAATGTAATAAATCTCTTGATATATATTGCAAGTGGATCCTCGTAATATAAAATATTAAAGCTGATCCACAAAAACAGCTCAATGTATTTATTATTACATAACAAATAATTAGTACACGATAAAATCCCAAATTATCTTATATGGGGAATAAGCATATGACGAAATATACGTCTGTCTTATTCAACCCTGGTATAGATCGAATTCGTATCGGAATTAGAAATTCAACTGTGACAGCTACAAAAAAAACAAACTCGAAAAACTAATATAGAATTTATGCATTTCAATATTTCAAATGAAAGGCACGAGAAAGTGGTCAGTGGAGGGTGGAAGTTATTAGTCTTAAAGAAAAGAGGTTTTATAATATTAAACAAGGATATGAACCTTATGACATTAAACTGGGTTTATATGAAGAATGAAATGTTAATTTTAAACTAAGAGAAGAACAAAAAGGAGGTTTAAAACTTAAATGATATAGTTAAAGTTATGTTTCAAAATCCAAAATCATACTTAAAAATTCTCTTTCAAAGACAAGTTATATTTAAAAATAATATGCATTTAAATAAATTAAAAATAAGTCATACTAGATAATCTTAAAATTAAGTAAAATTATATTTTTTTAAATCTATATTTAATATAAACTCAATAGGTATTGATTTTATATTAAATAATTTTTTCAAGAATAAAAAAATATTTAGAAATACAAATATAAGGTAAATTTAATTGTACATTTAGAAATAAAAAAATATACATTTAGAAATAAAAAATAAACAAATAAATAACATTTTCAACTTTAAAGATAAGTTAAATCACAAACATTATACTTAAAATACTTAAAAATACAAAGTTATATTTAAAAATAAGCCTAAAATATATAGATAAATAGGTGTAAGTAATAAAAGGAAAGAGAGTTCTTAGAACATGTGACAATTATAAGATATAATTAATATGGTTTAAAAATGGAAATATAGAAATTAGAATTAGTTATACATTCGACATTTCAAGAGTTAGAAAAATATACTAGCTAATAAAGTAAAATCAATCTTATGGAAATTTGAATTTGTTTTTATGTCGACATTTTAATTTAATTCGTTCTTTAAATAGTTCGCTTTGATTATTGTATTTTATTATTCTACTTTTTTTTCTAAACTTAAGTTAGTTACTCCTATCTCTAAAACTATTGGGAGTCTTCCAATCTATCTGTGGGTTTAAACCTTTCTCCTTCAATTCCCAAAATTTATTTGAAAAAGCTGTCTTTTGTTTTAATTTAGTGTTGGTAAAAGAATGATTATGGGTATAAAATTTCTCGCAGAAATTCCAATTTAAACATTTATAATTTTTCATATTCTCTTTGCTGGAAAATGGTTGTTTGATATATAACCATAGTAGATCTGCATTTGTCCACTACAGGACAATTTTCCTTATATCTACATTTATAGGATGGTTCAATACCAGGTATGTGTTTATGCCTTATGAAAGTGTTTATTTATTAACTTTATTTGACAGTTTGCAGAAGGCGGGGGGGGTGAATCATATAATTTTTCTATTTCTGTGTCTACATTTAAATTTAGATATTTCTGTGTTACTTATAGGGGTTAGATAATTTATATTAAAAAAATGTTTTGAACATGCATTTTTATAGAATTTTGTATTTTTATTAAAGATGTATATGTTGGATGATAATCAACTAATCCTACTGCAGACGGTGGGAGGTTTCACAATGTCATTGGGCTGGTTAGAATTAACATTAATATAGGTGGGCGTTCCATTTTGTTTATAGTATGGTTTAAACACTTTATTATTGAGGTTAAGGGTGATGTCTAGATAATCAACTATTTTAAAGTTAGAAGAAATTTCAATTCTAAACCCTAGTAATTTAAAGGCCCTAATGATTTTCTTTTGTATCTTCTCTGTTAGTGGACCATTACTATTGGGGATGAAAATGAGTCCATCATCTCTATATAGGCCTATCTGTTTGGTATCTACAACCTACTAAGTGTATCTAAAAGATGAAAATAAATCGGCAACCTGGGCTGAATCATATGCACCCATAGGTACATCAAAATTTTCAATAAGGTACTTAGTCCAGATGTAATTGTTAGGAGCTAAACGTTATTTCCTGTCCATTAAGATGATATTAGTCTCCTCATCCGTAATCTCCATATAGTTTTTTGCAAAGTTAATACAATTAAACAAGAGATCCCTAGAGATGGAGGAATAGAAATCTATGATATAAGATTTAATAAATGTAGCTCTTTCCTTATCACCCATATTAACAAACAATTTGATTGTATCTGACGATTCCTTCCAGAGATTAGTACATTGTAATTAGTAATTTATCGGTTATTTTATTATTTTTATTTATATATTTATATTTTTTATTTCTATTTCTATTTATTTTATTATTTATTATTTTAGATTAGACCGAGTCGAGTTTTTGTTGGATTTATCAATCGAGGATCTATGTTAATTTCTCAAAATATGATTATTATGCGAATTGATAATGTTATGTTTGTTGGTGGTAAGGGGTAGCTAATTTTAATCGTTTTCCTATCGTTTTCACAATGGTATTGGGTTGGTTAGAATTAACATTAATATAGGTGGGCGTTTCATAGTCTTTATGGTATGGCTTAAACGTTTTATTATTGAGACCTATCTGTTTGAGAACTACAACCTACTAAGTGTGTCTAGAATATAAAACATAATAAATCAGCAACCTGGGCTGAATCGTATGCACCCATAGGGTTATCAAAATTGTCATTAAGGCACTTAGTCCAGGTGGAAAGTGATTTCCTAGCTGTTAAGATGATAATAGTCTCCTCGTCCGTAATCTCCATATAGTTTTTTGCAAAGTTCATACAATTAACCAAGAGATCCCTGGGGATGAAGGAATAAAAATGTATTATATCAAATTTAATAAATGTAGCTCTTTCCTTATCAGCCATATTGGCAAACAATTTGATTGTATCTGACGAATCCATCCAAACATTAGTACAGATTGTAATTAGTAATATATCGGTTATTTTCCTGATTATATTTTTTGAGATTGGATGATAATCGACTAATCCTAGTACCGACACACATTGTGATCTCATGGACTTGGCGTGTCACTAATTCGACAACACAGTGTATTTGTGAATTAGATATATTTAGGATCATCCTGAAAAAAAAAGAGAATTCACTATCAGAATCTTTGCTAAAAAAGGCACTTAAATGACTTTCTTGGCTTCGGCTTCCTCTTGAGCGATTGAATGAATTGTTCTTCGGAAACCTGTCTTTTTGCTTTCATTCTCCGTAAATTTTTGAATGCTTCTGAGAAATAATTGTCAACACGCCACATGTATAGGCATAGACTTCAATTAAAAATTTTCCCTTAGGCCTCCAGCAACGCAAATGCGTTGCTGTCACGAAATGTCATTTAATATATATATATATATATATATATATAGAGAGAGAGAGAGATAATATTAGTGGTTAATACACACACACGCATACACACACATATACACACACACACACACACACACATATATATATATATATATATATATATATATATATATATATATATATATATATATATATATATACATGCACATACATATATATAAATTTCCAAGAGGATAGAATCCAGGTAGAACTCAATGACAATGAACCA
>OZ038513.1:48273055-48675555 GCA_964036315.1 Acanthosepion esculentum | reverse complement strand
CAGTATATTATCCCATGATAAGACGTCTTGATTAACTGTTTGAAAAAGTTCATGCGATTCGATTTTCATGACATGAAAGGGTTGGTGTATGTACCTCGGTTGGAAAGATGATTATATTCAAATTATATCTAATTTCAAATCTGGCTTTAAAAATATATGGGGAATAAATCAAATCCGTTCAAAAATTGCCATCATTTACAGTATCTGCAGACAGCAGGAAATATCTGAATACTTCCGATAGCAGCAGTCTCGAGAGTCTCCGGGAGAATTGATTAAGCGGCGAGAAAAGAATTCTCTTTCGACTTACTATATTCTGTGGGTAAGATTTTGCCATTCTCCGTAGCTGTTTTAGAAAAGATCATATAACGAAGAGAATGTGAACTATGTCTGAATTAAAATCGGTTCTAGCATTGACAAATGATAGCAGAAAATAGAAGGGAGTAATCAAAAAGTTTTCTTTTTTTCCTTATTTCTTTTCACTCTCTTGTATCATCGGCGTCCCGCGGAATTTCTGGCGGAAGATAGTCCAATGTTGATCGCTAGACAACGCCAGAATTGGTTATCGGTAAAAGCTAATAGAATGGGTCATCGGTAAACGCTAAGAGCTTTTACTTGACATGAAAGACTCATTTCCTCGGTCGAGAAATGAAAATTATTTGCAAGATAGTTCTATTTGGCTCTAATGACTTTAGAGACACGATCAAGGATAGCTGGTCAGTACTGACGCCGGTCAACTAATGGTTATCTGCAGGCCGCTTCGTTCCTTCACCTGCCCTGCACCACATCGTATTCTTTGAACACAGAGCAGTGAAGACTGAATTTCGTCCGTACTTGAGCGCTGAATCGAGCTGCGGTAGAACCGTACCCCAAAAGAACAAAGAATGCTTACGCCGTCGAAAATACAAATAACATAACAAAATAAAGAAGATCACTGGGTTAATTTTCAGTTGGTTTATATAGTCGTTGATACAACAATATTAGCCTTTATCGTTAAACTCTCTATGGTGACACATTCTCTTTCTTCTAAAATTTGAGCGGGTTAGAAATATACACAAGGTGGTTGGTCAGGAATTCCGTCGGCAGCAGATCACGTGGGGTTCAGCAGCTCCTTAGCGATTTATAATAACCCAATTCGTTTTTTCAGCCGAAAATTAATATACATATCAGTTAATTATTTTCTCTGATTTTGGATGAAAAGCGACATTGACTCCCAAACAAAACGTTCAGTTATTCAAAACAATACATTATCCGACAACAATAATTTTCCGATAACAAAGTTTTGTGTTTAGAAATTATTCCTCAGGACATATTTTACACTGCTTACATTCCGGGTTTGTGAATTCATAACAATTCTATTTGCCAATCCGTTTATCAGGAAAAAATAATGCCTCTTTTTTCCTTGTTCCATATTTCAATTCATGATTTCACCTTAACGATTTTAACCCTTCCAGTTCTCCAATACCTATACGGGTTTTTTAAATGAACCCTTTTTGTTCTAACTTCATACCACTAGTGTCACAATAGTATGACAGTAGAACAAACTCACAGCGAGTGCTTCTTCGATAACTCCAATCACATCCTGTACATGTCTACCTGTTAACTGTTTATCATTTTTACACATCTTCATAAATTTTACTTCTTACTTCCTTCTCTAATGTTCATAAAAGAAATTTATCCTAGCTCCTGGGATTTATGTATTATTATTCTTATTCTTATTATTTTGAGTGAATTCTCGTATTTGAGAAGGCGCTCGAAAATACAAGTATTCCGAGAAATAACGCTTAAGTATATATATATATATATATATATATATATATAGAGAGAGAGAGAGAGAGAGAGAGAGAGATAGGGGGGTGCTATTGGTAATAGTCATTTTTTATTTTTCATTTGTTATATATATATATATATATTATAAATTAATTGATTTAAAATATGTTTATTTCGCTACACAGTGATAACCATGTTTCAAAAATGGAAGCTAAAGCCTTCGAATTTAATTTTGTTATTAAATTAAAGACATTACTTCCATTTCCTCGTCAAGCGAATTAATGCTCTGTAAATTTACATTAAGCAATATTGTGTAAAAATAAAAAATATCTATAAGAACACCGAATTTTATATCTTACCGTTCTTTCTTTTTATATATATATATATATATATATATATATATATATATATATATATATATATATATAGAAATAATTAGGAGGATTTGAAATAATCATAATTAAGTAATTCAACGAGTCTACAAGAAACTTCAACAGAATGTAGAAAGCCCTGGACGGCCGTTGCGTCCTATATTTGGGACTCATCAGCAGTGCTCATCCACTGGCGAGAATCGAAACCCGAACAGTTACGATAGGAAGCAAACGCCATACCAAATATACCAACGGGCGTCGGTGACGAAGACATAACGAATTAGACTCGCCGTTCGATCACATATTCCGTGGGGGAACTCATCCGAGTTTCTCTTTTACACATAGGACTGTGCCTCCACGAGCTACGACGACTATCACCAAGCCTCTCAGTCCAGAGCATTAGAGCTTTAGAATCCGGTGCAAGCAAGGATATACAGATAGAAATAATGCATATATATATATATATATATATATATATATATATTTGTGTATTTAGGCAGCAATCCTTCTTTCAAGCACATTTCATTAAAAACGACTGACAAGGTGCTTTTATTTAGTTTTTTATATAATTTCTCGTGCGATCTAATAAAGTTTTTCTTTTCAGAGGATAAATTATATAAAAATTGTCCGAATGTTCTTTTTTTCCGAGCGCTTTCGGCTATACATTTAGCCATTATCAAGGATTATATTTCAACTGTTAGATATAGTTAAAAATAATAATTCACCTCCTACAACAAAATTAAATAGAGCAAACATTCAAATGTTCATTAAGGAATTGTATTCCTCAAGAATCAACTTTCGTAAATAATTATATAGGCCACACTACAAATCGTTTAACACGCAGATTAACTCTACACCTTTCTGACAATAGCTCAGTTAGATCTCATTTAAATATTCATGGAGACCTACCGGACACTATTCGGAATATACTTGTCGACAACACTAATATAATAGCATCATCCACTTGCAAAAAAAGGCTAAAAATAATGTAAGCCTTACTTATAAAAATAAACAAACCAACACTTAATAATATTAACTTTGAACATGGACATAATATCTTGACCGTGTTTTGAAACAAAGAAATGAATCACTTTATAAAACATACACATAACAAACTATTTCTAATTCTAACAGTTGAAATATAATCCTTGATAATGGCTAAATGTATAGCCGAAAGCGCTCGGAAAAAAAGAACATTCGGACAATTTTTATATAATTTATCCTCTGAAAAGAAAAACTTTATTAGATCGCACGAGAAATTATATAAAAAACTAAATAAAAGCACCTTGTCAGTCGTTTTTAATGAAATGTGCTTGAATATATATATATATATATATATATATATATATATATATATATATATATATATATATATATATATACAGGGGTTGGACAAAATAATTGGTACAGTTGCAAAATCCACTCCTGTATTTCAAAGACCTATTACATTAAGAACGTTAACTAAATTTTCGTAATTTCAGGTTATATATATTGTAAATACGTTTATTTATCTAATTTACTGTTTTTGTCTTATTTATTTTTAGAAAGTTTTGTTGGAGCCCGCATGGCAGGAGACTCGATCACTAAGATTGCTGAACTGTTTGGTTTTTCAAGAGCTACCATATCAAGAACACTGATGCAATTGAGAAACAGGGC
This sequence comes from Acanthosepion esculentum, assembly GCA_964036315.1. Classification (NCBI taxonomy): domain Eukaryota; kingdom Metazoa; phylum Mollusca; class Cephalopoda; order Sepiida; family Sepiidae; genus Acanthosepion; species Acanthosepion esculentum. The sequence continues at coordinate 48,671,761 of OZ038513.1, read as the reverse complement.
AAAACCTCTAGCAACCGTAGCAATCCGGGGCGGACTTGCAAACTTACTGACACGGACCGACGTGCATTGAAACGCAATGAGGCAGAAAACCATCGGAGAAATGCGGCCAAAGTGACTGCTGAGTTGAATAATCATCTGAATAGTCCAGTTTCTAGTTAAACTGTTCATCGTGAGCTCCATAAAGCTGGATATCATGGAAGAGCCGCCGTAATGAAACCTCTACTCTCCACTCGCAACATTCAGAAGAGGTTGAAGTGGTCGCAGAGATCACAATGCCTGGTCTGCAGACCAATGGAAGCAAGTCATATTCTCAAACAAGTCCAGTTTTTCTCTTTTCCCAACTTCAGAGAATCAACAGCAAAGAGTACCTGAACATTTTGAGAGATCATGTTCATTCAATGGCCAAGACTTTATTCCCTGATTGGTCACTGCATCTTCCAAGACGATAATGCTCTAATATTAATAGCATTTCGGGCCGGAGATGCAAACTTACTGACACGGACCAACGTGCATTGAAAAGCAATGTGGCAAAAAATCATCGGACTACTGCGGCCAAAGTGACTGCTGAGTTGAATAATCATCTGAATATTCCAGTTTCTATTAAAACTGTTCGTCGTGAGATCCATAAGTCTGCATATCATGGAAGAGCTGCCGTAAGGAAAACACTTCTCTCCACTCGCAACATTCACAAGAGGTTGAAGTGGTGCAGAGATCACAATGCCTGGTCTACAGACCAATGGAAGCAAGTCATATTCTCAGGCGAGTCCTGTTCTTCTCTTTTACCAACTTCAGGGCGAGTTTATGTGTGGAGGCAGCCCAAAGAAGCTTACAACCCTGACTGCCTTCTTCCAACAGTGAAGCATGGAGGTGGATCAGTGATAGTTTGGGCCGCCATATCATCGAAATGTCTCGGTCCAATAGTTGCCCTGCATGCTAGAATCAACAGCAAAGATTGCCTGAACATTTTGGGAAATCATATTCATCCAATGGCCCAGACTTTATTCCCTGATGGTCACTGCATCTTCCAATACGATAATACTCTAATACACACAGCTCGGGTGGTTAAGAATTGGTATGAAGACCATGAAAGTGAGCGAGAACACATGGAGTGTCCTTCCCAATCTCAAGATATCAATATTATTGAACATTTGTGGTGCGTTTTGGAGCAACAGATTAGGAGCCACTATTCGTAAAGAGCTGGAGAAGGTTTTAATGGAAAATTGACTGAAAATACCTCTGGATGAAGTCAGGAAGCTGTATGATTCCATTCCTACACATATTAAAGCTGTCTATGAGGATAAAGGAGTAGCAACTGCATATTAAATACATTTTCTTTGAATTTAACAAGTGTTTCAATTATTTTGTCCAACCCCTGTATATATATATATATATATATATATATATATATATATATATATATATATATATATATATATATATATATTATATTTGGGCAGAAATCCTTCGTTTATTCATGTTTCATTGTAAAAGACAGACAATGTACTACGATTGATCTTTTTATTTAATTTTTCTTGTGTTCGAATAAGAGCTTTCTTTAAAGGACAAAGAGCGTGTAAGAACTGTCCAAATGTTTTATGTTTCCGAGCGCTTTCGGCTATACCTTTAGCCATTATCAAGGATGATTCGATTCTTCAGCTTAATTGAGTGTGTGCATTATGTGTGTGTCTTAGTGTGTAGTAGGGACGTTTTTAATTTCCGAATACGGTTAGCACTTTGTGGCTTTGTTCGTAGTTAATATTGTTAAGAGATGGCTTTTTATTTTTTATTATTAAAGCCTCCATTATTTCTAATCGTTTTTTTGCAGATGGATGTAGTTAATATATTTCTGTTTTCTACTAGTATGTTTCTAATGGAGTCCGGTAAATTTGTGTGCGTGTTTAAATGCGTTTTAATGGAGCTGTGGTTAGATAGGTGTAACGTAAGACGTCTGGACAAAAATTAATTATCTACTATAAAAAAATTCAAGACAGCTAACCTTATCTTCAAATATAACACACCAGCTAAGTCAAAATTACAAAGAACGAACATTATCTACGAGTTCAAATGCCCCTTAAGGAACTGTGTTCCTGACCAAACCGGACTCATGAATAATTACATCGGTTACACAACTACATGCTTATCCATGCTTCGGTTTCTTGATTTGCAAATGATCAAATCAATATAGAAGGAAAAAAAAGGTATAAAAAAAAGAAAGGGCCAAGAACATGAACGCCTGTCGAAAACAATCGTTCAGCATGCAGGTCCAAAGCCCAAAGAAAAAAAAACCCTATACGAGTACGCAACTAACTAAATAAAGTGCTGAATACAGTAAGTAGAGCAGACCTAGTTAAACTTAGAGAGCCAGACAAACCTACCAAGGTTTCACCTAAGCTGATCGTCAGGGAAAGCTGGCTAAAGAGGTAAAAAAAAGCAACGGTATATTATAGTCAATAAACAAAAGACCAAACCACGTAACCAAAAACATAAAAAAGGTAGGTTTGTCTGGCTCTCTAGGTTTAACTATATATATATATATATATATATATATATATCACTCAGGGTCGAAAGAGAAAAAAAAGGGAAATGACAGGAAAATGAGACAAGAAAAAATGAAAAGGAAAAATAATCACACAATCCCACACATACAAAACGAAGGAAACAATCAACCTAACACCAATAAATATAAGTATAAATGAATTACATCAGACTTGTAAATGATAAAATCCGCCATCAATTGCCGAAATCTCCTGATGAGTGGACGAAATGATTACAAAAATGTTCGCCTACGAAATTTTGGAGTCCAGGTCCTTAAATTGACATCAATCAGCTAAGTGATGAATATAATAAGATAAAATATAGTTTTATGGTGAGAAAAGAATACTGAGCTATTACGTGACACCTGAACTTCTTTACGGCAGCGAATGTTGAACGATTTCCATAAAGTTGAAGAGACTCGAGGCGACAGAGATGTGGTTCTACAGAAGGATGCTAAGGATATCATGGACCGAGCGTGTGAGCAACGATGATGTCTTAGAGAGTTTCAAAACAAGGAGGAGGCTTATACTTAACATCAGGAAGAAGCAGCTGATGTTTCTGGGACACATAATGAGGAAGGAGAATCTCATACTGACGGGTCGAATAGAAGGAAAGAATGACAAGAGAAAACAACCCGTGACATACCTGGCGGGCTTAAGCAAATGGATGACAGAACGTGGCTTGGGGGAGGAAGCAGAGAGAAGGAACTTGTTGAGAGCTGCATGGGATAGAGGACGTGGAGCCATGATTGCCTCTGTCCTGAAAGGACATGGCGCATAAAAAAGAAAGGAATATTTCTGAGTAAATGTGGTTAATACCAGACACAAAGCGTGTGCAAACGAGGACAATGAGATCAATACCGATTGGCAACATTCTGCCCCGTGCAGGAAAGCAATCTTCAAGCTATCCACTGAGATCAACGCTGTGTGGTGACCCCCGGTTTCATGCTTGAAGGCAATCTTCAGGCCATATATAGAGTGTGCGATGGGTAAATTGTCGCCCTGTTATAGTAATGTCGCGCATGCATATTGTTTGTATTTTCTTTTGTCGACTGAACAGCATAGTAGGGTCAGTTGGGCTCCGTCTCTGAGAAAAAGAGCAGCATGACGCAGTTCACTGGCGGATTAAAGCAACGGAGTTCGTGAATTTGCCGTTGTAATAATGGTGAGTTCAATCCCTGCTTTAGCGAGCAATCGGTGATGAAATATAATACAAGATATCCGTAGAGATAGACAGTGTAATCTGCCCCATAGATTAAATGATTTCTGTTCGAAATTTTCTGAAGGTCACTCAGATTGGCCAGCACCTGAGGAAGGCACAACGGCTGAAACTTGGTTATATCAAAAACAGAGATGAGAAAAATCCTAGAAATTCAGACAGAATAAAATTGTATTTTCGCCATCATCCGCTCTGATTTCATGTTCCACTGACAATATATCTAACGTGGATAATGAGGCCCAACGCTTTATACAGTAAAACCTCAAATTAACGATCCCAGAACGAATAGAATCGGGATTTAACGGATAAAATCTGTACTGGAACTCAACCCTTTAACCTGCTTAAGGCAGTGGAGAACTTGGCGAGGTGAATTAACAGGAGATAACTGATAAAAAACATCCATTATGCATGGCACGTGGAAATAGAACAGTCCAGCCCAGCGAGCGAAATAAAGGGTTCAGTTCGACATTCCGACCACCTGAAGAAGGCCGGAGCGTACCACGGCGGAAACATTGTGATAAATATGGCGACAAAGATGAGGACAATAGTCGGAATAATGTAAATAGTGTACATAATACCTCATCTCAGAAATATAGACAGATACTGAATGGCCGAAACGTTGTGATAAATATGGCGACAAAGATGAGGAGAATAGTCCGAATAATGTAAATAATATAAAGAATGTAGGAGAATGGAAACCTCGGACTCAAACCAGCCTGAAGAGGGTTGGATTCCGTCAGACTATTTTTCCCACGACACACCTCTTCTACTATGATCACAGTATATGTTGTGCCCCTACGAGCCTAAATGGTTATTCTACTCGTGATCGTGATAATGACAAGGCTAATAGTGTAATGGGTTCGTCATTGAGATTCTTTAACAGATTATTTGGATATTATCAAAGTTCTCCATGTAGACACCTAGTTGAGTATTGGACCTCAGCCTCACAACAGTAGGAAAACTCAGAATTCAAACCAAACTGAAGAAGATAACAGTACATAATTTGCCCTATAGCCTTGGTTGGCAACCAGCCTAGGTAAAGGGAAATACCGAATTTTAACAAGCCCTGTTTCGGGTTGGGTTCCGTTGGGCTATCTTACACAAAACACATCACTGCTACAAGTGCAATACATCTAGTGCCCTTATGACTTTAATCGATTATGGGACATGTCACTCCACCATGATACACATAGTGATATTAATCAAACCCCTTTCTGCACTTAATATTATGATCCATAATTAACCTGATATCATTGTTTAACGGCAACGATGTAAGTTAGTATTCTTAAAAGACATATAATTGTAGCCCCAACATAGCATGCACAAGGCAGCCAAACGTATCGTTTAATAACATGTCTGTTAAGATCGTAGACAGTTATGACCATCGGCATTTACCTTTTAAATATGAGGCAATTGGCATGGTTTTCTCTGCAGGGTTTGTAACAGTGATATGGAGGCCTGTCTACACTACTATTTAACCCATAGATGAAAGGGAGAAAATATGATTTTGTTTGTGTCATGCGTCAAGTGAAAGCCCCCGACGAGGCCAGAATCGAACCCATATCGCCGATTTCCAATTTCCGTGTCGACAACTGTTCCATTACCAGGATATTCATTATGTATCGTTAGATAATGATAAAGAAAGGTATAAAGCATTTGTTTTTGTGTTACACCTCTCTGAAATGTGGCATTCATGTATCTTAGAAAATTGTTCTTTTACAGCGTTAATTCGGAATCTTGCGCAACGAAATCTTTGGTCTCGATCAATATGTATTAGGACAGCCTGCAGGAAAACCGTTCAAACTTAACTCCCCAAGTTGAATATTCTGTTATGTGCGTGTCGAAATAGATATTGTCAAATGACGCTGAAAACACCGGTTCTCGTTCGAACATCGAAGTTAAGAAGAGTCGCTCCTGGTCATTACTTACATGGAGGGACGGTTTGTGAATAATGGGTACTGTAAGCGCCATCTTAAAATCTGATATATGTTTCTGCTTCAAATAATCCTCAAAAGGGTTGATAAACCGTAACAAAAAAAATCAATTATTTGTTATTGAAATAGATATTTTTGGAAATGGAAAATTTTGGTATCTAGATAACTTTTCGGTACCTCTCTTATAATAAGTATAAGTTGGCTTTTCCCAAAAAGTCGATCAATGAAAGGGGTCGACTTATATATGCGAGTGCACGTTGAATAACTTTCCTTACTCTTGTTCAAGAAATACATAAATGTATTCTGGTTAAAACACTGATTTCACAAACTGTTCAGACTGGGTTCGATACTTGCTAAGTGTTTTGAAGATATACGCCCTGCTTTTATTTCGAATCGAGACTGTCTACTTGAACCCGAACCGTATTGCTGTCTAATTTTGCGTGCGTTTTCTTACGTCATTGATCACCTGAGCAATTGTCGTGATCGAACGAGATCTTATCACAAAACACAGTTGGGAGTTGAACGTGATCGTTAAACAACATTTCGCACACAATGCCATATCTTTTTTGCTCTCAAAACAAAAATAAATTTATTAACGTTGATTAAAAATATTTTTTTGCAAGCGAGTTGAACTCATTGAGAATTTGTGTTCGGGTGATTTAGAATTTTTTTCTTTTTTCTTTTTTTTCAACCCGTTTGCGTTTTGCTGAAGACCTCTTCAAATCGGAGGTGACGCACTTGTTTGGCATTTTGCGAAATTCATTCATACCCAGAATTACTCGAAGTTATTTTTAATTGAGAAGAAAATATAAAACCTCTTTTCTCGTATTTAAATAGATTATTCTCCATACAGTTTGTTTATCTCTTTGCTAATAAATCATTTTTTTTAATTTTTAATTCTCCTTGTTTAAAACGAATTCCAGTGCATTTAATGACTGTTTGAAAAAAGAAAAATAGCGATCATTTGATTCCAATTGTTCATATTACGTTAAAATTCTAACAAACAAAAATCTGTAATCATTGGATTTGGATGACGTTGACATAGTCCACCAAACCTTGTACAGTTTGTTACCGACTGGTCAGTTTCTACCCTACACCGGGGTTCGATACCAGTCTGCAGCTTCAGAAATGCTGGGAAGGTAATGTATGCTTCCAAGGAAACTATTCCGGCGTGTCGGGAATTTTCTAACACCATTCTGTGTCATGTCCCTATATCGCCAATGAATGTTTGGGGGCTATCATTTCTTTTGCGATTAGGGGCTACCAGTTATATGCCTGTCTTAGGATAATTGTAATATATCGTTTTTAGTCTTTACGGAGAGGCATGAACTTTAAGAACACTGCTTAAAGTAACGAAATATATTTAGGTTAAATCTCTTGATATACAGAAACTTATGATTCGTGGAATATAAAATAGTATAAAAGAGACACGATGGAGTAATGGATAGCAGCTCGGATTGAGGAATTGGAGAGCCGAGTTCGAATTCCAGTTGAATCCATTACATTCACTTAATGCCCTTGGGAAAGGTATAAATCCTCTTCTTCTCCCCCCAGCTATGGATAAATAGCAGGACAGATTTGGTTCTATAGACTTGGATGGCAACTAGTCTACCACAGAAAGAAATAGAACCTACTGTGGGGAAACAATCTGCTTCGTCACTCATGTATCGAAAGATGCATGATTGCCTGAGCGTGAATCACGTATGGCAGATAACTGAACTGGTAACTGTTTAATGCCGATGAAATTAATGTTTGCGTTAGTTTCCCTACAAAGCACAAAACTATGTTGATTAACACATCCCCCGCTTGTAATCTACGCTTTGGTTCCATTGTTTTCTCTATTGTAACTCACAGCTGCTTTCTAGTGAGATCTTTCGACAAATACAGTTGTTTTATTCTTAACCTACACAAAAAAGTTTATCGCTGAAAGTTTTAACAAAGTATATAACAATCGCAAATTCCTATGTGGATAAGAATTCTTTAATTAAAATAAAAGAAATTAAAAAAAAAAGAATTGATTCGTTTTATAATTCATCGTTTCTTTTTCTCTTTTCTTTGTAATTCACTAGCTTAAAAATCGCCCCATCGTGCGGTATTTAAGCTAGCGCCTATGGAGGACTCTTGGTTTGGCAATCATCACAAAAGCCAGGGAGGAGCAGTGTGCGTAGATCCTTATTTTCAGTACGAACAATTACGAGGGTCATTCAATAAATAATGTGAATTTTTCGGTATAAGGACTTCTAATACAGGTAGAAGCTTACTCTTTTTTATTTATTTTTTTTTGTTTGTTTTGTTTTACTTCTTTTTCACGTGGATTTAATTTCTTTTGCAGATTAAAAAAAAACTTTGAGAGTTTTGGCGATTAACAAAGATGGCCGACCAAGAAGCATGATCCAGGATTGAACAGCGGTCAGTTATCAAGTTTGTAGTTGCTGAAGGGTGCAAACCAGTTGGAATTCATAGGAGAATGCCAACTGTATATGGTGCCACATGTTGCAGCCAAAAAAATGTCTACAAGTGGGCTAAATTGTTTAAAGAAGGACGGAGCAGTGTTGAGGATGAAAACAGGCCTGGGAGGCCTACAGAAGTGAGGTCTCCTGAGGTGATCGAATCAGTCAAGGACCTCATTCAGTCTGACAGAAGGGTGACAGTGGATGACATTGCAAGGACTTTGAGCTTATCTGTTGGGACAGCACACAAAATTGTCCATGATGACCTTGGCTACTCGAAGGTCAGCTGCCGGTGGGTGCCAAAGATGCTTACTGCAGAGCACAAACAGAGGAGGGTCGAGATGTCCCAGCAGCGTCTCTCCCGCTTACAGCCCAGACCTTGTCCCTTCAGACTTTCACCTGTTTGGTCCCTTGAAAGCGTTCATGAGAGGCACGAAGTTTAAAAGTGACGATGAAGTCAAAAGTGTTGTGAGCGACTGGCTGAGACATCAGTCCAAAGATTTTTACGCTGAGGGAATACGGAAGCTTGTGCACAGATGGGAAAAGTTTGTGACAGTGCTGGGAGACTACGTTAAAAAATAAAAATAAAGTAATCTTCTATCTGTATTAGATATCCTTATACGGAAAAATTCACCTTATTTATTGAATAACCCTCGTATTTTTATTTCATGGGTAAGAGAACAGGAGTGAATTTATACGATAAAATTAATATAGTGTAAAGATGAGAAAATAGAATTTAGAATTAGTTATACATTCAACATTTGAAGAGTTAGAGAAATATAATAGCTATTAGGTTGGTGCAAAAATAATGTCGTTTTCTCACATGAAGTTGAACGTCAAAAACGACATTATTTTTGCACCAACCTAATAATTATGTAAAACCTATATTATTGAATATAATATACAATATAATATATTAATATATATTTATAACCTTACATAAGCCGGCAACTATGAATCTGAGCTCAAGAAAAATCGTTCCCTGCTCTTAACTTTTCTAGGGCTTTTGAATAAGCTGTGGACAATTTTAATCGGACCAATCGGGACGGAGGAGTTGCTTAGACGCACAAACACACACAAATACACTGTACTTTATATATAAGATTTTTTTTTTTTTGCTTTCATTCTCTTCACTTTTCTTTCTTTCATTGTTTTATCTATTTTCTTCATTTAATATTTCTTTTCTGTTTCCGTTTATGATTCGGTAAATGGGCCACTTAGAATTTAGTAGAGATGATACGGAAATTAAACAAAATATACTGTTCTTGGCCTACTTTTGTCCAACAACGTTAGATGTTAGAAAAAAAAAAAAAATAAATGACCCGTAAACTGGAGTCATATCCTTATATAGCCGTGTCAAATCTGGACTCTGATATAGCGATGGAATCCAACTGATTCAGAAATATTTCAAATGACAGAATCGGTTAGGTCTTAAAGATGACAATCCTTCATCAGACTACAGAGACTGGCGCTATAGAATTACAAACAAAGAGCTTTACGAAATAGCACAAATCACGTCGCTTGAAGCCTTCCAAAAATTTGCAACGACAGAAATATGGAACACTTGTAACTAGAGAAGAAAATAATGATATAATCTGTTAACTTTTCCAATTAACAAAAATAAAAGGTTAAGAAGAAAACTCCTATCAATATTAAAAAGATCAATAACAGTGCATTTGTGAAAACTAGTCTCATAAAGAATAAACATTTTAAGATTTTATAAATTTCATCTGAAAGCAAGGCTGACTGTACTATCAATGAATGCTGAATATATCTCTGTGGAAACGGTTTTCCTCCCTTTACAATCATTCCTACGTTGTTTTCTTTTTGTTTTTTCTTTTGTATTCCTTTTCCTCCTTTCTTCTTCCTTTGTATCTATCTATCTATCTATCTATCTATCTATCTATCTATCTATCTATCACAGTCTCCCTCACTCTCTCTCTGTCTCTCTCTCTCTCTCTCTATATATATATATATATACATATATATAAGATGTTCCTATTTATCTGTTTTAGCATGTTTATATCTATCTATCTATCTCTTTTCATATCCATCTAGCTCTCTCTCTCTCTCTCTCTCTATATATATATATATATATATATATATTTATATATATTTATAAGCATGTTCCATCTATCTATCTATCTATGTATGTTCACATCTATCTCAATCAGTACACATCTATCTATGTTCCTATCTATCTATCTATCTATCTATCTATCTATCTATCTATCTATTTATCTATCTCAGTCTCTTCACATCTATTTATCTATCTATCAAAGTATGTCCCTATCTATCTATATATCTATCTATCACAGTCTCTCTTTCTCTCTCTCTCTCTCTATATATATATATATATAAGCATGTTCCCATTTATCTATCTATCTGTTTTAGTATGTTCACATCTATTTCAATCTGTACACATCTATCTATTTATCTATCTATCTATTTCAGTCTCTTCACATCTCTTCATCTATCTATCAAAGTATGTCCCTATCTATCTCTCTATTTATCTAACAGGATCCGTTATCTATCTATCTATATATATATATATATATATATATATATATATATATATATATATATATATATATATATATATCTTTCATGATCCGTTATCTATCTATCTATCTATCTATTTATCTATCATGATGCGTTATCTATCTATCTATCTATCTATCTATCTATCTATCTATCTATCTATCTATCTATATATATATATATATATATATATATATATATATATATATATATATATATATATATATATATCTGTCTATCTGTCAGGATCCGTTATCTATCTATCTACCTATCTATCTATCTATCTATCTATCTATCTATCTATCTATTTATCTTTCATGATCCGTTATCTATCTATCTATCTATCTATCTATCTATCTATCTATCTATATATCTATCTTTCATGATCCGTTATCTATCTATCTATCTATCTATATATATATATATATATATATATATATATATATATATATATATATATATATATATATATATCTTTCATGATCCGTTATCTATCTATCTATCTATCTATCTATATATATATATATATATATATATATATATATATATATATCTTTCATGATCCGTTATCTATCTATCTATCTATATATATATATATATCTATATATCTATCTATCTTTCATGACCCTTTATCTATATATCTATCTATCTATCTATCTATCTATATATATATATATATATATATATATATATATATATATATATCTTTCATGATCCTTTATCTATCTATCTATATATCTATCTATCTTTCATGATCCGTTATCTATTTATCTATATATCTATCTATCTATCTATCTATATATCTATATATCTATCTATCTTTCATGACCCTTTATCTATCTATCTATCTATCTATCTATCTATCTATATATATATATATATATATATATATATATATATATCTTTCATGATCCTTTATCTATCTATCTATATATCTATCTATCTTTCATGATCCGTTATCTATCTATCTATCTATCTATCTATCTATCTATATATATATATATATATATATATATATATATATATATATCTTTCATGATCCGTTATCTATCTATCTATATATATATATATATATATATATATATATATATATATATATATATATATATATCTTTCATGATCCGTTATCTATCTATCTATATATCTATCTATCTATATATCTATCTTTCATGATCCGTTATCTATCTATCTATCTATCTATCTATCTATCTATCTTTCATGATCCGTTATCTATCTATCTATCTATCTATCTATCTATCTATCTATCTATCTATCTATCTCCGTCAAATATCAATAAAGTTGTCGCCGCAGTCATTCCTTATTAACTTAAAGAATAGAGATGCCTAATATTCCAAAATAGGGTTTCAAATTTACTCATTATGACAAGTTACTTGGTTCAATAGGAGATAATCCCGGTCGATATCATGCATTTATTTATATTTCTTAAACTTAGCCGAATCGATAAGGGCAAATACAAAAAAACGTAGTTGAAAAATTGCATTGCGTCAATTTTGCAAATGTCGAGGGCCTACTTGAAATCCTTAATTACAAACCTTCAAATCCATGACTTGAGCGTAGAGTATTTATACCGTTTGTATGGAAGCACCTACCGTCGTAATGAGATATAATCCCTTCAATATATTAAGTGGGCCAGAATGTCCTTACTTACTCAGGAAGCGGAAAGAAAAAAAACATAATGTTATGGAGCAGCAATAAAATTAGTTTAGATTATCTCGAACGTCCTGATTCATTTGAATACCAGCCTCCAGACGCCGCTGTTGTTTGTTGTCCCTGCGCAGTTTATTCCTCTTTTTGTAGGTTCAACTGACAGAAATGACAGTGCGAGGCCACACATTGAGATGTTGACGAAGGAGTAGTTCAATCAGATGGACGGTGTTGAGATTCTTCCACATCCACCGTTCAGTCCCGATGCTTCTCCAAGTGACTATGGCCTATTCCACTCAATGGAACACTTCCTCCGCGACCAGCGATTCAGCATTTTTGATGAAGTAAAGGAAGTTTGTTTACAGTTTTTGATTCAAAGCCAGCGGACTGGTATTTAGGACAAATTCGGATGCTGGCTGATCGATGGCAGAAGATCGTCGAGAATGATGGACTTTATTATGCAGAACAAGCCCTGAAGAGTGAACATGTTATCTTGATGTGTTCACGAAACTACATAGTAGGCATGAGTGAACCAACACCACTCAGTTAAGTGATAGACTTCTCCAAAATAATTCTATTAACGCTCTATCATAACCTTTGATATCGAGCACTTTATGGCAAAAATCTGCCTGCCCAAAAGGTTTTCTCACTCGGAAAAATAACCAGCAATTCGGGTACTGTCATATAGGAAGAAGATGAGTAATTACCTCCACCGAGGTTCGAACGTGACACTCTGGATTTATGAACATATATTTTCCGCCAGGTGTATAAATAGCGGTGTCAAGCTAATGACTGGAAATACGTTATATGCTTCGTCAAACATCATTATTAATTTTCCGGGGTGGGAATAACCGTATAACGTATTTCTTGGCAACACACCCACCTCAATGCAAGAAGAGGACGTCTGCTGGCAACAAAAATTAGCGATATTGTTCGTAGGTTCTCACGGTTTCTTCCACTAATGATCAAATACCCCGAGATTACTTTTATATGCTATGTACTTTCAGAACGAGGATGATCACGACTCTCCACAACTTTCCTATCATTCGCAGGTCTAAGCAATGTATCTCTCTTTAGTACCCCACGTCCATGTTTTGCCATCTGTTTACACAAGCTCGTTAAGTAGGTTATCGCCGCTTCGTCTGCCTTCAGTCTGCTTGTGAGAGTCTCATTCTCTAAGCCGTCTTTCCTCATTATGCCTCCCGGAAATTTAAAATTAGTATAGCTGAGGAAGAAGAGATTGATTTATGCGTTTCCTACGGGATTTTACACAGAATTGAATGTAATGAAATCGATTGGGATTCGAACTTGACTCACTGATTTCACATTCAATCCATTATACCACCTGCACATGCCTACGCTGAGTCAAGTAGTTCCTGCTCATTTACCTGAATGTCTATCTTCAACTCACTTCATCTGCTTATCTTACGTAAGAATGTGTTCCCCAACAATAAATCCTAGCAGGACTTCTACTTCTCTTAGAATCGACTTAATTCATACTGAGCTTGTTGATTTTTTCCTTATACTTCCTTATACAGGCTTCTTCCTTATTTTCACAATCAGCCCAAACATCTTCTGAGCGATACAACCGCCATATTTTTTTCGCATACGTGTGCCAAAGTCGAAGTTGATAATTGGGACGACGAAAGTTACCAAACAAAGAAAATGATTAGTGCAAATGAATAAAGAAAGTATCTCGTATATCAGTTGTCATGGCTGTAGAACAGGATAGATGAGTTGATAGATTATTTGCTTAATCAGACAGAAATAAGCCGGATGTGGCAGACAGAACGCTTTCAGAGAGAAAATGGAAAAAAAACAACAGGATGCAAATTTCCAATAAATATGTATGCCATGGAGAAACTGCAGATTTTGTAAGAACAGAATTGTACTGAATACTGTGAGATTACGCCATTTTTTCTCAAGCGAGAAGACCGTTTCGTCTTGAACATGCGCAGTCGTATTTTGATTTTAAATTTTGCTTAAAAACAAACGTCGACTTGGAAAGGAAGGCGAATTATTACACTCAAGTCCCAATTTCAAGACACAGAGAACGACATTAATAAGATGATCAGTTTCATGTTACAAAATATTACATGACTTGTTCTTATATTATTCTTTATACAATAGAAACATTGTCAACAATTATTAAACTTGATTCTTATTTACTTTCATCTTAATATTTTACTCGGCCCATCAATCTACGGCAGTGAATAGACAGCACGGGATCAGAAATAAAGGATATTAGATGAAGCATTGTCAACCATTATTATCAATTTTGTCTAGTATTTACCGCCATCTTAATTTTTACTTGCTTTTTATCACAACTTTTACTCGGGCCATCAATCTACGGCAGTGAGTAGACAGCACAGGATCGGAAATAAAGGATATTAGATGAAGCATTGTCAACCATTATTATTAATTTTGTCTAGTATTTACCGCCATCTTAATTTTTACTTGCTTTTTATCACAACTTTTACTCGGGCCATCAATCTACGGCAATGAGTAGACAGCACCGGATCAGAAATAAAGGATATTAGATGAAGCATTGTCAACCATTATTATTAATTTTGTCTAGTATTTACCGCCATGTTAATTTTTACTTGCTTTTTATCACAACTTTTACTCAGGCCATCAATCTACGGCAATGAGTAAACAGCACAGGATCAGAAATAAAGGATATTAGATGAAGAATTATCAATCTCATTCTCATCACCGAATTCCACAAAGCTTCCCCAACGGAAAAGGTTGTACGTGTTTTTTGCTTTATTTCTGATCCAATGTCTCTCCACTCACCGGGGAGTGACCTCTTCCGTAAAATCCACCATGACAAGCAACTAAAATTCATTTTGAAAGTAAATACGAATTGACTCGTAATACAATAAAATAATAATGGATGAATCGTTGTTTAGTTAACACGAACTAGTAAATCATAAACATTTTTTTTATTTCATTAACAAAATGTTCGAATACAAAAAGAAATATTGACCACCTTCAATAAAAAAATTTAAAAAATGTAGATTTGTGTCGATTTGGGTTTTTGTTTTTTTGTTTTTTAGTTTACTTTTTGAGTCAACCTTTCAGTGTCGGATCTGGTTCGGTTGTCATTTCAACCATAAACCTTAAAGTATTTCCGTCGCTATTCCATTGATCTCACCAAGGTACAATATGAGCAGGTGTAAAATATTTGTTATTGGTATTCTAAAAAAAAAAATGGGGTTAGCAAACATCAGAGACTTTTCTTATCGAAAGCAACTTTTTTTTCCCCCCTTCGATATTCAATGGAACCGGTTGGTTGTGAAATGTCGACTGGGTCCGGCATGGGCAGGGCAGGGAAGCGCAAAACTAGAATCAGTTTTATTTGGGGAAAGACTTTGCTTGCAGCTTTGTCTCTGTTCGACTTAATTCCTCACCTGATTGAACCACGCCCTCATCAAACATTCAATATTTACTTGCGTCATCTTCACTGAACTGCCGGCAGTAATTTTAGTCGTATGAAGTACCACTCTAGCTAGAGATGGTATTCCAACTTAGTAGAGTAAGTGCAGATTAACATATGCATTTGTGTATAGGCAAATACGGCTAAATGTAGATATGACTGTATATGTATAAGCGCATAGACACACATCCACAACTCAAGAGTATGTAATGCATACTCTATATGCACATATATAAACAGTATAGAAAACATCCAACCAACCATAATTAATATCCTAAAAATAAAAAATATAACTTTACAATTTAAGCACTAATTTATTAATATCATAGCTCAGTCGCAAGCGTATATGTGTTTGTGTACATGTATTTGTATGTGTATATGTGTTCACGTGTGTATACCTATATGCGTATATACATTTAGGTATGTGTGCGTGTGTGCACAAGCGTATAAATACAGGCATATGCACATAAATTCCAAAAAAATAACAAATAAAAATTTAATTATTAACCTAACTACAATTTATGCACTAACAGTACTTAAGATACCACCAAACGAAATAAGAAAACGAAATAATAACCAAGTGATGGCATATATAAATGTTAACGTTATCATTTATGCATTAAAATCAATTATTTATGTAAAAAAAAAAAAAAACGAAATACAATTTTTCTAAATCAAGAAAAGGCTACAACTCTCAAAAATTAAAAACGACAACATGTCTAGAAAAATAAAACGCCAATCAAATAGCACCAAATGAAAGAAAAGAGAAAAAAGAAAAAAGAGGAAAAAGGCTAAGGAGTGAGTGTAAAGTGAAGGAAAAAATATTTAAAAAGACAGAAGAAAAAGAAAAGGACAAAAAAATCCTGACAACTTACCGGTAGGCTCATCCACGCAGACAGGCGGACGCTGTTTCAAATCGCTCTACAATAGGAGTTATTTATGTTAATGTCGAAATATTACCACTTCTAAGCGATAATATGACGTTTTAGAGACTGGTTAATACGTATAAATTTTGAAATTTCTATTAAATATGGGCACGTGACCAACTGGATAGAACGTTCCCTTTTGACTAAGAGACCCGGTTTCGGATCTGGCCTTAGAAAATTTGTCACGAAATTGACTTCCTGATATCATCGGCCCAGCGTACGGCACCTTTGGAAAATTGACTGAAAACCATACAACAGGTTGACCCAATCCTTGTGAGTGAAATTGGGTAGTAATCACTATTAGAGTAGCCCGCAATAGGGGTTATCCAGCCGCCCTAGTAGACTCGAATTCGATTCCGGTCAATAGTGAGAGACTCATTCTTCTTCTTGATGTGCCGTGTCCCCTCAGGATGAAGACGATTATGGCTCTCCACAATTTCCTGTCCTTTGTATCTCTTAATAACTTTTATCGTTCTTTTATTTCTCAAAACCTTGTTCCGCCATCCATTTAAGTGTGTTACGCTTTGTTTTCCTCTGTCTCTCCTGATTCGAATCTGTCCTGTGAGTATCAGATTTTCCAATCCGTCTTTTCTCATTATGAGCCATTAATTTCAACAGTTTCTACTTGATACTAATATATATAAGTTTCTTTTTTCTTTCCATTTTTCTCTAAAACTATTACTATTTTAAATAAAAGCATTACTTCCCTTCTCTTTTATTTGTTTTCTGAAGAGTGCGAGAAGAAAATGCTAATATTGTAGCCCTTAATCAATTTTGTCTTTCTGCTATATCTCCCAAACCCTGTTCCGACATCCATTAAGACAATATCACTAAGTTGGTTATGCTTTATTATTCTCTGTTGCTCTTTGCTTAGATCTGCCCTGGGAGTATTATATTTTCCAGTTCCTCCTTCCTCATCTTGTACCCTAGGAATTTTAACTGTCTCTTCCTGATGTTGCATAAGTGTTCTTTTTGTTTCCAGTGAATGGATAGCGTCGCAACGGTTATAAATGATCAAGAGTTGTGAATGATCAAGGGTTGATCATGATCAAAGGTTGGCAATGATCAAGCGTTGGTAATGATCAAGGGTTGGGAATGATCAAGGATTGGTAATGGATCGTGTAGCAAGGGTTGTGATTGATCAAAGTTTGGAAATGATCAAGGGTTGGGAATGGTCAATGGTTAGGAATGATCAATGGTTGGTAATCGATCGCGTAGCAAGGGTGGTGATTGATCAAGGTTTGCAAATGTTCATGGGTTGAGAATGATCAAGGGTTGGGAATGATCCCGTGATGGTAATGGATCGCGTAGCAAGAGTTGTGCTTGATCAAGTTTTGCAAATGACCAAGTGTTGGGAATGATCAAGGGTTCGTAATAGATCGCGCAGCCAGAGTTTTGCTTCATCTAAGTTTGGAAATGATCAAGGGTTGGGAATGGTCAAGGGTTGGGAATGGTCAAGGGTTGGGAATGGTCAATGGTTGGGGATGGTCAAGGGTTGGGAATGATCATGGGTTGGTAATCGATCGCGTAGCAAGTGTTGTGATTGATCAATTTTTGCTTCAAGGGTTGGGAATGATCAAGGGTTGGGAATGATCAAGGGTTGGGAATGATCAAGGGTTGGGAGTGGACCGCGTAGCAAGGTTTGTGAAAGTTCAAAGGTTGTGAAGGATTAAGGGGTGTGAATGATTAAGGGTTGGAAATGATCAAGTGATGGTAATGGATCGCGTAGCAAGAGCTGTACTTGATCAAGTTTTCCAAATGATCAAGCGTTGGGAATGATCAAGGGTTGGTAATGGATCGCGCAGCCAGAGTTTTGCTTGATCAAAGTTTGGAAATGATCAAGGGTTGGGAATGGTCAAGGGTTGGAAATGATCAAGGGTTGGTAATCGATCGCGTAGCAAGGCTTGTGACTGATCAAGGTTTGCAAATGTTCAAGGGTTGCGAATGATCAAGTGTTGGGAATGATCAAGGGTTGGTAATGGATCGCGCAGCCAGAGTTTTGCTTGATCAAAGTTTGGAAATGATCAAGGGTTGGGAATGGTCAAGGGTTGGAAATGATCAAGGGTTGGTAATCGATCGCGTAGCAAGGCTTGTGACTGATCAAGGTTTGCAAATGTTCAAGGGTTGGGAATGATCAAGTGTTGGGAATGATCAAGGGTTGGTAATGGAACGCGTAGCAAGAGTTTTGTTTGATCAAGTTTTGCAAATGATCAAGGGTTGAGAATGATCAAGGTTTGGCAGTGGACCGCGTAGCAAGGGTTGTGAAAGTTCAAAGGTTGTGAAGGATTAATGGTTGTGAATGATTAAGGGTTGGGAATGATCAAATATTTTGAATGATCAAGTGTTGGGAATGATCAAACGTTGGGAATGGACTATGTAGAAATCGTTGGGAATGATAGCAAAAAACAAAATGTATTAAGAGCTGCAAAGGACAAAGAATTGTGGAGAACCATGTCACTAACATCCAGAAAGTGATACGGCACATAGACGAAAAAGTGAGATCGATCATAAACTGCAGCTTATTTGTTGTCTTCTGCCGAACTAAACAAAACTTTGTAAATAATATCTTGGCTCTATGATTTGGGGTAATGCTGAACGAGCCACACTAGTTCACCATTAGTAATGTGTTATTAGTTCGACCTTCACGGTATGACCCATGTTTGTGACCTGGTACCTAATTAATATAATAGTAGTAAATAGCATCTGGACACTTTGGTGTGGTGTAATGGTTAATATGTGGTACTGATTAATAAGTTATTCTAGTTGACTATTACAAGTGGGTATTGAGTTCGTTACTCACTAGGTGCCTCATACCTTTTCACGTTGGGCCAAACTTAGCTTTGTTAATATTTTGTACACGGGGTAATATCTATTGTCCTAGTCTTGTTGGCCATTAATCCAAAGTAGTAAATTCGACCCTCACCAAGAGATTCATAAGTGTAGCCTTTTCCTAATCAAAACAAAGATTAGTTAATCAGATTGTTGTGAAGTATTGGTGAACGAGCTACTCTAGATGACCATTATTACGGTTTAGTGACTTTGAACCTTCCTGAATTGCTTCATATTGGCAGTGTATTTCACAGTAAGCTCATTTTAGCAAATAGCTGCCCTGCGCTTCGGTTTTCGGTAATGGTTAACGAGCTACTCTAGTTGATCAATATTACTGAGTAGTGAGTTCGGTCCTTAATCCTCGGATTAAAAATAGTCCCTTCACATGGTGCTTGAACATTCGTCATTGTGATGTGTCCGGACGAGGAAGGAACAGATTAAAATAACTAAAACAAATTAGTGATTTTTAGTTTTTAATTTATTATTTACACTATTATTCAGACTGTTGTCTACGTCTTTATTGCCATATTCACGACGTTTCGGCCGTTGTACGCACCGGTCTTCTTCAGGTGACTGGAATTTTGAACTGAATCATTTATTTCATCCACTGGGGTAGATCTTTTAATTTATATTAAGTTTATGTAATTAAAAAAATTGTGAGTTTAAAAACTTTTTTTTTAATTAAGTTTAAAATATCTCCAAAATTTCGTGAATTGAGGAAATCAATTTTATTTGTTAAAAAAAAATCAAAGGAATAAGAGTTAAAGTGAGAATTCCTTCATTCCGTGATTCATTCATTATTTCATTCATTAATTCATTCATTATTTCATTCATTAATTCATTCATTATTTCATTCATTAATTCATTCCGTGACGTGAGCTTTTGGACTTCCGCAGTCTTTGTGATTTGAAGAACTCAATTTTGGGCCTGAATTGGAATTTGGGGCGAAATCGGACTTTCCCAAATCGGTCTTTTGGCTGGAATTGGATTATAGTCCGAATCAGAGTTTAGTAGTTACATGGAGTGAACTGAAGAATTCAAAGTTATTTCCTCACAATTATGATTGCTGTTTTGTAAGCTGAATTCTGGGTCTCCTTTATTTTTAGACTGGAGGCCCAATTAGCCCTATTTTGTAAAGGGCCAATTAGCCCTATTTTGTAAAGATCCAATTAGCCCTATTTTGTAAAGGGCCAATTAGCCCTATTTTGTAAAGGCCAATTAACCCTATTTTGTAAAGATCCAATTAGCCCTATTTTTGAAAGGCCAATTAGCCCTATTTTGTAAAGATCCAATTAGCCCTATTTTGTAAAGGGCCAATTAGCCCTATTTTGTAAAGATCCAATTAGCCCTATTTTGTAAAGGCCAATTAGCCCTATTTTGTAAAGATCCAATTAGCCCTATTTTGTAAAGGGCCAATTAGCCCTATTTTGTAAAGATCCAATTAGCCCTATTTTGTAAAGGGCCAATTAGCCCTATTTTGTAAAGATCCAATTAGCCCTATGTTTGAAAGGCCAATTAGCCCTATTTTGTAAAGATCCAATTAGCCCTATTTTGTAAAGGGCCAATTAGCCCCATTTTGTAAAGGGCCAATTAGCCCTATTTTGTAAAGTCCAATTAGCCCTATTTTGTAAAGGTCCAATTAGCCCTATTTTGTAAAGTCCAATTAGCCCTATTTTGCAAAGGGCCAATTAGCCCTATTTTGCAAAGGGCCAATTAGCCCTATTTTGCAAAGGGCCAATTAACCCTATTTTGTAAAGTACATATCCTTTCAGGACGTCGGCGATCAAGACACTTCACACACTACTTTTCTTTATAATCCCTGAAAAGCCAGACATTTTTTACACTATTGCTCACGGATTACTTGGTCCCAGATCAACTGAAATCGGATGTTACTGAATGTCATGATTCACAGTCTTAGGAATTGTAGATTATACGAATATGTAAGACAGATAACGGTTCACCTTTGACTTGAAAAAAAATTAAGATTGCAATAGTCGTTGAAGCACTAACTCGAGAATCTGTTCCACAAAGAAGCGGCTCTTGGGAAGAAGTTTTCTATTTATCAATGGAATACAAAGGGAACGACGATGGTTTTGTCTCTGTGTACATGGAGCGGTGAGTTTTTGCTCTATTCTGATCTGTAGGAACAAGCTCCTAAGAAAATGTTGATGTCGTTGTGTCTTTGCAAAAGGAGATGAAGGCTTGAAAATAATTCATCGCCCACAATTCAGAGTAGACGATTTTAAAATCTTTCGCGACTGAAAAGGGGAGAACGCCAACTCCAGCCTAGATATGGCATCAATACTCCATTTTAGCCGGATCTGATTCTTGTAAAGTCAGTGCACGATAGGTGGTGTCAGGTGTTTTGCTTGGAATTGACATTGAAATGTTTCCCCTTTGCTTTTTCTATTGTTTTCAATTCAGAGTAATCTTTCACCTAGACTAGAGACAGGTCTAAACTGCTAGATAAACCATAGCTGAGTTGAGGGTAGATGGATTCATGCCTTTCACAAGAGCATTTGTTTAATACTGAACGTTGCAATCTAGGTCAGAATTTGAACTCAGCACGTCGATTCCACTTTTTACATCGTACAAACAAATTACAATTTTTTTTATCATTTCACCCCAAGAAAGGCAATAAAGCCACTAGGGCGCATGACGTTATTGAGTGTTAGAGAATATGAGAAAAACTACTATTTTAGGAGAGAGGACAATAAAAAGAAGAAGAATTAAGAATGCAGAAGATAACGATTGGCATTTCATTTAGATTTTTGAAGATCAAAATTGACTGCGAAGCAAGATAAGGTATAGAGAGATATAACTACAAACAATGTGTCCTTCTTTAATAAAGACATCGATCCCCAAAGATGTTTGATTTTCGTGCAAATACCCTAATGAATTGCACAGACATTGTTTTTCTTTTCGATTAGGAATATTTGGCTTTGGACAATTAATCAGCTCGCACATCAATGAGACAAATGGATATTTTACCCCGAAGCAGGGTATGAGCAAGAACTCCACCTCTCCCTGAAGTAGATCCAAATCTTATTTGTCGATTGTGGTTGAATATCTTTTCGGCCAGATCCTGTTGGATTCTCCTGGGAAACTACTCGTTGGGAAGAGATAGCGGCAACCGTGCTCACACCAAATAAACTTCGAGGACAAACCTGCGGGGAATAGAGAACCTATTGTGAGAAAGAGGTTTCTCGGTAAGTGGGGACGGACAGAAGAAATGGGCCTCGGTCTGTGGGCGGAGTGAGAATTGGCAGCTGTGTTTGATCAGATGCTGCGGATTAGGCATTTCGATTAGGTTTTGCCAAAAGACGAGGTGATGTGGGTACGAAAGAGATGGGGTTAGTGTGAAAAAGGAGAAGAGAATACGAGAGAGGAGGTAACATGAGAAGGAAGAAAATACGCGATGAGAAGAGGAAAAGAAGGTGGAAGGAAACTGAGAAGGAAAAAGAGAAGTGAAGAGAGGTGGGAAAAAAGAGCAGGGGAAATAGAGAGACGAGGGGAAAAGAAAGGAAAAATCTGAGGTTATGGTAGAGGTGGAGATAACGGATGAAAAAGGGAAAAGAAAGTGACAAAGAAGAAAAGGAGAGAAGAAAGGAAGATAAAATGGGAAGGAGAGATAAAAGTCTAGAGAAGGTGACAAAAAGAAAGAGAAAATGAGAAGAAAGTAAGGTAGTAGAAAGGAATGGAAGAGAAATGGAGACTGAAGAAGAAAAGAAAAGAAAAGAGAGGGACAAGAGACGGAAAGGATAATGAGAAGGAAACACAGAAGTGGAGAGGGCGAATAACGGGAAAGAAAAGGAAAAGGAAAGAGCATAGAAAGGGAGAGACTAGGGGAGAGGAACGGGAAAATTGAAGAAAGAAAAGAAGTAGACATATATACTGAAGAGAAAATGAGAAGGAAAAAGAAAAAAAAGTGGGAAAAATGAAGTGGAAATGAGACGGAAGAAAAGTGGAAAGAGACGGAAGAAAAAGAAGGAAAAATCAGAAGGAAGAAGAGAAGTGAGAGTGGATAAATGGGAAGGAAAAAAGAAACGGAAGAAGTGTAGAAGAAGGGAGAAGAAATATAGTGGAAATGGGGAGGAGAAACGGAATTGAGAGGGGAAGGAAAGGAAGAAAGAGTCGAGAGAAGAGGGTAAATGAATGACAAATATGAAGAAAGAAACAGAGGCGGATTGAGCGGGAAAAGGGGAAGGAGAAATCAGAAGAAAGAAAAATTGAGATGGAGTGAGGAGATAGAAAAGGAGGGGAAAATAAGAAAGGAGAAGAAAAGGAGGAGAAAAGAAATGGAAAATGAGAAGGTAGAAGAAAAGCGGAGAAAGGAGAAGTGATGAGAAAAAGAGAAGGAAAAATAATAGGGTAGAGAAGAAGAAAAAAGCAAATGAAGATAAGAAGGGAAAAAGAAAATTCGAGAGAGTGGAGAGAAGAGAAAATCAGAAGGAAGGAGATGAGTAAAGAAAGGGTGAAAGAAAGAGGGGTTAAATACGAAGAAAAATTAAGAGAGGGGAAAGAGAAATAAGGGAAAAAGAAAAGGAAGAAATGAAATAATGGCGGAAGAAAGAAAATTAGAAACATAGAGAGTTTGTATCTGCTTGATTTTCCCGACGCTAGTCCATATCTCTAATATTTGCTGACAGTCAGGCATTCTGTGTGAAATATTCAATCATTTGTTACTCCACTATATTGTTAAGATTCTGTACCTGTTTGCTTCTGACGTCTCCATTCAGGGTTTCTATTGCCCCTTTTGTTGACAGCTATGGATCTTTTTTCATCTCTTACTAACACCCGTACAATTAATTTTCTCTATCTACTTGATCTTGATATCCCCATTACTTATCTGAAACATCGGTCTGTCCATTTTGTTGACAACTATGCATTCTTCATCAAGCACACTATATGTTACTGTCAAACATATTTCCCAATTAATCACATCGATTGAAGACTATTCAAGAAAGCTTCGGATTAAAATTCAGCGACGTGAAAATCTAACAGATATATGCCATGCTTTTCTTTTCACGGTTAATTTATGTATTTGCGTCGAGAATCAAGTTTGTATTAGACAGCAACCTGACGACTCGACGCTGAAAAAAATGGTTCTTCCTCTGTCACTAAATTGAAAACGAAATTTTTAAAATATCAGATGGTTGTATAAGCCAATTATGTAAAACCAAAATTTTTAAAAAAGTATTGTTTTGGTTTGTTTTACGGCATATCAACCTGAATAGGTTATTTAATACCGACAAGATATTTTATTACTGTCAATTTTTTTTTTTTAATATATTGCTGGTAATATTTTTCCTTCAAAAAACTATTGCTGGTAATATTTTTCTTTCAAAAATGTACTGCTGGTAATATTATTTTTCCTCAAAAATGTTTTGCTGGTAATATTTTTTTTTTCAAAAATATATTGCTGGTAATAATTTTTTCTTCAAAAAATTATTGCTGGCTATTTTTATACTTTCATACTTTTTTGACCCCAGTTTGGGGATTAACTATTTTCTCATAGTTGGGACCCTAACAGGTGTTAACACCTCGGACCAGGGTGGACCTGGGAACACAAACCAATTAAGAGGTGATGCCACGCTCCTCAAAATCTCCTGATCAGAGCTGTTGCTGTTGGACGTAGTTTATCGTCTTACTCAGGACGCGGATGTAGTTTATCGTCATACGTAGGACGCCTCATTTGGAGGTGGGAGGTCTTACCTCTCTGAAGAGGTGCAGTCAGCGTATTCTGAAGCCTCATCCGAAAGGCCAAGCGACGTTTTGTCTGTGATAAGAGTGTTGAAGGGCGGAACACAATTTGTCGCCTACAAGGACGCGAATACGCTTTTGGACTCTATCCAGAGTGGGAATGAGATTTACTTTATTTTCAGGTTGTGACACAAGATCATTTTTTAACATGGGGACCCGAGTGTTTTCACTCAGGTTGTCCATGCTTGTCAGAGCTGGTCTAAGCAAGTCATAGCTGGTCTTGGCTTGTCATAGCTGGTCCAAGTTGGTCAGAGCCGGTCCAAGCTAGTCGTAGCCATGATACCACCAGCACAGGGACGTAGCCCTGTTCCAGGTAAGTGTATTTACTTGACAGGTTGTGACACAAGGTCGGTTTTTAACGTGGGGACCCGAGTGTTTTCATTCGGGCCGCTGGTCTTAGCTGGTCATAGCTTGTCCAAGCTGGTCAGAGTTGGTCTAAGCTAGTCATAGCTGGTCTTGGCTTGTCATAGCTGGTCCAGGCCAGAGCCGGTTCAAGCTAATCGTAGCCGTGATACTACCAGCGCAGTGTATTTACTTGACCCCCACTGAGTCAGGTTGTGAAACAAGGTCGGTTTTTAACGTGGGGACCCGAGTGTTTTCACTGGGCCGCCGGTCTAAGCTGGTCTTAGCTGGTCATAGCTTGTCCAAGTTGGTCAGAGCTGGTCCACGCCAGAGCCAGTCCAAGATAGTCGTAGCCGTGATACTACCAGCGCAGGGACGGAGCCCTGGGCCAGGTAAGTATCAGAATGTGTATACCACTCGAGAGAGTGAGAGAGAGATATGTTTACACCCTATCCAGAGTAGGAAGTGAAGACTGGGCAACTCCCGCTAATATATGGCAGCAGTACTCCATTTTCGACCAGACCTGGGTAATTTAAATATAGACGATAGCAGGAGTGAGGTTCTTGCAGAAACAGCACAGGGCACCGACCATTTTTCCAACATCTTTAGAGATGGATCGTATGTACGAGTTCCACTAGAGGTATTGCTTTTTAAGCCACAATAGACGCCTAAGGTACGGGGCCTCCCGTTCATCATGATTGGTGAAGGGTTCTGAGTCCGATGGACGATGGTAGAAGGTCACGTGTTTGGTTTTTGAGGCATTGAATGTGACTAGCCAGTACCCCCACCCACTAAGATTTTAGAGTGAGGTTGTCTTTTTTCGAGTAAATTCGGAGTCTACAGTAATTATGTCAACTTTTAAAACTAAAAAAAGAAAAACGTCTGCAGAAACGAAATAATATCATTAGCTTTACAAAGACAAATTACATTGCAACCTTAAACATGTGCTGGCAATATTTTCGCTGTCAAGGCTACAAAGAAAAGTTCTTCTTTCCCTTTCTGTCTCACTCTATTTCCCTTTCTCCCTCCCTCTCTCTCTCTCTCTCTATCCCTGTTCTCCCTCTATTTCCCTTTCTCCCTCTTTCCCCTCCCACCCTCTTTCCTTCTCTCTCCGCCTCTCCCTCTATTTTCCTCTCTCCCTCTTCTTTCTCGCTCCCCTCCCTCGTTCTGTCTCTGTCTCACGCCCTTCTTTCTCTCAAATACTCTCCTACGGTGGTTACAAAGTCGGCAGTTAGATGCCCTTGTGTCAACTACTGGATACAAAATTATTAAGTGAATTGAATAAAAGGTTTTCCTTCTTTTTTTCTTTCGTTTTTTACAAATTATCGCATGACCTAAATTTGTCAGCATTTCTGAAGTCCAAAACCAAATATTACTTCCGAATTCTAGTTGTTATCCTTAAAAAGACTCACCTACTATTTGTCTAGGTGGCTACTATTTACAGATAGGCTTCTGATCTGTGTTTTTTTTTTAATCCTGTGGTGAAAAGAAATCTTACTAATTAAAGGCAAATTACCAAGATAGCTTTTCATTTTTGTCGTAACTGATAAAGTCAATGTTTATACATTTTCATACTATTGTTCATTCAATTGAAGGTCCGAGAGTCCCCCAATCTAGAAAGTTACTGAATCAGATTGTTGCAAGGGTGTAAAAGGAGAAAGATAGTTGAAGAGTTTAAGTTCATGTAGATATCGTTCGAATAAAAGAAAATTCGTAATTTCAAAGCTTCCGGCTTCAGTTATCGGATTACAAGCTAAGAGATCAAAGATTGCCATCATTTCTTGGATTTTCCCATTCCGGAGACAAACGAATGTTCCATTCATTAATTATAACGAACAGTGTATTTCCAGTCTCGTCTGTTCTCAATCTAATACCAGCAGTACTATACTTGCTCGTTTATATTTAGAAGAGACAATTTCAAATGGGTCCCGCACTTGTTCATGTCGCAACTTGGCCTCGCGTCAAGTAACTTGGCCCCGTGTCGAGTTATTTGGTCTCTTGGCAGAGAGGAACCCGGACGATGCTATGCCGAAGGGCAGAGTCTCGTTCGGGGAGGTAGACTATCCCTGAACCCGTTTTTACGGGTTCCAATAGGGAATATTTTTGGCCGAGCCTACGGGCTCGGAAAACTCACATTAAACTCGGCCTTGTGCCACATGTAACCCTTGGGGGGTGCTAAATATTACTTGTTCATGTCGCGCAGTTCTGATGTCGAATTCATTTTCAAAGGAGATAAGCCTTTTAGCTTGCAGTCAGAAATGTTTGGGTTTGTTTTGTTTTTTTGGTCGGGGGTGGGTGAGTGAAAAAGATTTATTATTTATTGAAAACACAAACAGACATACTTACATGCACAAAAGTACCCGTACGATCACGGAAAGGAGAATTAGAAGATTTTAGTGGGGGGGGGGAAATGATGAAAGTACAAATGAACAGGTTTCAAGAATACAGAAGATGGTAATCGTCGTTGCATTTAAATGTTTGAAGATTGTAGTGGTCAGAGAAGCAAGGAATCGGAAGGCAGTTCCACAGGTGAGAGGTACGAGGAAAAACTGTTACACTATAAGTGGCATTTTTGTTTTGTTTTTTGTTTTTTTTTGTCCCATGACCTGTAGTGTTGTAGAGGCACCATGTGTACTCCAGCCGCAGTAGAAGTGGTATTTCTTGGGCAACATTGAGGTTGATATGCCGTAAAACAAAACAAACCAAACCAAACTAAAATGTATGACCAAGAAAAACCTCATCATCGTTGCCGGCTTTATCTCGTGTCCAAGAATTTAATTTCTACTTTGCTGATCGCTTCCTTTATGATGATGGTGTTGATGATTAATTAAAACAATTTGCATGGAGCAGTCGATGGCATTGATTGTATCGTGCAGGACGAGGTTGATTTTGTCAAGACTTTCTCTCTTGTTGGTTGACTTCTTTTTCTCTTCTGCTGGCTTCGAAGTTTTTTGTTTCCGATGGTGGTGGAACCCCATCAGTTACTACGGTTTCGAAATTGTGTTTCAAACAATTTAGTCTCAAGTCCACTGGCTTTCAGCATTGTTTTAAATTGGCCCTTGATTCTTCAAAGAGGGCAACCCGGTAACCTTTTCCCTGAAGTGAGCTCGTCGAATAATAGTGGACGTAGAAACATTAACTGTTCCGTTCCATGTAATGACCATCGTAGACCGTGTTTCATTGATCAGAGATTCGAGGCTTTGTCTGTTGGCTTATTCCTTGTTACGCAGATCGATATAGACCTGATGAAAGTCGGAGAGTACCACAGCCGAAACGTTTTGATAACTACAGAAGTGATATGACAAAAGTCTAAATGTAAACAATGCAAATGACAAGCCCCCATCCCAGAAATTCAGGCATAAATTAAAGGAATTTGTAGAGACCCACGATAGTCTGCTTCTTGTCTGGACACGACATACAGAAGAATAGGGCAATGCATTAGTCGAAGTGAAATCACTTGCCGGTTTAATTTTAATCTAATAGTATAGCTGGCCACTCGTATTCGAGGATACCCGTCTACTAGGGTGGCTAACCAATCCCTATTGCAGACGCATGCTCAGGCGGATATGTTTTTCTCAACACCCACGCAGCCCACCTGTGATTTATACTGCAACTATGATGAGCAAACCTTAGTTACAGTTTCTGGGAAAGAGCGTGTTATCTAGGGTGATCAACAATTTAAACAAAGCCAGCACGCTCAAGCCCTCGACCACGATGACTTATGACTTTGTGCTAGCTCAGCTATCGACGGCACCCAAGGGTTCCATCTACCCAATTTCACTCACAAGGCTTGGATCAACCCGTGGCATGGTTTTCAGACAATTTCCAAAGGTGCCGCAGGTTAGGATCGACCACTCCAGTACGATAATATCAGGAAGTCTCCTTCCTGACAAATCGAACAGCGTGAGATTCGAACCCGGGTTTCAATATACAGAATGCGAACGTTCTAATCAATCGATCTAACCATGATCTAATAGTGCATAGATATTATTCTACGTAAATAATCTTGCTTTAGTCTTACGAAAGTCAAAATCTTTACATACTTTATGAGATGTACGTGATACGTGATATTTGCATCTGTGATCTCTGTTATGCCATCAGTACAAATATTGTTCGTGGCCATATTGCCAGCGGATAAACACATATGAAGAACCCAAGAGAAGCACACGCATACGCACTTATGTACGGCAATCACGTGTCCAGTCCGATGTTTTTGTTAGGATTTCCGACCTCTTTTTGTCTCCGATGAAACTCACTTTAAAATATCCTCAGGAAAATCAATATATTTTAAACAATTCCATTAGTACTTTTTCAACCCAATAATCTATAAATGTGTTTCATTATTATCATTATTAATATTGTCATTATTATTATTATTATTATTATTATCATTATTATTATTATTATTATTATTATTATTATTATTATTTATTTATTTATTTATTTGTTTGTTTATTTTATTGAGTATTTGGCCGATTTTGAATCATCCATTTCACTGAGTAACTTTTGTTATTTCCGACATTATTATTATTATTATTATTATTATTAAAACACTTCCAGAAGAGCGCGATTTTCAGTAACGAAAGAGAAAAGAAAAAATGGTGCAGGATGCATAACAATATTTCGACGTATATATGAATATATAATTACAGTCAAACATTGCTAAGTAATATATTTTCTTTGTTTTCTGTACCGAGCTCATCTGACGGCGTTGCAATATTTTGGAAGATTTACGTCAATCATTATTATTATTATTAGTAGTAGTAGTAGTAGTAGTAGTAGTAGTAGTAGTAGTAGTATTCACTTTGATTTCTGATGTATACTCATTTCTTTCCGGGGCCCAACCAGAGACACATGGTTAGAAATAGATTCATGACATTTTCCACTGATCTTATTTTTAAAAAAACAAAATACTAATATCACACATCTTTTACATTTTATAGTTTTTTGTGATCTTCCAAAATAAATTAAAATCGGCAGGGATTTTCATGTCAGTATGAAAACCCATTCTGTTCTTGTGATCTTTGATTGCGACGTCTGGGCGATTAGCTTTGATTGTTCTGTCTGTATATTGTGGAGTCCCATAAAATTGTTATAGGTCATATCTCCGTAACCGAATCTGGCTAATGTTCATACTAGTTTCTTGCGGTTTTCTTCCCGTAAAAGTGGTATATTTTCTAATGAAGATATTGGTCCACTCTATCATTCTTCTTCTTCTTCTTCTTCTTCTTCTTCTTCTTCTTCTTCTTCTTCTTCTTCTTCTGATTATTATTATTATTGGTTGAGTGCGATGCATGCCAACAAAATGACTCTCGGTTTCAAATATACGAAGCGCAATAAACCTATGCTGACAGCCAGTCGTATAAGGGTATGCCAAGCACACTATCATTATTAATATTATTGAGTGTGCAAGATACACACTGATAAGAAATCACATTCTGTTCTGTGGTCTTTGATCACGATGTCAGGGCCATTAGCTTTGATTGCTCTGTTTGTGCGTATCTAAAGTCTCACACAATTGTTGCAGGTCCTATCTTGGTTACCGGGTCTGGGTGATGTTCATACTAGTTTCTTGTAGTTTCCGTCCCCTAAAAGTGACATATTCCCTTTTATTGGTATTATTATTATTAACAGTTGTGTATGTTATGCTTCCTGCTTCGTACCCTGTAGAGCCGGGTCCAAACTATGGTCCTTAGACCCTATCGGAGAATTGTCATTTAATTGATAGCACTTTTCTTAGTATATGGGATGCTCCTAGTGGGAAGGTCTTCTGGGCAACTTGTATGTTGATGCTCCCTGGGATACTATTAGTAAAATTGTCCATTCCTTTTCTCAAAAGAACCAGAGTCCCGATTATTATTGGTTAAGTGTCAGTCTTCTTTCCGCACAGCCTGTTAATCTCAATCTCCAAGTCCTTGTTGTTGTTGTTGTTACTATTACTATTATTATTATTGCTATTATTATTCCTCTTCATTAAATGGGTAGCCCGTAGTAACTAATGAATATTAGGTGACAGTAATACTTAATACTCCAGCAGTCTCCTTAGTATTCTAAATGTTTTAGTAATACCATGGTATGGTTGATTACGAATTTTCACATAATTTCAATTTCTTCCAGTGTTTTGCCTCTGACTCTTCTTAGGGGATGTTCCCCAAGAATCGACTGATAATAAGTGGTACTTCTGTCACCTTTATAATATACAACATCCTAAGTTCGCTGGCAAGGTCAAGATAAATATTTATTATTTAGTTTTCTTTCTGATCTACTCTCTCCTGCCCAAAGAGTAAAAGCTACGAGATGGCCTGACTTGCTCTTAAGAGGTGTATTAGTATTAGCCAGCTAACAATATGGTGTTGCTACAACGTTCCTCAACGAGACACAGAGATTGGCAATATATACATATATATATATATATATATATATATATATATATATATATATATAGATAGATAGATAGATAGATAGATAGATATTAAATAGGTATATTACTTAATATTAGGCACTGTTTTTTCTTACACTATAGAGTATTTATATGTATACGATTGCTCGCTCGTATACCTACCTACCTACCTACCTATATATATATATATATATATATATATATATATATATATATATATATATATATATATATATATATATATATACATATTATGTAGCGCTTTCAACATGTTTTTTGTAATATCTAAAATAAAATAATATATATATATACATGTGTGTGTGTGTGTGTGTGTGTGTTTGTGTGTGTGTGTATGTTTGTGTGTGTGTGTGTGTTGACTCCCTACAACGTGTCCACAATGTTACCTTGCGCAATTTTCCAGCTACAGCTTCCGGCAACGTTACCTTAAAATTATAAAAACGTTAGGGGTGAGCAGCCATTTTTACTTTATTGATAGATTAGTTAGTTTGCCACCGTTTATCGCGACTTTCAGGTTATTTGAAACTAGAAAATATTTTTGAAACTTTAGAACTGATTTTTTTAAAGATAATAATGATTTAGTGACACAAGTCTGACTAATTAACCCCTAGCTGTGGAAAGAAGAGATGGATTAATGCCTAATCAGAATTTGATTAACAAACAAGACATTATAATGTAGATATAAAACGGTGGATCAATTATGCATTAAAGACAATATATAAACTTGTTATATACGAATAAATTGTCGCTGCCGACACTTGAATTGTTACATAGATCGCCAGTGTGCAAACACAGGCGATCCCATTATTGAATTATGTAGATCACGTGACCATAGGAGAAACGCATAAGTAGGTAGTAGCGTGACGTCTAAACGATCGCTATTTCTAGTCTATCCTCTATTACTGTACAGACCGCTATTATCTGTACTATTCACTATTCTATTTCTCTAAACGGATCACTATACGGATTACTATTCGAGCGAGTATTATCGAGCAAGTACTGTTAGTCCGACTGATATATTCTAAGGCGTCTGACACCAGTATTGTTCAACGGTATTAGTATAGTTGTATCTGCGATTACAACGAGCATTACAAAAGTGACAACGAGTATTCGCTGGCCTTACAAAAGTGACAGCGAGTGTTCGTTTGCATAAAAAAAAACCTGATGCCTCATGATGAAATATCCCTTTCCTTGTGTGGGTTGTCGCCCGCTTTGTTAAATTTTACACTTTTATATTTTGAGCAAATTTAATTGAGCACAGTTAATATCGTTTCTTTACGCTTTATAGCATTATACCGGCCGAGACTTACCAGAAGCAAGCTGTGACAGGAAAGCCCAAGGGGCTGTCACCAGGCCGCGCCGTTAAAAGTAAACCGGATTTTGCAGGTATTTTCCTGTATAAACATATTTTGTAATTGCAGGTGAATGTTTGGAATACGTCTAAAAATAGAAATACTAAATCACTTCAAACGTTTGTATTCGATTAGAAAATTAAAAGCAAAATATTATATACTCACAAAGACAAAACTTTATTAGTCAAATACATAGTCTACATTGCTTTTAACGACTGTCTCACATCGTTCTACGAATTTGTTGGTGTCATTTTCGTAAGAACTGTCGTTTTTTTCCTTTTTCTTTTTTAATAGTTGCTCAGAATCAGATATCAGAATTCCCGAATTCCCGTTAGGTTTGTTGTATTCATTTATGCGCAAATAACCTTGGGAAAGGCATGAATCCATTTCCTCTCCTAAGTTTGGGTTAAATAAAAGGACCTGTGTCTAATTCTCCCGAAAAAAGGAATTATTCTTACAATCCAAAAATGTGTTTCGATCATAGATAAAAAAAAGAAAAGCACCAGACCAAATATGGCAGCAATAGTCGATGTCCAAACGATTGGAAGATAAATGCAGAAGATAGATTCTGACAAGAAAAAAACGTCTGTCACGATTTAGTGAACCTAAACTATTATATTAGAATATTGTGCCGATCATAAAATGAAAAACAAAATTTTATATACTCACAAAAACAAAACATTTAACGACTATTCCCAATCATTCTACAAACTTGTTTATACCATTTTCGTAAAACTTCGTGTTTTTTGTTGGAAGAAGATTGTGAGGAATTTACGACTGACTGTAGAGCGTCAATTTTTTGTCATTTTTGTCAAATGAAAGTCCAAAGTTCCTAGCAACAAACTTAGCAAATGATTTCAAACAATCATTCCTCATCAATAGAAAACATGAGATAAATAAGACGCATTGAATTGCTTTCCTAGAGGTTAGCATCAGCCATACTGATGGAAGCCCAATAAAAAGCAATTTAATAGTTACTAGCGGACATTTTCGTTTTAGTGGTATTAAGATTAACAAGTCACTTATTGCCCCAGTAAACAACAGATTGTAGGTCACTTTAGATTAGCTGTCAGTTTGATTTTATCGATAGATTTTTGATAGATTCTGGCAAGAAAAGACGTCTGTCACAATATCAATGCTGGTAAATTTCTACCATCTTTTCTTCCAATATGGCACTCGTAGATATAAATGTTTCCCAGAATGCTTTTCTTTTGAGCGCGAACGCTGGACCCCAACCTGCTGCTCTATAATCAATCGTGGAGACGATTGTATTAGAATATTGGAAAAGTTTGTACCCGATTAGAATATTAAAAGCAAAATTTTACATACTCACAAAAACAAAACATTTATTAGTCAAATACATAGTGTTCATTGCTTTTAACGAGTGCCTCACATCGTTCTAGAAATTTGTTGATGTCATTTTCGTAAAACTTCGTGTTTTTTTGTTGGAAGAAGTTTGACGTATTTTTGACTGACTGTACTGAGTCAAATTTCTTGTCATTTAATTTGTTCTGTTTAAACTGAAACAAATGAAAGTTCAAAGTTCCTAGCAACAAATTAAGCAAATGAATTCAAACAATCATTCCACATCAATAGAAAACGTGAGACAAATAAGATGCAGTGAATTGCTTTCCTGGAGGTTAGCATCAGCCATACTGATGGAAAACCAAAAATGCATTTTAATAGTTAATAGCAGTCATTTTCTTTTTCGAGGCATTAAAATTAACAAGTCCCTTATTGCACCAGTTAACAACAGATAGTCGGTCAGTTTAGATTTGCTCTCAATTTGATTTTATCGAATCTATCAGACTTATTATTAAGACAGGAGCAGATACTTGTGTCATCACCATATGTACTGAGTGGCAAGTGAACTTTTAAGTATTATATTACAATATTGAAAAAGTTTGTGCCATTTTAGAAAATAGAAATATCCCCATCGTCCTAAAGATTGTTTGTACCATTTTCGTAGAAACTGCCTGTTTTTTTTTGTTGCTTTTTTTTCTTTTGGAAGAAGGTAGTTTTCAACTGACTGTATAGAGTCAAATCTTTTGCCATTTAAATTGTTCTGAAGAGACCGAAACTAATGAAACTCCGAAGGAGTTAAGTCAGGAGAAGAAGGTGGATGGTTTCCCATTTCAACTCATTAATCATCTTCAATATTAGAATAAGTAAGAATCTATACTGGCAGATAACCCCTGCGTACGGATAGAAAAATATTCCAGCTATAACAAAATAGAAAGCGGTGTAAGACAAGGTGTTGTGGATTCCGGGTTGAATCCGATATCAATGAATAACAAACGCCAGGAATGGATAAGGAAAATAAATGTATTAACGTAATAATACAAACTGGTAATGCGGGTTAGTAGATCCAGGAATGCGGGTTAGTAGCAAATATATATATATATATACAGACTTGGTATTGAAGTATCGCGGTATGACTCCTTACTGAGTCTAACTGACGCTTGCCGCCGTGTGTGACTTACTCTACTAATACTGAACTCTACTACTCTTCTGTTGTTCCGTCTCGACTCCTTGACTCAACGTACCACTAATTTCCTTGGGTATTACTGGTAGTAGTATATGTATACCTTGGGTGAGTCCATTTGTGTGTAAAGGGGAGACACCTTAACACAAGGATATGCCTTCTCACCGGATTTATTCAACTTCTACAGCGAGGTGATTCTGAAAGAATTAGAATATCATTATTGGCAGCTACAATCTTAACGTAATATATGCAGATGACACAACGTTTATAGTTGACACGGAAAGAAAATTACAAAAACTCCTACAGAAGTTAGTGAAATAAAGCGGGAAGAAGGGATTAAACATCAACTACCCGAAGACAACATTCATGGTGGTTAACAAAAGGCACATCCTAAAATGTACATTACAAATTGGAGATATTACGGTTTTGGGAGATATAAAAAAAAAATTTATTAAGAGCTACAAGGGCAGGAAGATGTGGAGAGCTATAATAATCTACGCCCCGAATGTTAGTAACATCGGATAAGAATATGACATTAAATATTTTCATACTTTATACCTATGCAATAATTCGATTGAATCTGCAAAATCCTACTAAGTTGGACTGGATCTTCATGGTTGTCAGCAAAAGGGACATCCCAAGATGTAGATTACAAAATGGAGATACCAAAATCAACCAATTACAAAAATATAAATATCTGTGAAGTATTTTGACAGCGGACGGAAAGTGCGACACTGAAATTCGAAGTCTCATTGGGATAGCGAAAGATGCCTTCCATAAGCTAATCAAAGCATCAAGAAACAGGAAAACTTCGTTATAAACAAATACGAGAGTACTGAACTGTTACATGATATCTATCCTCCTATAAGGCAGTGAATACTATACAATCTCCCCAAAGATGAAGAAGAGACTTGAAGCAACATCAATGTTGTTCTACAGAAGAATGCTGCTGATGCCATGGACAAAATATGTGAACATCGACGAGGTTTTAGACAAAATGGAAACAAAAAAGAAATTTATACTCAACATTAGGAAGGGGTAGTTGAAATTTCTAAAGCACGTAATGAGGAAGGCGGGTTTGGAAAATCTAATACTTACAGGACAGATTGGGGGAAAGCGATACAGACGAAAACATACTTGATGGGCTTGAATAAATGGATGGTAGAACAGGTTGTGGGAGATATAGAAAAAAAAGAATTTATTAAGAGCTACAAGGACAGGAAGATGTGGTGAGCTATAATAACCTACGCGCCGAATGTTAGTAACATCGGATAAGAATATGACATTAAATATTTTCATACTTTATACCTATGCAATAATTCGATTGAATCTGCAAAATCCTACTAAGTTGGACTGGATCTTCATGGTTGTTAGCAAAAGGGACATCCCAAGATGTAGATTACAAAATGAAGATACCAAAATCAACCAATTACAAAAATGTAAATATCTGTGAAGTATTTTGGCAGAGGACGGAAAGTGCGACACTGAAATTCGAAGTCTCATTGGGATAGCGAAAGATGCCTTCCAAAAGCTAATCAAAGTATTAAGAAACAGGAAAACTGCGTTAAAAAACAAATAGGAGAATACTGAACTGTTACGTGATATCTGCCTGCCTTATAAGGCAGTGAATACTGGACAATCTCCTCGAAAAAGGAGAAAAGAATTGAGGTAAGAGAAATCTGGTTCTACAGTGATAATCGGGTTCGAACTTTTGCAATGATCTGATAAATAAGCGAAAAAGACAACTACATACGTATGACTTTTTAACATGTTAAAAGAGTTAACTCATCTTACCGCCATGTTTAAAAATATAGCGCTATTAATGACGCCCGACTCAACATGCGATTTCACTGTGTCCCCTTCTTCTTCAGGACATAGACGATCATAGCTCAACATTAGATCCT
Source organism: Acanthosepion esculentum (assembly GCA_964036315.1). Lineage (NCBI taxonomy): Eukaryota > Metazoa > Mollusca > Cephalopoda > Sepiida > Sepiidae > Acanthosepion > Acanthosepion esculentum. Next base: position 48,633,960 of record OZ038513.1, on the reverse strand, counting down.
GCACTTTGTAGCTCTTAATAAAGTTTTCCTTTTTGACTATCTATTCCACAACCTGTTACCTACTCATTTACACAAGCTCGTAACTCCAACTTGTAGTTCCCTTCTTGGGCTGTTCCTCTAACTGAAAACTATGCCTTCCGACAATTGATGTTAAATCGTTTAAAATTATTGGTCAAAATTCCTCATGTTTCTAATTATTTCTATCTTTTAGCGAGCATTTGGAGACGGTTCCTAGAATTCTAAGAACTATTGAAACCACCTTCCCTTATTTCATTTTCTTAATATTTGGATAATCGCTCTTCATGAATGCACGGGGATGGCTACATTCATCAAATGATATATTTTTTCTTTGTTTGCTAACAGCATCCTATTTTTTCTCGAATGTTTAAAAAATTATTTTCTTATCGACACTCAAAGTTTTGCGTCCGTAGCAATTACGTACATCTGCTTTTTAATCTTTAACGTATTTTATCAATCATTTGAGGTATGAAAGAGCAATGGATAGCGGCTCGGATTGAGGAATCGGAGAGCCGAATTCGAATTCCCATCGAGTTCATTACATTCGCTACGTAATAATAGCCTTGGGAATGGTATGAATCCTTCTCTTCCCTCAGATTATGGGTAAATAGCAGGACAGACTGGGGCCTATAGCTTTGGTTGGTAACTAGTCTAGGAGAAGGAAAACTCTGAATTCAAACCACCTGCTGCTTTGTAGGTCCTGCCTCCTTTAGGCAAAGGCGAGACGAGGGTAACTTTAAAAACAAATCCACTTAGCATGTTGCACTCCACTTCGAGTCGCGACAGAAAATCATGGACTCCTTGGGTTTAGTACAATTGTTTGGATGATGGAGTAATGTATAGCTGCTCGGATTAAGGAGTTGGATAGCCGAGTTCGTATTCAAGTCAAGTCCATTGCATTCACTTACATACCATTGGGAAAGGCATGAATCCATCTCTTCTATGGAGAAATAGCAGGCCAGGCGGATCAATTTGTTTGGCAATCAGTCTCTGAGAAGGAAAACGCTGAATTCAAAACAAATGCTGCCTTGTAGGTCCTGCCTCTTTAGGCAAAGGCTAGAAAATGGTAACTTCAAAAACAAATCCACCTCGCATGTCGTCTCGAAGAATAAAATGTCCTCCCCACCCGTAATTCAAGCAACGGCAGAAAACAATGGGCTTAGTAGAATGGTTCGAGCAGCCACATGACTGGAACCCGGAACAGCGCCATAGACCTCTTTAATTTGGCACCATTCGCCATTGGGTGTATTCCCCACGGCACTTTAGATGACGATCAATCTTTTCATAAAAAAAAGTCTTCTGCGTTCCAAACTATTATCTAGAAATTATATGTTAAGTAAGTGGTTTCGCCTGTATGATTAACGATTTTCTTTCTCTTTTATTATTTATTTGTAATTCGTCCAAAATTAATGAATCGAATCATAAAAGAGGCATTAAGAATTCTCTAGTGACTTAAAGAGCGATATTTAAAATGCCGCCATATTCTTCCTGCTTGACTAATTATGGATAACAGTGGGGAAGTGGGCATTACTGGTTGTGATGATGAGTTGAAGTAATGAGCGTAAATGTGGTGGATAATGTTTTCCCCACTTAATTGTCCAGTTACAAAATCCCTAAAATCAATCGATCTCATCAAGATCTCATCAAAAGATCAATAATTTTTAAACTTCTTTTTTTTTTTTGTAAATCGTTGTTGATTTATTATTTAGAGAAAGGCGTTACGTTGGTGGCGAAAGCTGTCATTTATTTATTTTTGCCTGTCGGGTTTTCATCGTAATTCTCTCTGCTGGCTCCGTTGGCTGTGTAAATATGCAACGGGAAACCATCGCATCTATCCACCGAACGAACCCATAAAATCCAACATTCCATTTGCATTCTCTTTCGGGTAACAAAAACTGGAAAGGTTCCGTTGCATGCTCACCGGGAAATGAAAGGTGCATAAAAATAACGACACTATAAGTAATGAGGAATCGAAACATGTTTATCAATTTAGGTGTTTATTCCTGGCTTCATTTACCCGATCTTTGGGACAACTTCTGCCACGTCAGAAGAACAGATCAGCTCTTCCACTGTTTACATTGTTCGGACTATTGTCCTCATCTTTGTTGCCTTATTTATCAACAACGTTTCGGCCTTTGGACGCTACAGCCTTCTTCGGGGAGGTGGAATGTCGAACGGAAGCTTTTACTTCGCTCGCCCGGGTAGACTGTTTTAGTTCCACGTGCCATGTCTAGTTGATGTCAGTTACCAGTTATCTGCTGTTAATTCACTACTCCAAGTTCGTCACTGGGTCTAACCAACGCCTTTATCCACTGTGCCATGTGTTCTTAAGGATAAAGGCGTTGGTACAACGGCCGAAACGTTGTGATAAATATGGCAACAAAGATGAGGACAATAGTCCGAATAATCTAAATAGTGTGCATAATATCGCATCTCAGAAATATAGACATACCAGCTCTTCTATTAGCTTCTTCCACCTTCCAACTTTTTGGCACATCTGAGCGTCATGAAGCACGTCTGGCGACTTGAATACCCCAACGACAATTTGCCTTTATTAACAGGCGGCCTAGGACTGCTATTCCAATTCCAACTATGACTCTCAATATGAGACTGTGATCAGAAATTCTCAATATCGAGTTTTGCTGTCACTTGTTCGCAAAGTTTTTCACATACTAGGGGCAGATAGGTTCTCTTTTCGGCCGGTTCGCACTCCTTTCCGATCTTTTGAACAGGGGTAGAGCTTTGTCCATGTTTTCTGCTTAGCATTGGGCATTCCGGTTCTTTTTAAAGGCTTTTCATTGTCTTTCACCCTCAGAAGCCCTTTGCGTCTTAGTTGCATTATCACCTTGCTTGGTGTGAATTGATATATATATATATATATATATATATATATATATATATATATATATATATATATACGTGGGTATGGTAGTGTGTATTTATATTTTATGAAAGTCGAAAAAAGTTTTCAGTTTGTGTAAATGCATCCGAAAATACATATGTATGTATGTTTATGTTAAATCGCTATATAAATATTAATTCGCTATTCATGTATGGAGAAACACACAGACACACACACACACAGACGCACACACACACACACACACACACACACACATATATATATATATATATATATATATATATATTCTTTTATTCCTATTTGTCAAGTGGATGACCGCTTTGAAGATCATGCTTCAGAGACTCATGAAACATCATGCTCTTCTAGTGAAGGGCAAATCTCTTCAAAATTCTAAAATTTTCATCAGTCAGTATTTTGGCTGGGATTAGTGAAGTGTTTTTATTTTCTGAATGACTCCATTTGTTTACCAAATTTGAAGTATATTCATTTTTTTTTCAGCAAGATTGTTCGGAGATGCTCCAGGAATTCTAGGAATGTGGCATTCACCTCATTTTTTTTCATAGACGGAACTTATCATTATTTCAGTATTTTGTGGTATTAAAATATTATTTTAAACAAATTCTTTTTATCTGTATATGTTTTATAATCACGTAGCCAATGACCTAATGAAAGCAGAGTGTGCTGTTTTTGTTGTTTTCATTTAATTAAATAAAAACACATCTATTAACAAAAAAATTAAATGGACAAAGCTCTTCACAGGTCTGTTATGAACTGTTCGAAATAGTTTTTAGATTTACTGGAGAGATAGTGCAACAGGAGATTTCATTGATTTGTTGTTGAGTTCCTTTTTTTATCAGACCCAAAGCTCCAACCACAGCGGGAGCAGTTTTACTTTTTAAGAGCCAAATTTTTTTTCTATTTCAATCTCTTTTTGTATTTGCTTAGTTATTATTATTGTTTCCTTTGTTTTCTGTTCTATACTCATTTCGTTGCGGGCCCCAACCAGAGACTTATGTTCAGAAACGGCATCATGATATTTGTCATTGAAGATATTTGTAAGATATACAAATAAAAATAAAAGAACCTAAGAAGGCACTCATTTTGCATCGAGAAAGACCTTCGTAAGGTGACAGCTGTATCTTTAAGAAGAATTTTTTTTGTATTTCTTTAAGGCGGTTAGTACTGCACTACGTAACCACTCGGGTTTGTATCCATCATTTGTATACATCAGCTTGTTTTGTACCGTAAAGTGTTTTATCTTGCCATCGTTTCTGCATCTGGTCGGTTGCATTTGCCTTTGCTTTCTTGTTTAAGAATTTTGCAGCTGCAGTCGGTGCATTATGTTTTACTTGCATTTCCAGTCATTTGAAACTTATTATTATTTTTTATTATTATTACTACTATTACTAATATTTTTATTATAATAATAATTATTATTATTATTATTATTATTATTAATCAGATTTTTGTTCTTCTTAAAATCCTGTTGTACTTACTCATGAAGACGAGTTCACCTCTTGGACTTGGGTCTACCATAAGAATGTGATGGATTTATTTAATAGTTTGAATCTTCCTTAATATGTGATCAGTGGCGGGGAGGACGATCTTCTGGGCCTCTTATATTTTAATATTTATTTTATTGGTGTATTTTTCTATCCCTTTCCTGACCAAACCGACAGAACCATAAACACAGGTACTGTTGTGGTTTTTATTACACCCAAGATTCCCTCAATTTCTGTTTATATATCTTTATATTAACAGGGATTCTTCTGTTGTTTTCAAAGTGTTTCTTCAATATTTCTTCAATGTTTCTTCAACAGATATCATACCAGGATTTATTATCAATGGATGCAACCTTAATATAACATACGCAGATGTCATCGTATTGGTGGCAGACACAAAAGGGCAACTACAAGTCTCCCCAAACATGATAGTAAAGGAAAGTGTTGTATCCTTAAAGAGGTTACAAATAGACAAAGGAGGTACTCGAGTGAAAGGAACAGCAACACGGGCGTAGATGGAAGAAAGAGAGGTTTATTGTAAAAGAGAATACACTACTGAAAGACAGGAAATCGGTTAGCAGGCTAGTAATTCTCGAAGCACGTTTATTTATCTTACCTCCGCGCGAGGCAGGATGTGGCACAAGGCCGTTTTTTTAATGCGGGGAAAAAACCGAGTCTGTAGGCTGAAGCAAAAAAAACGGGGTTCGGGTAGCTGTTTATCACCCCAGACGAGACTCTGCCCTTCGGCATAGCCGTGTCTGGATTCCTCTCTGCCCGAAGGCATAGAGTTCGACCATCACAGCTGGAGACGAATCTCCAATTCCCGAATCAAGGATATTTACCGCACCAAACGGTCAGATGTAGCACAAGGTCGAATTTAACGTGGGGTATCAGAGCCCGTAGGCTCGGCCAAAAATTCCCCGTATAAAACGGTGTCCGGTAGCTGTTTCCCTAGAAGACTCTGTCCTTCGACATAGCCTTGTCTGGGGATCCTCTATGCCCAGCTGGAGACGAATGCCCAACTAATTCCCGAAGGAAGTCCCAGGTATATCCTGTGCACACTATATGTATTTACTGATATAGTCAGTTCATAATAGGCAATAGGGGGAGTGGAACATTCCATTACAACAGAAAGCGAGTTGAAAGGACTATCAATTTAAGAAGATAGAATGTACGGTTGTCAGCTAGAGAAAAGGCCCATGATACGAGCTTCGAATTTGGAGAATTCAAAATCAAACATGTACAAAAGAGTAATTATCTGGAGCGTCCTTTAGTAGAGAATAGAAAATTTGACACCTAAATCCGAACGCGCAGTAGAATTAAAAAATAGATGCGTTCTAAAAGCTGTCAATTCCGCCATGTCAGTAAGAAATCACATTCCGAATGATTGTGTGATTCGTTTTCTCCGACTTATCAAAACCTTTGCAGTTTATTTAAACCCAAAAAATATTTTTTAGCTTGCAATAATTTCTTCTTTCTTTCTGACAATAATAATTTGGAGATACAAGTCTTGCTAATTAACCCAAAGACGGGCGGAGAACAGATGGATATTCGCGCATAAGTGAATATAACGAACCCAATTGGAATTGGAACTCAACAATTCCGAGCCATTATCCATTACAGTAGCCGCGCACCCAACCTTACAGCGCCTAATATTCCCAATCGGTCATTCATCTAGGTAGTAAGCAGGATCGACGTTGCTTAACTTCGGGAAAGCATATTATAATTTTGTGGTCTTTGATTACTATGTCTGGGAGATTAGCTTTTATCCAACTGTCTGTATGTATTGTAAAATCTCTTAAAATTCATACAGGTCCTATCAGGGTAACAGGGTGTGGGTTATTATTATTATTATTATTATTATTATTATTATTATTATTATCATCATCATTATTATCATCATCATCATTATTATTATTATTATTATTATTATTATTATTATTATCATCATCATTATTATTATTATTATTATTATTATTATTATCATCATCATTATTATCATCATCATCATTATTATTATTATTATTATTATTATTATCATCATCATTATTATTATTATTATTATTATTATTATTATTATTATTATTATTATTATTTGTGTATGTTATGTATCATATAGAGCCGAGATCAAACTATGGTCCTTATGAACTCCAGGAGAATTGTCTTTCTAGGAGAACCAGAGAAAAGCAATAATAACAACGAAAATTGCAATATGAGCTCTGGTAAAAACATGTAATTGATAAGAGCAAGAATTGCAATATGAGCACTGGGAAAAATGAAGTTGAAGACATTCGGTTTATAATGCCAAGAAATTCATGCACAGATGTCCTCAAGGACACTTTAGTTTAATCCAGTAACAGGACGCATAGTTAAGGCAGTGGGGAACTTGGAGAGGGGGATAAACAGGAGATAACTGATAACTGACATACATTAAAGATGGCACGTGGAACTAGAACAGTCTACCCCAGTGAGCGAAATAAAGGCTTCAGTTCGACATTCCAACCACCTGAAGAAGGCCGGATCGTACCACGGCCGAAACGTTGTAATAAATATGGCGATAAAGACGAGCGCAATAGCCAGAATAATGTAAATAAGGAGTGGTGATATTTAGTCAAATATTGCTTAGAGTTACAGCAGAAAGGAAGTTGTGGTGAGCCATGATTGCCTAGAACCTGAAGGGACATAATATATAAATGATGATGTTGATGATGATGATGATCTCTGCCGCAATTTGGCGTAGAGTTTAATTTTTAGTTCACTGTAGTTCATGTGAGACGAGGACTATAATTTAAAACGTGAGAAATAAAACTAAATTATTTCTGTCATTAAATTCCAATCGTATATAAATATCATAGCTACGAGACATTTAATGGTAAAGGAATCATGAAAGAAAGAAAAGAAGGTAGCATTGTTTTCGGGATGCTGATGTATATTGTCTCCAAGAAATCCAAATCAAAGAAATCCTTGATATTAATACTGGATCAATAAAACACAAATTAATATCGTTGGAAGCAAAAACTAAATATTATGGAAATGGCTTTATCATCAATACTAAATTGAAGAATAATATCTATAGATATTGGAAAGGCTGGGACAGGATATCAGATCTTCAGTTTCAGACAAATAGGAATGAATCCGAATGCATTCTAACCAAAGATATAAATCTTAAAATACAAGAAAATTAATATTAAGTGAAACAAATACCTTTACCAATCATGACATTCAGAATAATTTTCCATTATTCTTTGTAAAAGAAACTTTGAAGAGAATGGAAGACCTGAAGCACTTACGTGTGTTAGCAAAGGACAGCGATGTTTTAATTGGACTCATAAGAGTTGGTTACAATGTGCCTGACGATGAGAATACACACTGATTTTCACTTTACCTTCACGTCGAAACATCTCTCATAATGATGATAATTTTCTTTTCTGATCTGTGTATTGAAAACGAAGGATTTGAAGCGCAAAGGTCAGAGTTGAAAATTCGTCAATGACGGATCAGGAATTAGTTGTAACAATGCTGAGATCTCTTTCCTACTATAGAATAATCGTGCATATTTTTGGGAAACACTGAAATAGAAACGCGATTTTATTTAGAAACATTCACAATTCTATAATAGAGTTAGGATTGTGTTCCAAGAAAGGCTATCTCGAATGTATTTTTTTTTTCAAATTTAGCCAAGATAAGGAAGAAGAGGAAGAAGATTAAGGAATATAATGGTGAGGAGGATGAACATTTCTTCTTTTTCCTTTTTTTTCTTCTTTTTTCTTCTTTTAATTCACCTTTATGGTTTTTCCTTTTTATTCTTTTCTTTCTTTCTCTTTGTCTTTTTTCTCCTTCTTCTTTTAATTCATTTTTTGTTTCTTATTCTTCCTATTCTCCTGTTTATTTTTTCCTTCTTTCTTCTTCTCCTCCTCCTCCTTCTTATTCTTTTTCTTCTTCTCATTATTTCTTCTATTTCTCCTTCTATTACTTCTTTTTTCTACTTCTTCTTTTCCTCCTCATTTTTCTTTGTATTCTTCCTCTTCTCCTCTTCATTCTTTTACTTCTTTTTCTTCTTGTTCTTCTTTCCTTCTTCTCCGTTTACTTCGTCTCCTTTTTTCTTCTTTCCTTTTTCTTCTCGTTCTTCTTTTCCTCTTTTTTTCCTTCTTCTATTTCTAGTTATCTTCTTCGTATTGGCAGCATAATCAATAGTTTGTATCGTTCAGATTACGTTTATTAACATCTTGTAAATTTTATTAAACAAAAAAATGTATGTTGAAATCCCATGTAGTACCATTCCTGATATATGACTTTGAATGCTGGACAATTTCCAAACAGACGAAGAGGAGACTTAATGTAAAAGAGTTAGCGTTCTACAGAAGGATGGTAAGAATACCATGGACGGGACACGTAAACAACAAGGAAGTTTTAAGCAAAATTTTAGGCAAAAGAACAATTGTACATGGAATCAGAAAGCGGAAGGTAAAATTTATGTAGCACACAATAGGGTAAGAACTCTTGGAGAATTTGACATACACAAGAGGAACAGAACGAAATATCGAGTAGCCTACCTAATGAGCTGGAGGCCAGTGAATGTCAGAATAGAAAATGGAGAATGGCACAAGGATAATAATTGCCGAGACCTGCACAGATGACTTCCAAAAACTAAGAAATGAATAAAGAAACAGGGAAAAAGCAATAAGAAGGGTGCAGAATAATACGGCAGTGAATTCTGGAAAGTCCCCTTACAGATGAACAGACTTGAAGCAATAACGATGGAAATACAGAGAAAGGTGCCTTCTAAAAACTAAACAGAATATTAAGAAAGAGTAAATTTTGTTTGAAACAAAGAAAAAAATGTTGAACTACTATGTATATATACCGGGTGTAACAGCAGAATTGTCCAAATCATGTAAAAGAAAATTATCCAATTGTTAGATTAAGCTTTGAACCGTTGTATCTTAGAAATGATTAAAGATATCTTACTGGAATTCCCCAAGGTTTGTATAACACTATTGGACTATACTTTGAGCAATAAGAATGTATAATTACTCTCTAAGCTTGACAGAAGAATCGTGATGAATTCGATTATAAACGAAAATGACATGTTCATCATTTATTAATCATAGCTAAGAATCGAGAGCTCATGAAGGATTTAAATAAAGTTCAAATATATATATATATATATATATATATATATATATATATATATATATATATATATATATATATGTATGATTCCAGGATCATCTTCCAACTTATTAAAGATGATCTTCGCCCTCTCTAATCTTCTAACTTTCAATCCTGGAGCAACAAGCTGACTCACAGGTTTCATGTACGATATCATTTTCAAGTCTTTTTTACTGCTCTTTGAACTGTCATAGCTTAAACCTCTCTCTCACGTACCAAACGTCGTATAGATTAACTTGGATCTTTTCTAATTGATCTCATTAGGTCTAAGTTGAAATGATGATCATTATTGCTGTTCCAATTTTCCTCTCTAGTGTTACCTTTTTTTAATCTAATTCACCATTCTCTGGATGGATCTTGAATGGACTTTGAAGATGGGAGCCAGAGTATGAATGGTGCCACAATTACTGAAGGCCTGAATGATTTTTACTCTCACCATTTCTCAGTGGATCTGACAGAAAAACGATTTTATCTTGCTCTCATTTTAGTTGAATAACTGAAAGTATTTTTCAGTGGTTCTTACAAAAAATGATGTCAAGATTAAAACCTGGAAAAAACGAACTCAATTAATTTAATGTTTTTTTTTTTTAGATATTTGTCTATATTTCTGAGATGATGTATTATGCATATTACATTCCTCGGACTATCATTCTCATCTTGCCATATTTATCACAACGTTTCGGCCGTTGTACGCTCCAGCTTTCTTCTGTCTAATGGATGTCAGTTATCAGTTATCTCGTGATAATTCCCCTCTCCAAGTTCTTGTAGTTTGAAAAAGAAAACTTACTTCATGGACGTCCGTAAGTAAAAAGAATCTCGTGGGGAAGCTATATTGTTTTTATGCTGATAAATTAACTCAAAATCACGTTGAATACGAGATTTGAGAAAATATAAATATGTGGCACTATTTAGCTACGATGGTTAATTGATTAATTAATTAATCACAGAAATTAATAACGGGAATTACTTAAAGCGAGAAGAAGATAGATCGAAAGACATACTGAGCGACATTATGTGTTTCTTTTTACAAACAAAGTATGGGTAAAAGATTTTTTTTATTTATTTCCATTTGCGATGCAAGATATAATTATTTTTCCTTTCCCGCAGGAAAGAGGAAGGTTGTAAGGAAAGACAGATCTCGGACCTGTCAACATTAATTAATGTCCTGATAAGAGCAACGGTCTTGACCGCACCCATAGCTGACACTCGAAATTTCGAATATCGGTCAAGTGCGTGTGGAAAAAGGGGGCCAACGGAATTCGGTTAACAATAAAGACGGAATTAAGCGAATTAAGCGAAACAAAAACATTGATATGGACGGCAAGCTGTACACGGCAAAGATTTCTGTCGCCAGAAATGGTCACCTGGACAGTTGAAACGAGAAAAACAAAAAGATTTGCTCGTCAAATGAAAACGACCACCCAGTTAAAATTTTACTACAATAGTTAAAGAGTCAACAATAAATGCGGTGGACAAATACCAGGTGTCTAAAGTAAGATAAAAGAATTTAACGATCACACTCTGTGAGGTTTAAAAGTATTCCGACCAATAACAAAAAAAATTCCATGAAAGATAATTCCTTCTCTTTCTTTTCCTTCTCCTCTGAGTGTCAATGCAAGCTAACACCAGCCTAGCCAGACTCACACTGCCAAGAGATCACTTGGCCCAAAGAGGGTAGCATGAAGTGATAGGCAGAGGTGAAAAATATGATAAAGATGGGGATTTAGTTGACGCCCATCTGAAGGGTTGGTAAGAGGTACCAATGTGAAGAAGGATAAGCCTAGGGGGATAATTCTCCTTCGACCTCTCCTCACAGAAGGTGAAGATATGAGAAGGAAGGGAATTTTTGTTGACGCCCCTCGAAAGGATTGGTATGAGAGACCGGTATGAAGAGGAAACGTTTTAGGAGGGTAATTCTCCTCCGACCTCTCCTCACGAAAGGGGAGGAACCCCTATAAAAAAAGATTGATAGATTTCCAAAAATGGAAAGTGATAAATGTTCCTGTCCGAAAACAAAGAAAATCCTTATTGGGGATTTGAAATTATCGAAGAATCCACACCGCGTCTGGCCTCACACCGGATTTTGGTCGACGTTGAATGAACGTCCCCGGGCGTTCAGTCAGTAAAGATTTCGAGTCAAGAGTCCGGAGTTGGCAGTTACGAGTTGAGAGTTAGAGAATAACGCCTCGCAGCAGGTGACTACGCGGATTTCACGCCTTTCGACTTAGACTTCTAACCAAGCACGAGTTCAGTGAAGTCCGACTTAGATTTCCCACCAAAGCCAGTTTTAACAAATATCGATTGACGATACCAAAAGCCGTTTATTGAAACACAACTTAAGATACCAAAACTCAAAAAGAAACGCAAGAATGCCACAATCCATAGGCGTGGGCTGGGAGAGAGAGACGTGCCACTGTATCCAACAAACAGATAGAAAGTAAATTGTTATTCTTTAACAACATTTGAACTCCTTGAATTGTTCCTTTATTTTTCTTTTACATTCATTTGTGCAGCATCACCTTTGACCCGAATTCGGCTCGCACTACGGCCCGACGCCTGATTGATCTCGTCAACCTAAGATCAAAACACAACGTGGGTAGGTTGGACCGAGATCAAAGTAGATGCTTCGGTAACCAGACATTGGAGGCGAGCTGAGGACGACAAAGCTGATGCCGTATCTAACCAGACAACAACCGTGACCAGGACAAGAGTTAGAATCTCACATGCGATGCCGTGGTAACCATCAGCGTTAGGGTGTCACATCTGTCGTAACGATCAGGACTTCAACGGGTGTCCCAGGGTTAGACTGACTCACATACGGTGTCGTGATTGCAGGATCACACACACACCCAGGTCAGTGTCACAAATATGCAGTGTACGAAAGACGGGTGGACAGGAAGTTAGTCTACGAACGACCAGACAATACAACATCTACAGTTCTCCACCGCCTTAACCAGGTATTGAACTCACACTCTTTGGGTCTTGTCACTGGATCTAACTAACGCCTTTATCCACTGTGCCATGTGTCTTTGAGGATATGGCATGTGAAACTAGAACAGTTTCCTCCAGCCAGCAAAATAAAGGGTTCACTTCGACATTCCAATCACCTGAGGAAGGCCGGAGCGTTCAACGGCCGAAACGTTGTGATAAATATGGTAACAAAGATGAAGATGATAGTCCGAGCAACGTAAATACTTTCTTTTAGATATTAAATATTTTAGGGATGGGTAATTATGCTGTGACACAGTTTGGACAATTTTGCTGTTACACCCGGCATATATTATACGGCTTACGGTCATATCTCATAAAAACACCTGTTGCCGTTCTATCGCTAAAGTTAAGCAACGTACCTAAATGGCTGACCACTTGGGAATACCAGGTGCTATAAGTTGTGTTCATTATATTCACTTACGCTGAAATACATTTGGGAAAGGTTTTTCTGCACACGCTTCCAAAAGAAATAACCTACAAACCGTAGAAAATGAACGAATCAGTCAAAAACAAGCACACACACACACACATACACACACACACACACACATATATATATATATATATATATATATATATATATATATATATATATATACGAGGGTCATTCAATAAATAAGGTGAATTTTTCGGTATACGGACTTCTAATACAGACAGAAGCTTAATTTTTTTTCAACGTAGTCTCCCAGCACTGTCACACACTTTTCCCATCTGTGCACAAGCTTCCATATTCCTTCAGCGTAAGAATCTTTGGACTGATGTCTCAGCCAGTCGTTCACAACACTTTTGACTTAATCGTCACTTTTAAACTTCGAGCCTCTCGTGAACGCTTTCAACGGACTAAACAGGTGAAAGTCTGAAGGGGCAAGGTCTGGGTTGTAAGGGGGGTGAGGGAACAGTTCCCAGCCCAGCTCTTTGATGGTCTGCACCGTTTGGGCTGCTGTGTGAGGCCTTGCGTTGTGATGATGCAAGATGACTCCTTCTGACTGATGACCACTGCGTTTGTTCTTTATGTCTTTCAAAGTCCTTGCAATGTCATCCACTGTCACCCCTCTGTCAGACTGAATGAGTTCATTGAATGATTCGATCACCTCAGGAGACCTCACTTCTGTAGGCCTCCCAGGCCTGTCTTCATCCTTAACACTGCTCCGTCCTTCTTTAAACAATTTAGCCCACTTGTAGACATTTGTTGGCTGAAACATGTGGCACCATACACAGTTGACATCCTCCTATGAATTTCAACTGGTTTGCACCCTTCAGCAACCAAAAACTTGATAACTGACCGCTGTTCAATCCTGGAGCATGCTTCTTGGTCGGCCATCTTTGTTAATCGCCAAAACTCTCAAAGTTTTTTTTAATATGCAAAAGAAATTAAATCCATGTGAAAAAGAAGTAAAACAAAAAAAAAAGAGTAAGCTTCTATCTGTATTTGAAGTCCTGAAGATTTCTGCTGACTGATAATTACTTATTATTATTATTTCATTCTTCTTCCAGATTTTCTTGTGCATGTGCGGGTAGTTTAGGGGATTGCAGCTAGGAATGAGAAATTAGAGGGACGATTTCGAATTGCGGTCGAATTCGTTACATTCGCGTATGCGCATATATTCTTGAGAAAGTTAAGAATGCTTCTTATCCCCTAGCTCTGGGTTAAATATTAGAATTGAATGTAAAAAAATCATTGTTGTTCTCAAAAAAAATTTCAATGCAATATTCACTCGTAAAAAAAGAAATATTTCTACAATCAAAAATATATTTCAGAGTTAATTAATAAAAAAATGGGTTGATAAGTTGTAAAAATCGAGACAAAACAATCCATTAAATTCTGTTTTTCTACATGCATTTCTTTGAGTTTATACTAAATCCATTCAAGTTTGGCACAAGGTCCTATAGATAGACTTACGAATGTAAACGTATTAAAATCCTTCCTCTATTACCAACCAATGATCATGTTTCTTTCTTCTTTTTTTTGGAGAAATTTTTTTCATAACAAACTTCAGTCAGTCGGTTAAGCAACATAGGTGAGGAACGCATGGGCGATCATGTCTGTTTCGATTAATGACTGACAAGGCAGAAGATTTTTCTACTGTAGGTGGCTGTTTCTTTCTGCGGTAAACTGGTTGCCAACTAAGGATAAAGGATGCAGTCTGTCCTGCTATTCAACCCATAGGCAGGAAAGATGGATTTATGCCTTCCCCAAGGGGTAAGTGCACATAAATTAATGCAAAGAACACTACTGGAAATCGACTAATAAACTTACTGAATTTTTTTTTTTTTGTTTCTCTTTATTACTTTTTTATCTATTATTATTATTATTATTATTATTATTGTTGTTGTTGTTGTTGTTGTTGTTCCTTGTTTATGTTCAGTTTCCTGCTTTGTATCCTGTAGAGCCGGGTCCAAACTATGGCTATAAGGCCCTATAGGAGAATTGGCATTTAATTGATAGCACTTTTCTTAGTATATGGAATTGTTGATGTCTTCATCTGACACATTATTATTATTATTATTATTATTATTATTATTATTATTATTATTCTCTCCATATGTTTAGTGACCATCGAAGAGAAAAGAGTGACAGTAGGTTCCCTCAAATCTGCAGCCCTCTTCTCAGTATCGTTCCAAGCATCATCGACCTGGTGTGTATAATTTCCAAATTAGATTTCCATTTGATCCGATCTTGATTCCAGTGCCATTTTAAAAGAGAACGATCGTTAATTTCAGATTCAATCTTTTCCTAACCTTTCTATTAATTGAAAATTAGAAACGTGAATGTTTTGTTTTAATCTTCCTCTGAAGTACAAACAACATAGTTGCAAACAGAGTTGCATAAGTCAAGCAAGAATCATTTATGAGCGCCCCAAACCCGCAAATAGCCGGATGATTCTCTTGTGTGAGCCCCAATGTGTATGCGTGCACACTGAAAAAGTGTGATGAACAAATACATGGCTATACATTATACTTTGTGTAAGTGTATTATTCTTTTCTTTCCACATCTTCACACATACACCACATACACATACATATTTATATATTAATCTTGTTTATTTCAAGGCATGTATTTTGTTTTCCCAATATTATCTTATTGCCATTAATATTATTGTTGTTATTAAAATTTGTTCTTGTCTTGCCGTTCATTCTCCTAATATTTCTTCTTCTTCTTCTTCTTCTTCTTCTTCTTCTTCTTCTTCTTCTTCTTCTTCTTCTTCTTCTTCTTCTTCTTCTTCTTACTCCTCGTCTTTCTTATTCGCCTTCTTCCCCTTCTTCTTCTTCTTCTTCTTCTTCTTCTTCTTCTTCTTCTTACTTCCCCTCTTCTTCTTAAACCCCCTTCTTTTTCTCTATTTCTTTTTACTCCACCTCTTTCTTCTTCTTCTTCTTCTTCTTCTTCTTCTTCTTCTTCTTCTTCTTCTTCTTCTCATTCCTACTCTTCCTTCTTCTTCTTCTTAATCCTCCTCTTACATTTTCTTCTTCTTACTCCTCATCCTTTTACTTCGTACTTATCTTCCTCTTTATCCTTCTTTTCCTTCAATTTCTTCTCACTCCTCTTCATGTTCTTCTTCTTCTTCTTTTTAGTACTCCTATTTCTCCTCTTTCTTTTTCTTCTTACTCCTCCTCTGTTGTTTTCTTCTTCTTACTCCTCTTCCTCTACTTCTTAGTCCTCTTCTTCTTCTTCTTTTCCCCTTCTTCCTCTTACTCCTCGTCTTTCTTCTACTTCTTATTCCTCTTCTTCTTCTTGCTCCTCCTCTTTCTTCTTCTTCTTCTTCTTCTTCTTCGTCTTCTTCTTCCTCTTCTTCTTCTGCTTCTTCTTCTTCTTCTTCTTCTTCTTCTTCTTCTTCTGCTTCTTCTTCTTCTTCTTCTTCTTCTTCTTCTTCTGCTTCTTCTTCTTCTTCTATTGTTACTCCTTCTAGCAGTCAAAGAGATTCGGCCGCTACCAATATGCAAATATGTCACCCGTATTCCGGTCACGTGGAGTTCACAAAAGGGGCTCTCTATTTCCAAAACTTTCTTGCGGCTTCAGGTGGCCAATTCTATGCTTACCCTATCCGCAGGAGATCGCGTTTTTTTTTTCTCCCTCCCGCACACGTGTGCCAGACACCTGCTCTGCTATGCGCTAAATGTATCTGAATAGAATTATTGCATCCAATAAAGCAATCCTATAGGAGAAGTGTTAAAACCTTCAACGGTCAAAGATTTTTGTTGCAGCCGAAAAGATTTCTGTTTCGCGCATATTTTTTTTTTATGTCAGAACTTTTTCTTTCTTTGTTTCCCTTTGAACACAAAAACGATTCTCTTTTGTAAATACACGCACGCATATCGATACATGGATCGCAGGTATAATCGAAGAATGCATATTGACTATTATAAACGAGAATATATACATACCCTATCATAAAAGTGCTTTTCCCTTTTCTCTTCGTTAGTTCGCACCGCCGTTACGCCCAGCCAATACCGCATAAATAATGAACTATTCCGTTTTGACCGCGTGGAAAGAAGGGAAAAGACACTATTTGGTTTAAGCGAAAGAAAGAAAGAAAGAAACAAACAAACAAACAAACAAACAAACAATGGGTCATAGATATTTTTAACATAATGCCAATGCCTCATATATCATGGACGATTCCGATTTCAGTGCGCGGAAAGAAAGGAAAAGATATTATTTGGTTTCAGCGAGAAAAAGAAAGAAAGAAAGAAAGAAAGAATCATAGAAGTATTTAACATAATGTCAATGTCTCATAAATAATGGACTATTCCGTTTTGACCGCGTGGAAAGAAGGGAAAAGTCACTATTTGGTTTCAGAGAAAGAAAGAAAGAAAGAAAGAAAGAAAGAAAGAAAGAAAGAAAGAAAGAAAGAAAGAAAGACTGGGTCATAGAAGTATTTAACATAATGCCAATTCCTCATAAATAATGGACTATTCCGTTTTGAGTGCGCGGAAAGAATGGAAAAGACATTATTTGGTTACAGCGAGAAAAAGAAAGAAATAAAGAAAGAAAGAAAGAAAGAATGGGTCATAGAAGTATTTAACATAATGTCAATGCCTCATAAATAATGGACTATTCCGTTTTGAGTGCGCGGGAAGAGGAGAAAACACTACTTGGTTTCACTGTGAAAATGAAAGAAAGAAAGAAAGAAAACGATTGGAATATGGAAGTTTTTAACGGCTGTTTCAGTGATTGGAAAAACCTAGTCAATTCCAATTTTTTCATTTGTACCCACTTAAAATACCAACTTCTTAAAATAATGGCTGCTATTGCAATATTTTGTTAAATTTGTTAATCTCAAATATTTAACGATGCGCCAGAAAAATTTCTACGGATATTTTATTGTCGTAGAACTCACAATGAACATAATCATTAACTGAAGTATTAAGATTCATCAGAAAATTAAAATAGGAAAACTCTCAAATTTTCATGTATTAAAACTAGTATAAGCAAATGTGTTTATATTAATCTTTATATAAACAATATAACATATATCCTAGATTTACACTTCATCTCTCTCTCCCTCTCTCTCTCTCTCCCTCTCTCTCTCTTTATCTATCTAAGTAGCTATCTAGCTAGCTAGCTAGCTAGCTAGCTAACTATATATCTATCTCTCTATAATTATATATTAATAAAGGTACATATACAAATACCTACGTTTAGGTGTGCGACTTACGTTTCGCTGTTTTCCAACTCATCTGGCACAAAACAAAGATACACAGATGACACATGTGAGAGACGCTGCTTCATAGTCAAAAAATAAAATTGTGCAAATGTTGTAGAAAGTGACATCATTGTATTTTTATTTTGTGCCCGATGAGCTGGAAAACCAGCGAAACTTAAGTTGCACACTTAAACGTAGATATTTGTATATGAACTTTTATTCATATATATCCTTGCTCTGTCTAACCACATCGATCAGAATTACGTTTACGTCTATTGGCTAAATTTGATGATTATTTATTTGCTTGCCTGTGTGTAGACGCCAACACGCGCAGATACGGTTGCTTATATCGGGTCATTTGATTTACCTAAACCTATAACTCTGTAATTATATAAACCTAATTGTTATGGTCCAGGTTAAGACCAAAGAAGAACAACACGAACACAAGAGTAGAAATAAACGAAGATATATTACACGGAATAATAATATAAGATGTGGAAGGTGTTAGTATGACTGTCAGTCTGGTTTGGAGTGAACTACTATCGACTCGACTCGATTCGTCCCTGTCTCTTGAGAGGCGTAGTATACATAATGTTAGGAAGAGTTCATTTTGTAGTTATAGGTAAGAAGCCATAACAATTATGAAAATGCATGTGAAAGGGATTTTACTATGAAAATGCATTGGAAAGGGATTTTACTATGAAAATGCATTGCAAAGTGATTTTATTATGAAAATGCATTGGAAAGGGATTTTATTATGAAAATGCATTGGAAAGTGATTTTATTATGAAAATGCATTGGAAAGGGATTTTACTATGAAAATGCATTGGAAAGTGATTTTATTATGAAAATGCATTAGAAAGGTATTTTACTATGAAAATGCATTGGAAAGGGATTTTACTATGAAAATGCATTGGAAAGTGATTTTATTATGAAAATGCATTAGAAAGGTATTTTACTATGAAAATGCATTGGAAAGGGATTTTACTATGAAAATGCATTTGAAAGGTATTTTACTATGAAAATGCACTGGAAAGGGATTTTAGTATGAAAATGCACTGGAAAGGGATTTTAGTATGAAAATGCATTAGAAAGTGATTTTACTGTGTGTTATGGTCCAGGTTAGGACCAAGGAAGAACAACACGAACACAAGAGTAGAAATAACGAAGATATATTTCACGGAATAATAATACAAGATGTGGAAGGTGTTAGTATGACTGTCAGTCTGGTTTGGAGTGAACTACTATCGGCTCGACTCGATTCGTCCCTCTCTCTTGAGAGGCGTAGTATACATAGTGTTAGGAAGAGTTCATTCTGTAGTTATAGGTAAGGACCCATAACACTAATGCTTATATATTGAAACAATTGCTAGGTCTCATGCTAAGAATGTTGACTCGCTAAAAAGTACTACACAATTTTTCTCTCCCGAATCTATCTAACATTTTTATAAGTTTACCATACATCCATGCTTTGGACGTTGCTGTCTCATATGGTCACGTGCTCCAGCTGTATATTTAGAGATCCTTGACAAAATCCCAAGAAGAATCAGCAATATTATTGGTCATGACATGGCATCCACCGTAATGTATCTTCCCTGAGCCTTTTTCTATAAATACTTTCGTTCGGATGAACTCATCGCTATGGTACCTAGAGATTATGAATTTAAGTGCAGTACTAGATTGGCGGTAAGGTCTCATAAATTCACAGGTGAATTCGCTACATATAACAGTATTTTCTATGAGAACAGTTTCTTTTCTGGATCTTGTCGCTTATGGAACTCTCTTTCCGGTCAACATTGATCCTCAAAACTTTAAATGCAATGTCAATCGTTATCTACTGTCTTCGTGATTACTCTTCTATTGTTCTCACACCTTGATAATATTTCTCTTTTTTTTTTTTGTTATTCTTTGACACTCAATAAGCCCTTGTCTTGATTTTAAAAGAATATATAAAAAAAAACTATCTATTTTTGAAAAGCTTTCATTTAAAAACTATAATTCCATCGGTTTCTTAACCAGGCTTTACTCACATACTTGATGCTTGCCTACTCCCTACATGAAGACGGTCAACAAAGAGGCAATGGCGCATGGGCTGTTACCACTCCATCATTCCCCTCCCCCAAATCCAGATGCTCAGTGATACACGCAGGATTGATTATAGATATTCAAAGCTATGAAACATTATCTGGATCCTCGGCATCAGACAGTCTTCATACGATGACAAGAAGTAGTCAAGATAATTGGAGACTAGCTTCGCCGTATAGGATTCGAGCAATCTTACGTACACAGACACATATAAACACTCGAACACACGCCTATATATATATATGTGTATGTGTGTGTGACTCTGTGTGTGTGTGTGTGTGTGTGCGTCCGATTCTGTGCGCATCGATATAAACGTCGATATATGTGTGATAAAATACATATTCTTCACCATACACACAAATACACAGATATATATATATATATATATATATATATATATATATATATATATATATATATATATATATATATATATATATATACAGCAATATTATGTTTTAAACCAATCTTTTCTTTCTATGTCTCGTTTTATGTAGATAGATAGATAGATAGATAGATAGATAGATAGATAGATAGATAGATAGATAGTTGATAGATATGAAAAAAACTTCAATGGATAGATATGAAAAGGCGTAGATATATAAATATCATTTAGATACAAAGATATGAATGAGTTTAAATCGATATATATGAATAGGCTTAGATGGATAGATAGATAGATAGATAGATAGATAGATAGATAGATAGATAGATAGATATGAACAGACTTAGATACATCCATATGAATAGGGATAGATTAATAGATATAATTTACATGTATGCAGGGTATGCCTGCTAATTGAGAACAAACACTAATACATACATACATATATATATATATATATATATATATATATATATATATATATATATATATATATATATATATACGTGTGTATTGTAGTATGTATTTATATTTGATGAAAGTCGAAAAAAGATTCCAGCTTGTGAAAATAAATCCGAAAATACATATGTATTTATGTCTATGTTAAATCGGTATATGAATATTAATTCGCTATACAGGTATGTATAAAAAAAACACACGCACTTGCACACACGCACACTCACACTCAATTATATATATAAATATGTATATATATATATATATATTTATATATATATATATGTAAACATATTTATATATATATATATATATATTAACGTATATATATATATATATATATATATATATATATATATATATATATATATATATATATATATATATAAACATATGTCCGTTAACGATGGATTTTCTGCAAGGCTTATACATTTATGATTTGGTTTTCTTCCTCTACATATATTTATTCGTCTGAAGAACTTTCTTTTGTTTGAATGTAAAAATTATTAAATAGAATCACGTTGATAAATATGCATGAGCTTGCTTGCATTTCAGCAAAAAATACCATAGATTTTTGTAAATTAATCGATATAAAGTTATATATATATATATATATATATATATATATATATATATATGTCTGCGTGTGCGCTACATACATCTATATATATATATATATATTTATATCTATGTATATATTTATATTTATGTATGTATTTAAAGTTTTAATATAATGTTTACGATTGGAAGTGTTGGAACATTTAAATTCTTTTTACATTTTGCATTAAACGTTTGTGTAATTCCTACGTACTACAAGGAAACAACAAGACTTGGAAACTTCTTTGTGTCTTTCGCAGTATATGGTCCATTTCTGCTGAAATAATGGCTATTTTATATGCGCAATGAATTTTGAGAGCTTTATTAAAAAAAAAGAATTAAGATTTTTTTTATATCTTACAAATACAGTTTATCTGATGCAGAAATCTTATGCTTAAAATATTTTATAAAATTTTACACAATGAATATCATTCCGGTCTTGTTTACCCTTCATTACTTTATCACATTGTTCAGTATCTACCTTGCATTGGCTTAGTTTCAAACCCACAGCTGCTGCATCTGTCAGCAGACATATATTTTCAACATGATTTTTCACAATTACGAGTGTCGTCTGAAAATGACTATGAACAACTGATGCGAGAAATGTGAAATATTGCATGAATTAATTTCAATATCTCCATTGTGTCATTCCAGGAAAGGTAGCATCTCATAGTTCAAAATATAAACAGCTAATATGACATCATCATCGCTGCGACACTGGTTCCCAGCCAAGATTTTTTTTTCATATTAAGGAACAGATGATAGTTACATTCAGAAGAAGAATTATCAACTAATTCAAAGCAACAGTCAGACACAGCAGCCATTGAAACCAAGGTCTTGTGTTCCTAATGAAACAAGACCTCTTTCGTCAGTTTTCCTGGGTTTTTTCGTTTTGATAACCTTTCATAACTCCCTCAGTAAATTGACATAGTACTTTCCATTGATGGTGTGGCCCTTTTAAAGATAGTCAATAAACATAATGCCTATTGCATCCCACAAAACTGAGGCCTTCACCTTCTCTGCTGATCCAACGAAGTTGTTCGTTGGACAAAGTGAGGAGGGCTGTTTCTACTGCATGGATTGTCTCTCTGTCTCTGGCTCAAAATGATGAACATAATACTCAACGTCGGTTAGGAAACGTTCAATGAATCCGCTACTGATCAGGTGTCAAATGTTGTGGAACTCAATGGGCAGAAACCTTATTCATGCCAAGTTCATTGTGCAGAATATTCTTGATACTATCACTGGATATACTAATTTGACTGTTTGGTGTATAGTCACTCACCTGTCATCCAACACCATGTGGTGAAACAGTTGCAGGATATCCAGACCGTGAGGCATCTCCAAGACTCGCCCTTCTCCTCCTAAATTCAGCCTCCTACTTTTGCAATTTTGATGCAGCTGGAGCCTTATCCTGTAGTGTATCAACAATATTAGCAATAATGTCCTTGAGGGATCAACGCTTTTTATGCAAGTATTTGGCATGTATATGCACAAAAGCTGCGTATCATCTACCATGTATTCAATTGTGAAAGCAGAATAACATATATCCTATTTTTATTACTTCAAAAATTCCCCAAACTTAAATTTCCGCATTAAATGGCCGATAAGGAGTTGCTATCCTGTTAAACAAATCAATCAATACGTCTATCTTACAAAAAGTGGACGCAGGTTCGAATACTGCCGAAGATCATTTATTTAATTAGATTTCTCGAATATTCACGTCGGTGGACGAAAATAAATATACTGTTTAAAATAAACACAGCGTCTACTCAAATATGGGTCTCCACTAAAAATAATGTTTAAAGTTATAACAATCTTGACGGATTAATATATAAAGGCTGACTGAAAAGTAACTTCCCATTTTAAAATAAATATAATTTATTTATTAACTATTATTCTTAAAAGAAATGGATATGAGAGGAAAGGGTTTATTTAAAAATCAATATGGGCATCAGATTTGATCTACCAGCTTCTCGAGCCGCCCTGGAATTAAGTCAATTCATTTCACCATGAAATCTTGTGATATGGAAGACTTCTTGTATTCGTCCTCCAAGTTCTTCCAAAGTCTTGGTTTGGTATAGAAGACTTTCTCCTTTAACTAACCCCAAAGAAAAAGGTCACAGGAAGTTAAATCAAAATATCTGACTAGCCACTAATACATAAAATAGAGATTTACTTTTCAATCTCTTTGTATATTTTTAAAATCTATTACTTTAGAAATTACTGATAATATGTAATAAAACGTGCGGCTTGTGGCTCTGAATGTGAGATTGCGGTGTCAAGTTCAAATTTCATGTGCATTCGATTTCGCGCAAATACCTTAGGTTTTACATAGCTATGATGACTTGTTTCGCCTACATCCATTTAGTTTATATCAGCAACTGAATTTAAAACCGATTAAATACGGGACGGACAACTTCAACCTGTAAGAACCTATTTTGCTCTGGAAGCCACAGCAGCATCACCTAGCGTGATGAGGCTGTGACTATAGTCTCCAGAATAATGTGGACTCTCATAGCAGTAAGGAGAAAAAATAATAGGCAATGATACGATATATTATTCTTAACCGCTATTATAATTAATATGTAATAATAAGAATACGTAATATAATCAGGTGCTAGTTAATATGTAATAACAACAATATGAAATATAATCTGGTGCTAGTTAATATGTAATAACAACAATATTATGTAATATAATCAGGTTCTAATAATATGACTAAAACTATACTTTTTCGAACATTGTGGACTGGCGCTACAGAATCACAAACAAAGATTTCTACCAGAGAAGAGAAACCTCATAACTTGAGGTCTACCAGCAGCATCAACTCGAACAGAACACTATGGCATAATTAAGATGTTAGCGTTCCACACTACTTCAAATAAAAAGGTAAGAAGGAACATTACATCAATTTTGGAAAGATTGATGACACTAACAGGACTTCAGAAATCTATTTTCCTGAGAGATTGTTCCAAGAGAAAGATTTTATGCCCATTGATTCCTCATGAGGAAACGGATAATATTACCATTATCTAGAAAATATCATTTTGCAAAATCTGCCATTCACTGTCAATGAAAAAACAAATTCGTTTTGGCGAAGGAATACATCGGAAACCATAGCGGAGATTTAATAATATTTGGCTAAAATTTGTAATTGTAAATTGCGAGAAAAAAATTGCAAGAGTTACTTCCCTTCGTAATAACGATTAAGTGTCCTTTCTTTTATTACTTCTTTTTGTTCATTTTATGTTAATATGTATTCAGTGTATTTTTTTATATTTCCTTTGATTTCGGCTTCCTTTCCCATCATATTTTGAGTTTCGCGTTTCTGTTTCTCCTTCCCAAGTGGATGTGGGTGTAATGATGTAATGGAGAACGGCCCAGAATAAGAAATAGGAAACTGAGTTTAAATCGGCTATGGGTTAAAAAGTGAATTATTTTTACAATACAAAAATACGTTTCAAACTTTAAAAATTCATAAAGAGCTGATATGATGTAAAAATTCTATCTCATTGGCAAACTGAAATCAAAATACACATCTCAAATTATACGCAGATATGAATAACATACATTGAACATGTCTAAATTTAAATAGAATATATGACACATCGACTCCACTAGAATGGTCAAGAAGAATAATTTTTTTTTTCATATATGTTTCACATAAATGGTTTTATTTAAGAATGAGGATTTTAGACGATACATCCTTTATTTTATTTGTCGTTCCCCTTCAGAACGTTGACGATCATGGCTCTCCACAGATTCCTATCTTTTAAAAAAAATCTAAACAGTATTTATCCCCCTACTCCAGTCCCTGTTCTGCTAACAATTTACACAAGGTCATTAGTTAGATTACTCATTATTTTCACCTGACTTTCTTGCATTCAGTATGTCCTGTGAGTGTCAAATTCTCCAAGTCCTCTTTTCTCATTGTTCTCCAGTATTTTCATCTGTTTCAATCAAAACTGTCCCTTTTCTTACTATTTTCCTTAAAACTATTTCGCTCCTCGCAAGTTCCGTCTATGGCATCCCCAGTATCCTTCCGTAGGATCACACCTTCGTTGCCTCAGGTCTCTTCTTTATCTGTGAAAAATTGTCTACAGTTCACTGGCAGACATTTACTTTTGCATTGTTTCTGACGAAATGTTTGTTTAAATTTGGAAGAAAACATTGACTGTTCCAATAATTTATATAAGTACACCCAGCGTCGCTAGGGCCAAATACTTGTGTCACGCCTTGAGCCAAGTAGCACCTACTTTATCAGCAAGGCTGATGCTAACCTCCAAGGTGATATGTTGCGTTTTCTTAGACTAAAGGTTTCTGCTGCCATAAAGTGGAAAGATTATATTGAATCAGTTACTAGGTCTGTTGTAAGGAAAGTTGGTTCACTCAGTCGTACTAGACAATATTTCTTGAACGAATTTATCTTACATATTTATTCGTCCACCCTATGAATTTTGCTGCCACTCATTTTCTTGTGCCTCTCTTGCATATTTAGACATATAGGAAGAAATATAGGAAGAAAATGAGTATCTACAGACACCGAGGTTCGAGCGTGAGAATCTGGACTTATCAATATAAGTTTTCGGCCAGGTGTATAAATAGCGGTGTCAGGCTAGTGATTGTGATGATTATTGAGTGACTATTAATTGGAACTATCCAGTCGAATTCGTGTGACTTATTGTGCATCGATGCTTTGAGTTTTGATTCAAGATGTACCGGACGTTAAGCTGAACCGCGCTACTAACAAAGTATTCATTGAAATGGTTAATAATCTTTGGATGACTTATACTTCTTCGTTCTTGTCAAGTATTTGCGGTTGTAAAGATATTTTTTAAGCATTTCACCCCAAGCAAGGCGGGAAGCCACTAGCACGCAAGGGGTTACAGAGGATTTGGAGCGATAGCAGATAGGAGTGATAGAGGAAAGGATGAGGAGGATAGTGGATAGACCAAGGCAACTGAAGATGTCGATTGACATTACATTTGAATAGTTGGAGAGTATAGCTATCAGGGAAACAGGAAAAGGGAATGGATTTCCACAGGCAAGAGGTGCGAGATATGAAGCTATTGAAGTAGAAGAGACGACTACATTTAACGGTTTCGACAGTGAAAGGGTGAGAGTGGGACGTAGGACGCTTGAATTCATGAAGTCTGGGAACCAGCGAAAGCAGCTCATCAGAGCAATTACCATGAAAGTATTTTAAAAAAAAGACATTATACTGCTTAGATGTAAAAACGCTTGATTCCATTGGTGAAGTTGAATTAAATAGAATAAAAACATGTAATTCCAACGGATAAGTTATTGTTAAAAACAAATGAGCCCTGTAAATTATATAGAGGACCTTCCCTCTTTAAACCGCACGGACTGCCGCATACGGAATCACAAACAAGGAATTCTACTAAAAAAAAGAAATCCTATTAATTTTTTTATTTTTTTCTCTCAGTCATTTCACCCTATGCAAGGCACTAAAGCCACTAAGACGCAAAGGCTTACGGAGTGTGAAAGAACGAGAAAACAGAGAAAAATTAAGGAACAAGTACAATAGATAGAGATTGACATTGTATTTTAACTTTGGAATATCAAAATTTGGCCGGGGAACACAGAGCCGGAAGACAATTTCACAAGCGAGAAGTAAGAAAGAAGAAACTGTTAGCATAGAACTTACGGTTAAATCTTGCCATTTAAACCGTAAAATGAGTTGACCTTGCTGCCAGTCTTGTACTGCACATGAGCTTGACTGAAAAGGAAGAGGCTTGAAAAGGGTTCCACAAGCGAGAAGTGCGATAGAAGAAACTGTTAGCATAGAACTTACGGTTACATTCAGCCAGCGCAACTGTAAAACGATGAGACCTTGCCCACCTTCTCTCGTACTTAAATTAATAAAATCTACGTACCATAGAGGAAAGTTCATCAGGACAATTAACATGAAAGTATTTACATAAAGGGCACAGTTAAGCTATGTTAAGGCGCTGAAAAGCTGAGAAGTTTTAATCGTTGATCAGGGTAATTCTTTGGAAACATTTGGCAATTCAGATATTTCTGAATTGTTTGGGTGCCATGTATGTGATTCATATGAAAGTTTTTAGATTTGACGAACGGTAATATTAACCCATTCTCTAATCATTACGCCATACCGAAGCATACTTTAATTATGATACAAGCCTATAAGTCACTCAGATCCTTTGTGGATATCTATGCCGATGATACGACGGCATATAAGTGCACCTCCAAAACTGATGATGACCAGAGATTGGCAGTTGATCTCAACTCTGAGTTAGCACTAATAGCTCAGTGGAGAAAAACTGGCTGGTTACAGTCAATGACTTGGAAAACAAACTAGTTACATTCCATCATCGCCAATCGGACCACGAATTACCACCAGTCACCATGAAAGTATTCATAGAAAAGACACAGAGAGACAATCTTACGGCAGTGGGAAAGTGACTGAAGCCGAGATGCAAGATCAGGACCATTAATATTGCTGATTCATATGTGGCAGCAATATTCTAAGCATGGATGAATGTCATACTTATAGATATGTAAGATAGATTCTGGGTGAGGGTTTCGCATGACACAGGGAAGCAACTTTCTTAGTATATGACCTAGCAATGGATTCAATATAATCTTTCCACTTCAGAGAAGGCCCAAAGAGTCACTTACCTGGAGGTTAGCATCAGCCATGCTGATGAAAGGTAGAGCTTGTTGGAGTGTTTGGGTACCTTGGTGTACTATAGTGAGCCAGCCAAAATGAGCTGACTCATTTTATAGTTTACCAATAGAAGAGTTAACCAACCAGAAGGCACAAAATATTCAAAATATATGACGTGTATAAAGACGGCCATGTTTTTACCGAATATGCACAGCCAGCCTTTTATATCGAAGACTGAAGAATTACGGAACAACTGCTGGTGGTATTGGCGATATAGTCAGATTCAGTAGGGTGTCTGACTCGTGAGTGTTAATCTTTAACGTTGTTTTATTGAACAGATTACGTACTGCACTGGATTCTATATTCATAGACTATGGTGAACATGGTCAACGGAGCTGGGCCTCTCTGGATTAATGGGAAACTGTTTATTTTTGGAGGCGTTAAAATTAATAAATCGTCTTTTACCCCAGTACACGACGGACTTGAGTTCGTTTTGGCTGTCATTTTGATCTTTTTGGACAGATCAACGTTACTATCGAAGGAGATAGTTTATACAGCAATTTCATGTCGTTGTTTTGAATAATTGAGAAACTAGAAATTTACTAAATAATTGACTTGAACGAAGTTGAAGTATATTTTGTGCACCTCCAAATCTCATGATGACCAGAGACTGGCAACTGATCTCAACTCTGAGTTAGCACTAACATCTCAGTGGAGAAAAACTGGGTGGTTACAATCAATGACTCGGAAACCAAACTAGTTACATTCCATCATCGCCGATCGGACCATGAAATACCACCAGTCACGATGAATGGATTTCCTTTCAGGGGTGAA
Source organism: Acanthosepion esculentum (assembly GCA_964036315.1). Classification (NCBI taxonomy): domain Eukaryota; kingdom Metazoa; phylum Mollusca; class Cephalopoda; order Sepiida; family Sepiidae; genus Acanthosepion; species Acanthosepion esculentum. The sequence continues at coordinate 48,604,760 of OZ038513.1, read as the reverse complement.
CCGTACTTTGAAAAGCTATTGGGCCTCAAACTCGCACCTGGGTCTCTTCAAAATTCTTCCAAGATGATAACATTAACTCACTGTTTTCCCATCGTCTGTTTAGGCGCTTTGGTAACATCAAACAGCCCAGGTGCGCCTTTTTGAAACGATATAGAGCACATTATAAAGTGTGATCAAAAGTCGGAACAAGGCCTCAGTTACGATGACTTGTGACATATAAAGAAAAAATACCCCAAACTTAATAAAAACAAAATCTTTGTTATTATTAAGAGCAAAGACCAAATATTAGAAGTGTTTAACGGCTGTTTCAGTGAAGTGGGAAAAGTTGCCAATTTCAAATCGCTTCAATATTTTTTTTTTTTTGCTGATATTGTTTAGTGGCATATCAACACCTCTATGGGTTATTTACTGTCATTTCCATTAAGGGTGTAGGAAATCATGGCTTTCCGTAGATTCCGTTTCTTTATGGTCAGCAAATCGCTATGCCTTCTTTAAAACACATTGACAACGGAGATCATTATAATAATATAAGGCAATAAAGTCACTAAGACGCAAGCGGAACTCGTAAATACGATACATCGCTAAAGATGCAGAGAAAAGTGTCGCTTCTCAATACTACTATAGTAAGTAACTGATCGAGTTATTCTCCAACTTTACAAGTGTAAAATGGAGTATTACTGTCATATTTGGACAGGAGCTTCGCTGTCCTCATTTTGCAGATTTGACAGAGTCCAAAAACTTATCCACGTCCTTATGGGTGACGAATCATTTTCCACCCTCCAACCGCTCTCTCTCAGTCAGTATGTGGCTAGCCTCTCACTGTTCTATCGCTATTTCTATGGAAAGTGCTCGGATGAACTGCATTCCTTGGTTGCGCCAGTTCTAAGAACCTTTCGGACATTGTAGCAAACCACACATATTCCGTCCATATTCCATTGGTGAAAAGTAAGATCTGCTCGATCAGCTTCCTCTCAGAAACCACTACTCTGGGGAACTGTTGTAGCCTAGAAACGGTTACTTGATGAGGAATACCCAAATGGAGGCAGGAATTGAAATAGTAATCTCTATAACATCAACAAAATACAATACTCGTCAGCGGTGTGAAGTAGGTAAACCACTGCTAGTGGTGGACTAATTAGCATATTACCCCAACTTACAATCGTGTCCAACATATTTATGAGGATTGGAGCATACCTATTAATGTTCATAGGTACGGTATATAACACACAGTAAAATCACTTTCCAATGCATTTTCATAGTAAAATCACTTTCCAATGCATTTTCATAATAAAATCACTTTGCAATGGATTTTCATAGTAAAATCACTTTCCAATGCATTTTCATAGTAAAATTACTTTCCAATGCATTTTCATATTAAAATCACTTTCCAATGCATTATCATAGTAAAATCACTTTCCAATACATTATCATAGTAAAATCACTTTCCAATGCATTTTCATAATAAAATCACTTTCCAATGTATTTTCATAGTAAAATCGCTTTCCAATTCATTTTCATAGTAAAATCACTTTCTAATGCATATTCATAGTAAAATCCCTTTCAAATGCATATTCATAATAAAATCCCTTTCCAATGCATTTTCATAGTAAAATCACTTTCCAATGCATTTTCATAATAAAATCCCTTTCCAATTCATTTTCATAGTATAATCACTTTCCAATGCATTTTCATAGTAAAATTATATTCCAATGTTTTTTGATAGTGTTGTAACCTAGAAATGGGTACTGAATGAGGAACAACCAAAAGGGAGTTTGGAAATGAAATGGTAATTTATATAACATCAACAACATACAATACTCACCATCTGCGTGAAGTAGGTAAACCACTGCTAGTGGGGGGACTACTTAGCATACTGAGCGCCTCGGCGTGGTGTAATTGTTAGCAAGCTGGTCTTGCTAAAACTGATAGTGATTTCGAACTTTACTGGGTACCACATACTTTTGGCCATGAGCCAGATCAAGCCACGCTTAGAAAATGGGCACCTCGAGGTGGTTTAATGGTTAGCAAACTTGTCTTGCTAGATCAGTTACAACTGAAAAGTAAGTTCGATCCTCATACTTTCGGCCTTGTGTCACATCTAAGCTAGGCTTGGAAAATCGCTAATTAGACAGCATATTACGCCCCCCACACAAACTTACAATATTGTCCAGCGTATTTATGAGGATTGGGACATACCCATTAGTGGTCATAGGTACGGTATATAGAGGATGTTTGCCCGATCACTTTCTATCTGAACCTGTTCAAGTATAGAGTCACCCGTTATCTTACCCACATATCCACATAAACACTGCATATTACTCTGTTACCTTCTACCTTGAGTAGTCTACAGTCCTTATACAGGGTGAACATCACTGTTAAAAAAAATAAGGCATCCAGTGAGAATCAAACTCACTGATCTACGAGACAAGATTCCTGACTATTACAACACAAGGAGGCACCTTTTAATTCGATTTTGCATATGTCGGAAAACAGTATTAACAAAATTAAATCAGTTTGATATATATTTTTACTAAAGTTACCTGCAGTAGAAGGTCTAGGGGTCAGTCAAGGGACAGGGTTACTAAATGATTGATTGATTCGTTTCCTTCAGTTTATTAACCCTTTGTAGGTTATTTAAAGCCAGAAATATTTTTAGAGTGTATGAATTTTTTTTTTAGGTAATAATAGCTTAGTGATACAAGTCTTACTAATTAGAACATAGCTAGTGGCAGAAGAGGTGGATTTATATCTAATCAGAATTTGATAAACAAACAAGAAATTATTGTGTGGATCACAAAGTGGGGGATCAATTGTATTTTACATTCAATATATAAACTGATCCCTCGCTTTGTGGCTACGGTAGTTTCTATATATTTATATTTCAGAGAATGTAAATAAATCTTTAAAAAAAAAAAAGAAAAAAAGAAACATGCCCGTGTATCTAATCAGTATTCCATTGATTGATTAGTTTTCCACGGTTTATAACGAATACTCGTTGCCACTTTCGTAATGGCAGATACAACTAGAGCAACGTCGTTGAACAATACTGGTGTCAAACACACCTTCGAATAATCTCGCACTAATAGTACTTGATAATACTCGCTGGAATAGTAGCCACCGAATAGTGGTCTGAATAAAGAAATAGTATAGTGAACAGAATAAATGATAGTTGTCTGTATAGCAATAGAGGATAGAGTAGAAATAATGATCCGTTTATTATAGAGGATAGACTAGAAATAACGATCATTTAGACGTCACGCGACTTCTTATATATTCGTTTCTTCTATGCTCACGTGATCCACTTAAGAGAAATCGCTCTAGTTAATTCTGAAGTCGTCTTTGGACGGTCAGATATCGGTTTACATAGAAAGACACAATGCAGTTATTAATAAGAGCTGAAATTAATGCATGCAACATTTCACAACTCTATGACAACCCCTTCATAATAAACCTATGAAGTTTTCGGCCCACCCTCTAACGACATATTTTAATATTATTAATTATATTAATTAATTACTTGATAATACTCGCTGGAATATTAGCCACCGAATAGTGGTCTGAATAGAGAAATAGTATCGTGAACATAATAAATAATAGCTGTCATTATAGTAACAGAGGATAGAGTAGAAATAATGATCCGCTTATTTTAGAGGATAGACTAGAAATAGAGATCATTTAGACGTCACGCGACTTCCTATATATCCGTTTCTTCTATGCTCACGTGATCCACTTAATTCAGTAATGGCATTGCCTGTGTTTCTTCTCTGGTGATCTATGTTCAACACTATATTCCTATATAAAAAAAAACCGATGCGGGTTTTGGAAAGCCAGTAAATATTTTTATATTGTAAGAATTTTTTTGGGGGGGATGACAATGGTTTAGTGCCACACGTCTTACTATTTACTGGAGAAAGAATAGGTCGATCTATACCGTTCCCTATGGCAATTGTGCGTAAATGAATCAAACGAACACGATAGGAATTAGAAATAGCCCACCTCCCCAATCCACAATTATACGACCCGCACATCAAAGCTTACAGCACCTGGTATTCTCAAGCGGTCACTCAACTAGCTACTGACTAGTCTCGGTGTTGTTTACCTTGGGTGTTCATACGTTACTAAATGAGGTTTTTGTATGGTCGTGTGTACCGGAAGTGGAGAATAAGTGGAGATCGTAAGAATATGTAGGATAGGTAATGGCTGGATAAGGAATCATCCTCCCGATTAAAAAACGGGCGGATTGGAATTTTCTTTTTATCAGTAGAATACAAAGGGTATATGTATATATGGCCTTGCGTGCCTTAGCTGTAAATGTCTGAACTGATGTCTTTTGGAGGCTAAATCCTTTTTCTGTTGGAACTTGATAACACCAAGATGTCAAATCTTGTCTATTTACAAGAGAAATCGCTCTAGTTAATTCTGAAGTCTTCTTAGAACGGTCAGATATCAGTTTACATAGAATGACACAATGCAGTTATTAATAAGAACTGAAATTAATGCATGCAACATTTCACAAATCTAGCACAACGCCTTCATAGTAAGCCTATGAAGTTTTCAGCCCACCCTCGAACGACATATTTTAATATTATTAATTACGCTGTAGATTAAATTTTGGAATATCCAATTCAAAATACCAACAGTCATTTTTTTTTCCTTTACTCCCGACATGAGATATTAATATTGACATAGCTACGGATTTGTAAACAGAAAATGGCTTCATTTGAATAATGAAGCAATTCAATTATTATCAACAAAACAATTGTTTATTTTAAAATATCACGAAGGAGCAGATTAAAAAGGAATAAGAAAAAACATTTTTTAATATTATTTTAGAATTAGAAAAGTTATATGTCCAGTAAACAAGAAGGGTGACGTTGAACAATATGTAAGGTATATCTTGGTTGCGGTAATGTACAAAACTTAATTGATATCACGGTTCGGCGAAATGTATGCACATATATACAGTAAAAACTTTATGTATACATTATGAAATGGACAAAGTCCGACAAATATTATAAGACATTTTTTATGTTTATACATTCTTTTTATAGATACAAATATTTAAGTAAATGCTCTGTTTATAATAAACAGTATTAAACAACATTTACCGGCCTGAATGTTCGAGAAATTTTCATAGAAAATATTCGTCCTCCGACAGGAATTGAACCTGTATCCTATATGGAACTGTCATTTAGCCTGACGTGCTTTAACCGATTTGGCCACAAAGGAGCGTTCGGTTAGCAAGGTCAAATTTACTGCCTTTAAACTTCAATCTTCCATGAATCTCTCACGTAGATTCATATCTGCTCAAAGCGTATTCAAATGTAAACAAATGACGTCACACATTATGAAATGTACAGAGTCCGACAATTATTTAAAGACATTTTTTATGTTTATACATTCTTTTTATAGATACAAATATTTAAGTAAATACACTGTTTTATAATAAACAGTATTTATAAAATTTACCGGCCTGAATAAATAATTGTCGGACTTAGTCCATTTCATAATGTATGACGTCATTTGTTTACATTTACGCTTTGAGCAGATATGGATGTACGTGAGAGATTCATGGGAGATTAAAGTTTAAAGGCAGTAAATTCGACCTTGCTAATTGAACGATCCTTTGTGCCTCGATCGGTTAAGAGCACGTCAGGCTAAATGACGGTTCCGTATAGGATACAGGTTCGACTCCTGTCGCAGGACGAATATTTTCTATGAAAATTTCTCGGACATTCAGGCCGGTAAATGTCATAAATACTGTTTATTATAAAACAGGGCATTTATTTGAATATTTGTATCTATCTAAAGAATGTTTAAACATAAAAACTTGATGTGTATAGATCGTTAATTTTCGGTGATCCACTCGAAACTATGAACAAAGTTTGAGCTTCGGATTAAATGAATCCTTATCATATTGAATTATGCGAAGATTTCACAGCAGGAATCTTTCATCTGGAATGTCTTTGAAAGCTGCAGAGAATGTTGGAATGGATAGGGAACCTATTTGCATGTCGATCTCGTCTCGATGAAATGAGAATTCTCTAATTTTCTAAAAATGTTTATTGAATCTGGACGCTGATTCGATGCGTTTTTTTTTCTATCATTACATTTTTTTTTATCGTTTTAGGATACTTTTTTCTTTTCTACATTTAATTTTTCTTTCCATTTTATCTTTTTTTATTTTCATTTTTCTTACTTTCGTTTTCCTTTCTTCTTCTTTACCTTTTGTTTTACTTTCTTCTTTATCTCTTCCATTGCATCCTTCTCTTTCTTTCTTTTCTCTTTCCTTCTTTCGTTTCGTTTTTCTACTTCATTTGGCTCGCTTTCTGTATCGCTTTCTTTATTATATTTTTCCTTTTCTTCATATGTTTTCATTCATCCTTCTTTCTTTCCCTTTCTTTCATTCTACTTCGTTTATCTTGATTACTTTTTCTTCTACTAAATCTTTTAAAAATTTCTTTTCTCTTCTTCATTTCTTTCTTATTTATTTTATTCTTTCTTATTTTTTCTTTTTGATTCAGCTTTATTTTTCTTTTTAATATTCTTCTCTCTTCCTTATTTTCCTATTTATTTTTCCCATATTTGTTTCTTCTTTTTCTTCTTTCTTTTTCTTTTTTCTTCTTCATTACCTTCTTTTGTTTCTCCTTTCCCTGCCTCCCTCAATTCATTCATTATACTTTATTTTGCTTTCTTCGTGTTTTGATTTCTTCATATTTATATTTTTCATTCATTGTTTCCTTTCCCACTTTTTTCTTTTTTGTTACTTCATTTCATTCTTCTTTTTTCTACTTTGACTTTTTCCTTCAGGTTTATCTTATTTTTTATTTTTTTCTTCTTCTCTAACTTTTTTAATTTATTTTTTATTTTTCATTTTATTTTTTATTTTTTTATTTTTTTATGTTTTCCTTTGCTTTCTCCTTTATATTTTCATCTCGATTTCTTCTTCTTCTTCCCATTCTTCTTTACTTTTCTTCTTATCATTCTTTTGACAAGTTTTGCTTTATTTCTTTTTTTTCTTTCGCATTCGTAATTTTCTTTTTTGTTTTATCTACTTTTAATTCTGTAAATTCTTTTCTTTGACTTCATTTTTACCTTTTTTCCTTCTACTTATGTGTTTTCTTTTCACTACCATTCATTTTCTTCTTCTTCTTCTTCTTCTTCTTCCCCACCACCTTCTCATTCCTCATTCTTCTTCTTCATCTTCTTTTTTAATGTCTTCTTCCTCTTTATTTTCTTTCCTCTGTCACTTTCACTTTAACTTTTCAAAATTTTTGCTTCGATTTTTTAAAATAGTTTTCTTTCCATTCTTCTTCTTCATTCTTTATTTTTTCTTTCAATTTTCTTCTTCTCTTCATTTATCGTATTTTTTTTTCTTATTTTTTTATCAATCTTTTTCATTCCTATTCCTTCGGTTTCTCTTTGTTTAATGCCCAAATACACAATTATATATATATATATATATATATATATATATATATATATATATATATATATATATATGTATGTATATTATAATATTTTTAAAAAAATATGATTCCTTCGCTACATAAGAATTCTCATGTTTCAAAAGAGAGAGCCGAGACCCTCAATATAATTATGGAAATTTAGTTGAATTGAGGTGTTAAGTCCTGCTTCATTCAATTCAATTAAATTTCAATAATTATATTGAGGGTCTCGGCTCTCGCTTTTGAAACATGAGAACTCTTATGTAGCGAAGGAATCATATTTTTTTTTAAATATTATAATATAAGCTCTACTTCTGTATGGGGCACTGTCTTTTTAAAAATAAAAACAAAAATACTAAAGAACTACGGATTATTTACCTAACGTGTTCTATCCTATTTTTCTGCATACCCACACATATACATATATATACATATATATATGTATATACACACACACACACACATATATATATATATATACACACATATATATATACATATATATATATATATATAATTCTGTATAATATATGTATTTATATTTAAAATTGTGTATAATATATATATTTATATAAGATTGTGTATAATATATATATATATATATATATATATATATATATATATATATAAATATATAAATATATAAAAAATATATTTATATATATATTTAAAAAATATAACATAAGCATGTTATAACATTACTACAAAATAGCCATTTTGTTTCTACACTTCTGGTGTCTTGTCAAGTGATGTTGCTGATTACAAAATAAACACCATCACTATACAAGACAGCAGAAATGTTGAAACAAAATGCTTATGTTATAGTTTTTAAATAAATATTATTCGCTCTATTTTCTATTGACCACTTTAAAAAAAACATTGGTTTTGGTTATCGCAATTTTATTCCATCGATACCAACCCTGTATTCAGTTATATATATATATATATATATATATATATATATATATATATATATATATATATATATATATATTAATGCAAACAAAGCAGGAATGCCACTAATATTCAATGGGTTTAAGGGAGTGAAAGTGAGCGAAAAGACTGAGTATAGGGAGGATTGAGAAAAGGTCAAACAATGAACAGGTTTCATCAAGATAGAAAATGGCGATTGACAGTGAATTTAAATTTTGGAAGATTTTAGTTATCAGGGAACCGAGTAACCGGATAGGAGTTGCACTGTCGGGAAGTGCGAGAAGAAACTGTTGGAGTATCTGTTGCATTTTACTACATGATAATCTAGTGGCATACATAAATTCATTCAGTCGAGGCACCAAGTGAAAAAAAAGTTCGTCAAAGCCGTAACCATGAAAATATTTGTAGAAAAGGAAACCATCTCACGCTGATGAGAATGAAACTGAAGTCGAAATGCCAGACTCAGGATCGATACATTCCAGATCCTTCTTTGGATTTTGTCAAGAATTTCGAGATGAATAATAGGAACATCAGACCAGATATGGAGAATGGTAGATTTATAAAATGTGCAAGATGAACTCTGACGGGAAAAAATCTTTTGGGTACGACACATTGACCCAACTTTCCATTCATTAGATGCAGCTATTGATTCAGTGTAGTCGATCCACTTCAAGTCAGTTGAAAACGTGAGGTCAAGAAGGCGCAGTGTGTTGCTTTTCAGGTATCTAACGTCATCTATGCTGATGGCAGACAGAACATTTTCCTTACGGTGGTTAAGTGGGGGAGGTTTTACAATATAACCCACTTAACTACTGATTGGAGGTTCTTTTCAAGAATAGCAGCCAGATTTATTATATCATCTCTGACGTATTTACTATTGAGATAGGAATAAGTGGTAGTGTCATCTGCATAAATGCCTACTTGGGAACTGATGGCATCAGGAAGATCATTGATGAAGATCAGAAACAGTGTAGAACGCAAGATAGAGCATTGGGGGACCCCCACGTTCATGTGAAAGAATCTGGAACCGACCTTCATTTCACGGTTTTATAGGAACGAATAGGTTAAATCAAACAATCGTCCTGTAATGCCTGAGCGCTGTATCTTACGTAGAAGATGGACATGCTAAACCCACTCAAACGCTTTTGTGATATCTAGAGCCACAGATCGGATTCGCCGTTATTATCAAGAGCTTCATATACATATTCAGTAATGGCCGTTAACACATCAGCGGTAAACCTGGCGAAACGGAAGCCATATTGTTTCTCCGAAAAACAATATGGCTTTCGTTTCGCCCAGAGGAGGTCGTGAAAATTAAGATAATTAACTGCTTCAGCATTGATTAGAGCCTCGTATACTTTGCCAAAATTGATAAGACTAATAAAGCGATACTTTGAGGGGTCAGAGGGTTCATTAGTGTTCTTAAAAACAAGAATTATAGAGAAAGACTTCCAACAAGCTTAAAGTAGGAAGCAGCGAGACATTTGTTGTAAAGTTTAGAAACAACTAGAGCCAGATCTGGATCCCATGATCTCCGCTTTCATTTCTCAAACCAGTAACGGGTTTATGAGAATATAATTCAGAAGAGCCTCTGTTCTAGGGGTGGGAGAGATCAGGAGAGGGTAATCCATATGGGTCGAGTGTGAACTTCGAAGAGGTTTTCCGAGCAAACATTTAACATTATCAGCAGTAGATGTCAGGACTTCAAATTGATTAAATAGAGGAGGAATTGAAGATTTGCTGTTCTTCAGCACACTCTTGAAGAACCGCCAATTATTTATAAAACTGAATTTCTAAGAAGCTATACGTTGTTTCAGTCTATCAGAAAACAGTAAATTCGCTTCTTTGAGAACACGATTGAACTCATTACGAGTAGAGACAAAGAGCCGCCTGTTGTTGTATGGTACTGCCGAAAGAAGTGATTGTCGGGGGCTATAGCGGCTAAGCATGCAAGTGAAAGCTTAGAAGATGAACTTGGTTTCACTTAGTATTACCTTGATGGAATGAAAGTTTCGATGCCGGCTTTTACCCAAGTCACGGAAAGAATCCCAATCAACTTGGATTTCTATTGATAGACGTTTTCTTGGCTGATGGGAGAACGAAACAAGATGTTTACAGACACTACTGCACGGTTACAGTTTCCAGAGGGCAGAGTTGCAGAGTACGACATGAGACATGCATAGGAATATAGAAGAAATTCTTTAGGGTGACTAGGGATCGAGTGGAGATGTCCACCACTTACTTAAGGGTTTGAGCTATTGAGATGTTTAGGATTTGGATGCCAGCGAGGACAGTGACAGGGTGATTAAGCCACTTGGCATGGTGGGCATGAAAGTCATCGGATATAAATATGGAAAGAAGAAATTCAATTGGTTTAGTGTATTTTTTTTCTTAAGATGTAAAATATTTTGCGGGCTGTACAATTATCCCACGCTGTTACACGATTTGGACAATTTTGTTCTCACACCCGATATATATATATATATATATATATATATATATATATATATAACTTCCGTTAAGCTAACCGATTTAATGTGTCAATGTCTTGACTTCCTCAAACAAAGAAGAAATTCAATTGGTTTAGTGTATTTTTTTTCTTAAGATGTAAAATAGTTTGCGGGCTGTACAATTATCTCACGCTGTTACACGATTTGGACAATTTTGTTCTCACACCCGATATATATATATATATATATATATATATATATATATATATATATATATATATATATATATATAACTTCCGTTAAGCTAACCGATTTAATGTGTCAATGTCTTGACTTCCTCAAACAATTTAAATTTGAGAGAATAGAAATTTTACATCTAACTCAATCATGTCTCTCTCCCCCCTCACTTCCTCACTTCGTTAATTCACATATGCTTAGTACTGCCCGTCAAATATGTGTAAATTTCTTTTCATTTTTCGTTTCAACTTTTGGAAGTAAAGTCTGATGATCCGCGGTCCTTTAAAAGGACTGTGGTGAAATGATTTATTACATGGATCCTTTAAAGTGGTCTGTTTTTATTTTTATTTAAATTATTAGCTCTGAATTATATTGAGCTCTCTGGATTTTATCTTCCTTGGGTCTACCCATACAGATTACCTAGTTTTTCGCAAACTATATATATATATATATATATATATATATATATATATATATATATATATATATATAGTGAAAAAATTGGGGGTGTAGAGTAATCATAATTAAGTAATTCATCGAACCCAGAATAATCTTCAACAGAACGCAAAAAGCACTGGACGGGCGTTTTGTCTTATTTGGGACTCATAAGCAGTGCGCATCCCCTACCGAGAATGGAAGCTAGACACTATATTGAGTTTAGTTTGTGTCTTCTTCGACAGTTGGTATGACGTTTGCGTTGTATGGAAACAGTCCGGGTTCGATTCTCGGCAGTGGATGCGCACTGCTGATGAGTCTCAAATAGGGCGAAACGGCCGTCCAGTGCTTTCTGCATTCTGTTGAAGGTTATTCTGGGTCAGATGAATTAATATATTTATATATATATATATAGAGAGAGAGAGAGACAGACAGACAGACAGACAGACAGACAGAGAGAGAGGGGGGATGATTATTTTTTGAAATGTTAAGAAGCGAAAGAATATTAGACATTATTTTCGAGATATGCTTTTTTTATCGTTTGTGCATCTTTATCTGAGATAGATAAAATTAAAAAAGCAAATAACCATATGAGAGAAACGTTTCATATACTTTCATCGTAGTCTTTATTTGTCACGTTCTTTATCGAGTGATAAAACAAATAATCGTCTGTCTGATGTAGAAAGTGCGAATGTTGCCGGTATATTCGCTCAGACGACATTCAAAGGACAGCATAGAAATCTTAGACCGCACAAAGGAAGAAATATTCCTTCCTTCAAATCAGACAACGGTTTTCTCACTTTCGGCAGACTTTATTTAAACCGCCCTTTTGTGTTTTGACATCTATTCAATTTCTTAGATGCAAACAATAAACACAAATGCCCACATAGTCATTTTTACTAAATACGTATATATATATATATATATATATATATATATATATATATATATATATATATGTATATATATATATATATATAGATAGATAGATAGATAGATAGATAGATAGATAGATATAGATATATATATGCGTGTTTGTAATTAGGCAGCAATCCTTCTTTAATGCACATTTCATTGAAAACGACAGACAAGGTGCTTTTATTTAGTTTTTTATACAATTTCTCATGCGATCTAATATTTTTTTTTCTTTTCGGATGGTAAATTATCTATACATTTAGGTTTATATTTTAACTGTTAAAATAAGAAATAGTTTGTTGTATGTATGTTTTATAAAATGTTTTAATTTTTTTTCTCAAAACACGGTCAAGATATTATGTCCATGTTTAAAGTTAGTATTATTAAGTGTTGGTTTGTTTTTATTAATAATGGCTTCCATTATTTTTAGCCTTTTTTGCATGTAGATGATGCTATTATATTAGTGTTCTCAACAAGTATGTTACGAATAGCGTCCGGTAGGTCTCCATGCATATTTAAATGAGATCTAATTGAGCTATTGTCAGAAAGGTGTAGAGTGAGTCTGCGTGTCAAACATGTTGTAGTGTGGCCTATATAATTATTTAGGAATTTTTATTGATCAGGAATACAATTCCTTAATGGGCATTTGAATTTTTAAATAATATTTACCCTATTTAATTTTCTTCTAGTAGGTGAATTATTCTATTTGTAGAAGTATGAACATGCAAATATTTATTTATTGGAAGAAATGCATGCAAATCATAATATAAGATCAATGCACATGTAAACAAAATACAAATCGAATGGAATATTAAAAAACGCAAAATTAAACCACTTGATGTAATTGCAATTCATAAATTCAAACAATAAACACAATGCCTATATTATCATTTTTACTATATATATATATATATATATATATATATATATATATATATATATATATATATATATATATATACTATATTCCTGTGCACTTCACTTGAAAAATTTATAACTTTATTTTTATTTGCGATAGAAATAATTTGTAAAAAGGATTAGAAAGAAGTAAATCTATATTTTTTAAGTTTTTATTGAGATTTTATTTAAGTTTCCACATGTCTTCCATCATTAGCAATACAAAGGGTAATACGATTTTTCAGTTCACGGAAAACATTTGCCAACTGATTTACAGTAATGCCTGAAATCACATTAGTTATTTTAGCTATACTTAAAACTAGGTACATTAAACTTTATAACATCTTTTACAGATTATTTCTATCGGAAATACAAATAAAGTTATACATTTTTTAAAGTGGACACGAACTTTATGGACACCCTGTATATATATATATATATATATATATATATATATATATATATATATATATATATATATATATATATATATATATTAAAATTATGATTCCATCGCTACATGTTTCAAAAATATTTCATCTTCAAGCGAATTTTGGAATAACTAACAATAAAGGCTGATGCAATATGTTCACTTTTCGCCCCTTATTACAATAATTGGTTTCACCGTTTTCATGTAATTAATATTATGCTTATAAAGCTCTGTAAATTTCAAGATTAGTCATTCCAAAATTCGCTTGAGTATGAAATAAAGCTGGTTTTTAGCTTCTAATTTTGAAACATGGGAACTCTGATGTAGCGATGGAATATTATTTTCAAAAATAATGATAATTTAGGCTCTACTTATGTATTCAGCATTGTTTGTTTTAAAAATAAAAACAAAAATACTTAAAACCTTTGGATTAAAACCTAAAATCAAACCTTTTGAAACCTAAATCTTTCCTATTTTTCTATATATTTGCATATATATATATATATATATATATATATATATATATATATATATATATATATATATATATATTGAATTGGACAGAGTCCGACAATTTATTTAATGACATTTATGATATGTTTAACGTTCTTTTTATAGATACAAGTATTTAAGCAAATGCTCTGTTTATAATAAACAGTATTAAATAACATTTACCTGCCTGAATTCGGAGAACGAAAATTTTCTATGAAAATTTCTCGGGCATTCAGGCCGGTAAATGTTATTTAATACTGTTTATTATAAACAGAGCATTTGCTTAAATACTTGTATCTATAAAAAGAACGTTAAACATATCATAAATGTCTTTAAATATATATATATATATATATATATATATATATATATATATATATATATATATATATGGGGGGCGTGGCTGGGTGGGTAGAATGTTCGCTTTCTGGCCATGATACCCCGGTTTGATAAAATCTGGAGAAGGCCAATCCCAGTGTGTGACACCTTTGGAAAAGGCGTGAAAACCATACAACGCGTTGTCCCAAGCCTTGTGAGTGAAATTCGATAGACGGTGGATGTACCGTGGATGGCTGTACTAGCACAAAATCATTGGTCATTGTGACGGAGGCTGTGAGTGTACTGGCCTTGTTCACGCTAGATAACACGCAGAAAATGTAACTAGCTGCAGTGTAAACGACAGATGGGCTCTGTGGGTGTTGAACAAACACAAATATGCGTGATCGAGTCTCTGAATTAAGGAATGGCTAGCCGCCCTAGTAAAAGGGCATCTTCGAATACAAATCTCCAGCTATATATATATATATATATATATATATATATATATATATATATATTGCGTGTAATTTGGCATTATGTTTTGTTTGCTTATTTTCAACATGATCCGTTCAGATTGTCGGACGAGAGGAAATTACTGTGTTGATACATATTATTTTATTCCGAGTACTTTCGACATTAAAACAATGTCATCGTCGGGGTGCGTTTTTAAGACTTAAATGTTGTGTTCATTATTTCCAAAGACATATATATATTATTTCCAAAGATATATATATATATATATATATATATATATATATATATATATATATATATATATATATAGTATGCAGTGTTACATTAGAACATGGACATACCCACTACAAAACTGTACATCTTGTTTCAACGTCAAAATTTTTTTCTAAAGTTTTATCAGGTGGGAAATCATGAAACGTTAGAAAAATGTCTGACGTTGAAACAAGATGTACTGTTTTGTAGTGGGTATGTGCATGTTCTAATGTAACACTGCATAATAAATAAATATTTACGGCTCTACTTTTGTATTGAGCACTGTTTTAAACGCTGAAATCGTATTGTTTGTTCATTTACATTTGGATATATATATATATATATGTCGATTTGTCAGGAATGTGACTTCTTGTTATCGGCCTGGAGGAGGCGAATTCAGCGTGCGGCACCTTTTGTAAGTGCCTGAAAACCATACCATGTGATAACCCAAGCCTTATGAGAGAAATTTGATGAACAAAATATGTAAATAAATAAATAAAAAAATTAAGTAAATAATAAACAAATTAACAAACATAAATGAACACAAAGACAGGTAAAAGTAATAATAATGATCAACAACCAGTTTAAGTAATCATAATTAATAATGAGTAAAAATTCACAAACAGCATTATAAAATGGCTATAAATAAGCACATTCGAATCTACACTTAATTCTATTCAATAACCTCTAGAACAATTTGAAACTTAACCTTTGCCCCCCCCCCCACCTAATAACCATTAGGATAATAAAATGGACCTTACTACCTATAATGCTACACTGGCCAAAACACAACACATACGTCCTTTTATATATAGTTTATTACACATTATGAAATGGACAATGCCCGACAATAATTTTAAGACATTTTTCTGTTTATACATTCTTTTTATTGATACAAATATTTAAGTAAATGCTCTGTTTTATAATAAACAGTATTAAACAACATTTACCGGCCTGAATGTCGGTCCGAGAAATGGACAAAGTCCGACAATTATTTTTAAGACATATAAAAAGAATGTATAAACATGAAAATGTATAAAAATAATTATCGGACTTTGTCCATTTCATAATGTATGACGTCATTTGTTTACATTTGGATACTCTTCGGTCAGATATGAATGTACGTGAGAGATTCATGGAAGATTGTAGTTTAAAAGTAATAAAATCGACCTTGCTAACCGAAAGATCCTCTGTGGCTCAATTGGTTAAGGCACGTCAGGTTATATGACGGTTTCGTATATGATACAGGTTCGATTCCTCTCGGAGGACGAATATTTCCTATGAAAATTTCTCGGACATTCAGACCGTTAAATGTTATCAATACTGTTTACTATAAACAGAGCATTTACTTAAATATTTGTATCTATAAAAAGAATGTATAAACATAAAAATGTCTTAAATATAGTTTATTATAACCTCGACAGGAAGAATTCCATAATGGATAATTTTTCACGTTCTAATGAACGCCCAGCACACTGTCATCCGTTTTGCATTTAAAAGCATAATGAAAAAATTACGTCAATGTAGAACGACACACAACCTTGTATAAATACTTATATTAATGAACAACATATAGTTTTGTATTACTTGCCCCCCTGAAGATGATCTTGGCGAAAGATCGAAAGTACTTGGGAAATGAAAATAGAAGAAATTTAAACAACTATAGCACATTTTCGTATCAATACACGGAAAGTTATTCGTGAGTATGAACGGAGTTTGTTAAAAATTAGAAGATATAATGTCCGTAATTTATTCAATCAGACATGCCTAAAAGTGAAATTGATGCCTAAATACACAAATATATATATATATATATATATATATATATATAGAGAGAGAGAGAGAGAGAGAGAGAGAGAGAGAGAGAGAGAGAGAGAGAGATAGATAGATAAAGAGAGAGAAAAATAGAGAGAGATAACCGTAATTTCATAGAATTTAACATTGGTAAAAGATTTTTGCTTTGTCTAGGTAATCTAGGCGTCGAGCACTGTACTGAGTAAGTAAATGTGCTTTCAGATCTTTTTTTGTTTTCCTTTTTTCAGTTTTGTCCTCTTTATTCGAGACTGTTTCTGGATAAGAGTTTAGGTTTTGGCAAGCAGTCTGATAGTTCCACCAACGGTTTTTGCTTTTCTTTAATATATATATATATATATATATATATATATATATATATATATATATATATATATATATAAATATATATATATATATATATATTCAATTGTGATGTAAATAAATACAAATGAACAAAATATCAATATCGAGTAAGATACGGTGAACATACAGTACAATGCATATGGAGCATTGAATGTATAGCAGAAAGTATATTGTGTTTTATTAATTGAATAATACAATTTATTGGCGGGAAGTGAAAGTTGGTGTCACCAATGTGTAGCGTTAGTGATCATTTCTTTTCATCTTCTTTAATAACTTAAAGAACTATGCAGGCTGATCGATAAGCAAAGCGTCAAAATGAATAAAAGACGCTTTAGAATATTCAGGTTAATAAAAATGATTAGAAAATGAAATAAATTTATTTCTCTTGAAAATTATGAGGATTGAATGAAAAGTAAGGTCTCCAATCCTAACAAACATGTTTAAAAAAACAAACAGAATAAAGAAAATTAAAATGAAATAAATGTATGTCTCTTCTGTATTACGAGGATTGATTTATAACTAACGTCTCTGTTGTTCATTGTTCATTGAATCCAAGTACATTATGCTCGACCCAGGGAATAAACTCACACTGGCTCGTCTAGTATGTACTTGCTACTCAGTGAAAACAGGGCGATGAAATAACTGAGTAGTACTAAAAATATAAAAATCCAGACGATATCCTGAGACCTGGGCAGTGGAAGAAGAACAGTCTACCTCTATAGATTTAATAAAGAGGCTAGTTCAGAATTCCCTGTTGGTTACCCAGATCGATATACAACTGATGAAGGCCGGAGGGCACAACGTCCGAAACGGTGAGATAACAACAACCAAGATGAGGATAATAGTCCTAATATAAATAGAGTATATATATATATATATATATATATATATATATATATATATATATATATATATAATGTCATAACTCTATAGTTATTTTTCAAGTGCAATGTGTTAGTGTGCCGATATTTAGAAATAATTTCATTCCCTTAGTTCCTTAAGCCATTTACATTCTCGAATTCTATGAGGTTCAGTTTCTTGATCTGTTTTTCTCCGAAGTTAAGCAACGTCTAGTCTAGTCAGTACCTATATGGGTGATCGCTTGGGAATACCAGGTGCTATAAACTTAAATGTGCGGATGGTGTAAATAAATTATTAACCTGAAAGCCGAGTTCCAATTCTACTTGGGTTTGTTATAGTCACTTACGTGCAAGTATCCTTGGAAAAAGTATTAATTCATCTCCTCTCTCCCTCAGCTATGGGTTAATTAGTAAGCCTTTTATCACCAAATCATTATTATCTCCTTCCAAAAGTTTCTTGCAAACTAAAAATATTTTCTCGCTTTAAATAACCTGCAAAAATGTTGACAAACCGTAAAAAAGTGAATCATTCAAAAAACAATATTTTTCTTGATCTTTTTTAATTATATCCTATCCTATTATTGGTGTGTTCTCCTTGCACTTTGCTCCCCGTATGTGTTCATGTGTATAAATCTTTAAAATTTGAAGGATTAGGGTCATGGCTAGGGTCAGGGTTATTGTTTTGTATATCGTCTAATTCTTATCTTTATTTAGTACTATTCAGTTATTGTTCGTCCGTTTCCACTTAGTGTAAGTATCCAATGCCTGGCACAGGAAATCAACTCGCGGCCACTATGTTACTAAAATCACCAACCGACGCTTTTATACACTAGGCCATTGTCCCGTAGTATTACATATTTGGTGACATAGTTGTTATACACCTGAGGAAGGCCGGGGGTCACAACGGCCGAAACTTTCTAACAACAACAAAGATGAGAACAATAGTCCGAATATAAATTGTTCAAATAAAGATAACTCCTCGTACCAGAAACTCAGAGAGAATGTTCCCAATCTTATAAATGTTTTAGACAGGATGCAATAAATAAAATGGTGACTGATTTAAGGAAATATATTTCCTTTCAAGATTAAGAACGTTGATCGATATGTGAGGTTTCTAATCCTGTAAAAACAGTTTTTAGATCAGATCTAATAATGAAATTTGAATGAAATAAATGTATTTCTGATCACGATTGTGTGTGTTGATCGATAAACCGTGTATAACAGCAAAATTATCCAAATTGTGTAACAGCATAACTGTCCAAATCGGGTAACAGGATAACTGTCCAAATCGTGTAACAGCATAATTGTGCAAATCGTGTGACAGCAAAATTGTCAAAATCGTGTCACAGCAAAATTGTCCTAATCGTGTAGCGGCATAATTGTCCAAATCGTTTAACAGCATAATTGTCTAAATCGTGTAAAAGCAAAATTATCCAAATTGTGTAACAGCATAACTGTCCAAATCGGGTAACAGGATAACTGTCCAAATCGTGTAACAGCATAATTGTCCAAATCGTGTAACAACAAAATTGTCAAAATCGTGTCACAGCAAAATTGTCTAAATCGTGTAACAGTATAAATGTTCATCCCATAAAATGTTTAATATCTAAAAAAAAAAAAAACTTCTAAAATATTTGAGTTTCTTCTTTCCAGGTCTTCAAATAAGACGTTTAGTCATCTTGACACCATTTGTGGTAAAAATTACTGAAAAGCCCTTTGAGTTATTGAGCTAGAAATAGAATTGGTTAAAATGGTTTTTGTAAGATCCACTGTCTTCACAAATGAGTAATGGTGAGAGGAAAAAGCTCATTGAGGCTTTCAGTAATAGTACCAACATTCATAGTCTGTCTTTCATCTTCAAAGTCAATCCAGAGAACGGTGAATATTTTTTTTTTAAAAAGGAAACAGGAGAGAGGAAATCTGGATCAGGGGGTTACAACAGGAAGAGGGATCATCATTTCAAATTAGAGTTAAAGAGATCAATTAGAAAAGATCCAACTCAGTCCATATGACGTTTGGCACGCGAGAATAGAGTTTCAGACATATGAGAAAAAAAAACTTGTAAATAAAATCGTACGTAAAACCCGTGAGTCACCTTGTACTCCACGACAAAAAGTTAGAAGGTTAAGGAGGGTGAGAATCATCTTGAATAAGATGAAAAATTATCCCATTATATATATATATATATATATATATATATATATATATATATATATATGAACTTTAGACCAATCCTTCATTAACTTCCAATACTTAGCTATGTTTAATTAATGATGAACATAACATTTTCCTTTATGATCGATTTCATCACGATTCTTCTGTTAAGCTTGGGGAGTAATTATCCATTCTTATTGTTCAAAGTAAAGTTCAATAGTGTTATACAAACCTTGGAGAATTCCAGTAAGATATCTTTAATCATTTCCAAAAGACAGTATTTCAAAGCTTAATCTAACAAAAACAGACAATTTTGCTTTTACTCGATTTGGACAATTTTGCTGTTACACTCGGTATATTTTAAACCAAATAGAATACTGAAATTTTCAATGGTTTTAAAAGTTAAGCATCCAAAACCTGGTCATATACTGTGAACCAAACATATGTTGCATCTTCAACATCTAGCTTCCTAGAGACTCAAGAACCGTGAATATGGAACGTTTGTCATACGATGTTCCTTCATTTTGTGTAACCCGAGGATGCAATGCAAATGATACAAGATTTGCAGAAAAATATTATTCCTTTTAAGTTTGGCGGAATTCTTTGTTTAAATCCAATTCACCAAAAAACACGTGGATGGCAAATTGTGGCCCCATCTTTTCTGTGCCCTTGCCTTCAGGATCTAGGTGATCATGGCCCTCCACATCTTCCAGTTCCTTGGAGTTCTTAATATTTTCTGTCTTTTTGTTATTTCTCCCAAACCCTGTTCTTCCATCAATTTCCTCAAGCTCACCAAATATGTTACGGACTGCTTTCCTCTCCCTCTTTCTCTCAATCTGTCCTGTGAAGATCAGATTTTTCAAGCCCTCCTTCCTCATTACGTGCCGCACAAATTTCAACTCCCTCTTCATGATAAGTTTCATTTTTATTTACATTTTCTTCAAAACCTCGTCTTTGCTCATATATTCGGTCCATGGTACCCTCAGCATCTTTCTGTAGAACCACATTCCTATTGCTTCAAGGCTCTTCTTCATCTTTGAGGAGATTGTCCAGCCTTCGCTGAATGTGTACACCCACGGCATATTTTGATATATGCGTGTCAACCTCGTAGCTCCCTGTAACCGGACGCAGTTGCCCAGTCGCTGGGTCGCTAACTGACCGACACATTTTCCAGGTTCTTTTCAACTAATTGATTTCTGGCCACTTTGGTTTGCCAACAAAATAAATAGATCCTTGTTGTCTTGCCATCTCAATTCGTTCTGTCGACTACCAGACGATTTGGCCAATTTGCACAAAACACTTAAGAAAGCATACAGCCTTTTTACGTTCATACACAAAGCCAATTAACACCTTTCCTCAAAGTATATATTCTTAGATATATTCTGTTATATTCGCCAATTACTAAGATGTCCAAAGTACCTTGTATACCAACCAATAACAGAGATAGGTGGCCATAACGTAATAAACGCTATAAGTTTGAAAATATTTTAAATATGACTCTTTTGAACAAAACAACATGCTTATTTGACCTCCGCTTTTAGTAATATTTAATTTATATATCTGAACTGATTGATCTTTTTACATGTAAAAGGTAAAACAAGTGTTACATGTTTAATCTACGACTGATCTCACATGGAAAAATAATGTTGATGTTACTTAGAGGAATACGACTGATCAGACATGTGAAAATGTGACTGGTGTCACATGTAGAAATAAGACTGATCGCACTTTCTAGAAATATTAATAATCTTACACGGAGCAATCAGAATGATCTTACATTTGAAGATAGGACTGATCTCACATGTAAAGATACGGGTCCTGTTACATATAGAAATACGAATGATCTCACATGTAGAAGTACGATTGATCTGAGATGTAAAAATCCGAATGATCTCACGTTTAAATATAAAACTAATCTAACATTAAAAAATACGACTGATGCCACATATGAAAATCTGAATGGTCTCACATTTAAATGTACGACTCATCTCACACGTAGAAAAACGATTCATCTGACATGTAGAAATACGACTGATCTCACATGTAAAAATAAGTATGATCTTACATGTAGAAATACAACTGATCTTAGACGTAAAAATCCGAATGATCTCACTTCTCAATATATACGACTCATCTCACACGCACGAATACGACTCATCTCACATGTAGAAAAACAACTGATCTCACATGCGAAAATTCGAATGATTTCGCATTTAAATATACGACTCATTTCACATGTAGAAAAACGATTCATCTCACATGTAGAAATACAACTGATCTCACATGTAAAAATACGACTGATCTCACGTGTAGAAATACAACTGATCTTAGAAGTAAAAATCCGAATGATCTCACTTCTAAATATATACGACTGAACTCACGTGTAGAAATACGATTTATCTCACATGTGAAAATCCGAATGTTTCCACATTACGACTGATCTGATATGTAGAAGTTCGATTCATCTTATATGTAGAAAAAAGATTCATCGCACATACAGAAATACGACTGATCTCATATGGAGAAATACGACTGATTTCACATGTGAAAATCCGAATGATCTCATATTTAAATGTACAACTGGTCTCATACGTAGAAATACGGCTCATATCACATGTAGAAAAACGACTGATTTCACATGTTGAAATACGACTGATCTCAACATATAAATATACGTCTGATGTCACATATAGAAATACGACTGATATCACATTTAAATATACGACAGAGATCAATGTGAAAAAGATTATTAAAACCATATATTAAAACTGAGACAGAAAATCGTATTGAGAACCGTTTTCTCTGCGATGTTTTTATACACACCGAATAGACACACATACTCACACACGCACGCTCTCTTAAATACATACATATATTTACAGATAGATAAACAGATACTATTCTTTTCTTCATTAAGGTGCAATGAAGACTGGCTAACATTTTAATATATAACCAGTCTGAACCAGTATCTCAATGTCAGGTCGGAGATAGGTTCGTAAAATTGTGCATCAGATAATGTTGAGGATGCAATTACTGAGCCAATGTTTCTTTTTTTATTGTCCGAACGAGAGAGAGTGGAAAAGTAGTTTTCAAATAAATTAATCGGTGGTGTGCCGCTGCGAATGCCAGGGCAGGATTTGTTTTTTGTAAATAGAATTCCACTTCTGCAAATAGAGCATGTCTCCTCTCGCCACGCTGCAACTTTTATTCAATAAAAAGGTAGGAGTTGATATTTAATGGACACGACATCGTTGCAAGATTTGCCAGAACGAACTGGGGTGTAACGTCGGCCTGCTAGTTGAAACTATATCGATTGATTTCTCTTCAACACTGTTATATTAAGAAGAAACAATAAATCTATAATCAATTAATCATTGATCTGGAATTATATACGCCGTTGACAATAATTTTACGCATTAATTGGCGACTATAAAATTATTGATGGTGAGATTGTAATTCGCACCAAGGGAAGTAATCAATCGAATCGATATCACAAGTGCAATCGAGTAAGATCGATTTATTTAATCGAAACAATAATTGTGTATCAGCTGGCAAAACATTAACACTTGCGGGCTATTAAATAATAATGAACTCTCTTATTTAACTTTTCATTTTATTTTATTCCAAAATCTCGTTGGCTATTCTCAGCCAGTCTGAACTGTGAACGGATCCACCCCACTGTAACATTGCATCAGAGAATGCCCAACTCCTCCCCGGCGCGGTTGTCTGTATAACGGTGTATATCACGAAGTCCCCCAGCTTTGTAAAACTGTATTCAGGTGTGAAGTCCTTGCTTCTGCATGCTGCGAGCGGAAGGGATTGTCGGCCAGCCTCATGTGGGCCTGTCTTCTTTTATTGAGAGATCATGTATCTTCTAGCATCATGCAACACAACCAGTGGATATAGATCCCTGATATTTTGCAAAGGCGATATAAAATACCAAGTGTAACAGAAAAACTTTCCAAATCTTGTAAAAGCAAAATAGTCCAATTGTTAGATTAAGCACTAAACCGTTGTATCTTAGAAATGATTAATGATATCTAACTGGAATTTTCTGAGGTTTGTATAACACAGTTAGGGTCTATTCTGAGCAATAAGAATGTATGATTACTCTCCAAGCTTAAAAAAGCATCCTGATGAAATGGACCATAATGGAAAATGATATGTTCCTCATTAATTAAACATTGCTAAAAATCGGAAATTCATGAAGGATTGAAATAAAGTTTATATATATATATATATATATATATATATATATATATATATATATATATATATATATTATTCCAGGATCATTTTCCAACTTTTACAAGATGATCTTCGTCCTCTCTAACCTTCTAACTTTCTGCCCTGTACTAAGAAGGTACCTCACAGTTTTCACGTACGATTTCATTTTCAAGTTCTTTTTCACTGCTCATTGGACTGCCCTCTCTCACGTCCCAAATGTATTATGGATTAAGTTGGATCTTTTCTAATTGACCTCTTTAGCTCTAAGTTGAAAGGAAGATCTCTCTTGCTGTTGTGACCTCCTGATCCAGTTTTCCTCTGTACTGTTTCCTTTTTTAAAATTTATTCACCATTTTCTTGATGGTTCTTGAATGGATTTTGAAGATGGAAGCCAGAGTATGAATGTTGGTACTATTACGGAAGGTCTGAATAGTTTTTCCTCTCACGATTCCTCAACTGGGCACACAGTGGGGATGACACAAAACGGTTTTAACCTGTTCACTTTTTAGTTGAATAACTGAAAGGTCTTTTCAGTAATTCTTACGATAAATGGTGTCAAGATGGATAGACGTCTTATCTAATAACCTAGAAAAATAGAAACTCAATTAGCTTAGTGTTTCTTTTTTTAGATATTAAACATTTTGTGTGATGGACAAATATGCTGTTACACGATTTGGACAAATTTGCGGTTACCCCCGTTTTATTGGGTGCATAAATCGCTCTTCTCTTTGAAAAGATTTTCTAATAGCTTCAGTCCTAACTAATATGTAAATGTCACTCTTAGCGTCTTTTATTCAATACAAACCGACTACACTGACCCAGCATTTACAAAATTTTGCTGAGTTGACCCATCCCCTTTCCGCTATAATTTTGACTTGTGTCCGATGCTTAAAGGACAAAAATAATAAAGTCGAGTAGAGATTCTCAATTTCAGAAAATTCCTTATTGTAGCGTCAACCAAAACACGGCTGTCGCCATATTGAGTAAGCAATGTAATATACATTCAAGAGGTTTTCAGATTTTTCAGTAGGCATTTATTAATTTTAAAGTATGAAACCCTAATTTCCACCATAGCAGGATCCTCAAATTTAATTCACTTGTTGTAGCGCTCTTTCCAATACGTGAATCCCCCAGTGAAGATCACCAACACCCTTGTCACAGCGTCCTTCATATTTCTCAATATCTTCAAGAATACAGCTCCGGAGATTCTCCTTCAGTTAGGAAAACAACCAAAAGTTACAGGGAACAACGTCGTTGAGGAACAGTTTTGATGTCGATCTCTGTTAATACAAAACTTCTAAATTGTCTTCATGTCCCAACTGCAATCTTTAAACTAATCAAGAAGCAAAGTTTAGCAAGGTGTGTTCAAAGAGCTGTTACAGCAGATTCCTTCAATCTGGAATAACATAACTTGGCAGGTCAACTTGTAAGGTGTATGGTTATGATATTTCAATAATCTAAGACAGTTATAATTGCCTCTCCTAAAAAAAACACTCAAGTCTTCCGGAATGCACCACGTATATTGTACATTCTTGTCAATTAGCGGCACCACGTTGCTATAAACCGAACTGGCCTCTAGGCTCATCTCAGTTTCAAGTAGTTTACACAAAGGGATTACAAGGTTATAGAGAAGAAGGCATGTCCAAAGGACTCGTCCCAAATTCTGGTGAAATAGCCAGTCCTTCTGGGGCGAGCTTTTTGTCGACATAGAATGCACTTGGGGAGGGGCTGTCCGAGTTGAATTTCCTCCTTACGACGTGAATGAGGATGAGTTGGCCTAGTGTACATGACATGACGATTCTTAGCACTGAACTTGAGGAACTAAGGAATATGGCTCAAAAACCTTTGCTGTGGAAATTGCAATAGAGAGAGGCTTGCAAGTTTCGTGGGAAAGTTGTTGCAAAGTGAAAAATACCTTAATCGCTCATAGGGCAGTGTAGAAGCTTTTCACCGATATCAAGACTGGAAAGTGCGGACGTGGCTGCTCAAACACAGATATGGCAACAGTACACCATTTTTGATCTGGCGTGGCTCTTGTAAATATAAAGTTGTTATGGGAACTTACACATAATAATAATGGACTATTCCGGACATTATAAATACTGCGCCTCGAGAGGGAGTAGGGAGGATTAATTGTCAGAATCTCTTGTCGAACTCTCTGCTTTGGCAGAGAGGAACTCGGACGAGGCTTTGCCGCAGGGCAAAGTTTTGTCCGGGGAGGTAGACAGTCCCTGAACCCGTTTATACTGGTTCTAATGGGCATATTTTTGGCCGAGCCTACGGGCTCGGAGAACCCACATTAAACCGGCTTTGTCCCACATACGACCCATGTGGGAGGTTATTAAATATCGGATTAATTGTAAGAACATTGGAATAGTGATACTTGTCGAGACAACATAGTTTACTCTAACCAAATCTGATAGTCATTACTAATACTTCTACTTCTTTGTACATAATTCTGTTTGTAATATACCTCTGTTATTCCATACCTGTGTTCGAGTGATTCTTCATTGGTTCTACCTTGGACCATCACCGTGGTACAAGGAACTTGGACCCTAACTAAGTGTAGAAAGAGTCAGCTACTTACTGGATTGCTAAAAGGAACCGAATATTTCTGCGGTATCTGTAGCGATATTTGCTTATAAAGGGTGTTCCAATAACTTGGACCGATTTTAAATGTGATAAGTTTAAGCGTCTATTTCTTTTCTTTTTCTTTCAGATTTAGCGGACATTCGGCTGATAATATTTTTCACAAACAATTGCTATGACTTAAATAACATGATCTGATAGAGAAATAAATAAATTACCACCAATAATACTGATTTATTTACAGCTGACTTTCATCCGTCTTAATGAAACACCGTTTATATGACTTTCCCTTGCGGTTTGGTGCAAACTTGTGTACCAGTATGCTTTCAAGCCACTGGTTCACTATGAAAACAATTCAGGATCTGCTCGAGAAACAAAAGAAAATTATGATGGGCTGTTGCTGTTTAATGCTGAGAGCCCTCAAAATTAATCTTAAATTCATGAGATTATATATGAATTTAATCAAATTTTGATAGAATGTGTTCGTGCGAAAATGTAACAGTTTAGGGGCTTATTCCGCCTACAGTGGTTCTCGTACGATCAGCTATTGTAAGCAGTATCTAAATAAGTGACCGCTTGGGAATTCCAGGTGCTGTAAGCTTGGATGTGCAGGTGGTGTTATGGATAACTGATCGGGATTTGAAATCGGAGATCCAAGTTCCAATTCCAATCGGGTTCGTTATATTCACTTACTCGAAAATTCCCTTGGGGAAGGCATGAATCCATCTCTTCTCCCTCTAGCTATGAGTTATTATTCCCCAAAATAATAATACAATTTAAAAGTATTTCCTGGCTTTAAATAACCTGGAAAAGGTTGATAAGCAGTAAAACAAAACAAATTAATCAAACCAAAAATACAACAGAAAATAATTTTATGTGATAACTGTAAAGAGAAAAATTATCTGGCTGTGATGCTTTACGTCCTTGGAAATAAGATAAAATGCGTTTCAAGATTTCAAATATAAATATAAAATCTACGAATATAAAACAATTAAATATAAAATTTAAATATTTACTATAAAATTTAAATATATAATATAAATTTTAAATATGAAATTCAGATATAAAATTTAAATTCAAATATATAATATAAATTTTAAATATGAAATTCAGATATAAAATTTAAATTCAAATATATAATATAAATTTTAAATATAAAATTCAGATATAAAATTTAAATTTAAGTATATAATCTAAAATTTAAATATATAATATAAAATTTAAATGTAAAATCCAGATATAACATTTAAATATAAATATATAATATAAATTTTAAATATGAAATTCAGATATAAAATTTAAATTCAAATATATAATATAAATTTTAAATATGAAATTCAGATATAAAATTTAAATTCAAATATATAATATAAATTTTAAATATAAAATTCAGATATAAAATTTAAATTTAAGTATATAATATAAAATTTAAATATATAATATAAAATTTAAATGTAAAATCCAGATATAACATTTAAATATAAATATATAATATAAATTTTAAATATGAAATTCAGATATAAAATTTAAGTTCAAATATATAATATAAATTTTAAATATGAAATTCAGATATAAAATTTAAATTCAAATATATAATATAAATTTGCAATATAAAATTCAGATATAAAATTTAAATTTAAGTATATAATATAAAATTTAAATATATAATATAAAATTTAAATGTAAAATCCAGATATAACATTTAAATATAAATATATAATATAAATTTTAAATATGAAATTCAGATATAAAATTTAAATTCAAATATATAATATAAATGTAAATATAAAATTCAGATATAAAATTTAAATATAAAATCGATCGAAACGTACCTTCCAAAATATCATTTATTTGATAAAAAATTAAAAACTCAAAAAATTCCCCAAATTCGTTAAATATGGCAGACAAATTGTTGGACTCGCATTTCTATCAGCTTCTCCACTGAAATGATTGAGATGGAAGCGATCAGTTGATGCTAGCAAGAAGGAAAATATGGATATCTGTAATTGCTAGACGCACATCTTCGATTGGATTGCATGATGTTTTCATTCGGTTTGTTATCGACTTCATGAAAATAAAAATAAAATAGACAAGCGACTAAAAAAAAAAATATGATAAAACGACTAACAGCACGCGTTAATTGACTCCTACAGGTTCGAATGAGAATAATCTGTAATTTCGAACACAACAAGCTGGAATTCTCCGCTTCGGGGTCGAAGGGAAGCGAACATCATTTAGATTAGTCTTTACCTGATCTCATATTTCAGGCAGCCTACTTAGCAGAAGAAATTTCTCCTATCTATCTATCTATCTATCTATCTATCTATCTATCTATCTATCTATCCCATTCTCTTCATTATCTATCTATCTATCTATCTATCTCATTCTCTTCATATCTATCTATATATCTATCTGCCTGACTTTCTATCTATCTATCTATCGATCTCTCTCTCTCTCTCTATATATATATATATATATATCATTCTCTTCATATCTATTTTATTCTCTTCATATATATCTATTACATTCTCTTTATATCTGTCACTATCTATCTATCTATATATATACATATATACATATATATATATATATATATATATATATATATATATATATATATATATATATATATATATATTCTCTTTATATCAGTCTCATTCCTTTCATATCTATCTCATTCTTTTCATATCTATCTATCTATATGTATATATATATATATATATATATATATATATATATATATATATAATTTATTTTTCCTTGTACAGGTCGACTGAGGGTTGTGTATTTCTTTATGATATTCTTGTAAAAATAATTCGTTTTTCTTACAGTTAACATGTATTAAAACTATTTAAACCATAGTTGGGGGCGGGGAACTGAGATGGATTCACACCTTTGCCAAGAATATTTACGCGAAAGAGAATGGTAGCGAAATGAATTCGGCCTTGCTCTCCGAGTTCCCGTCCTAGGCTGCTAACGATTTTCACGCCTCAGTTACATAATCACATACGCACACACATACACACACATGTACACACTCACGCACACACACACACATCCACTCATACACACAGACACATATATGTGTGTGTGTAAGTGTAGTGTTACACAATAAAATCGCAAATTACCTTATATAGGGATAGATCTATTTCAAGCGACGGAATACTTCGTCTGTCATATTCAATCACTGTGAATATATCTATACACTGGAGTTGAATATGACTAACAAAGTTTTCGTTGATTGAAATATATCTATCCCCCATGTGAGTTAATTTGGGATTTTATTGTATAATACTATTTATTGGCTGTTAAAATAAATATATTGAGCTCTCTTTGTGGATCGGCTTTAATATTTTATTTTACTAGGATCCACTTGGATTATATACCAACAGATTTATTAAATTTACTATATATATATATATATATATGTGTGTGTGTGTGTGTGTGTGTGTGTGTGTGTGTGTGTGTATTGAACCATAAAAATATATAAAAAATTAAAATATCTTCAGACACACTGGGTTGTATATTAATATTCTTTCGCTTTTATTACTTCAGTTTGTTTCCTCGACTAGTTTCGGCCAACATGGCCATCATCAGGAAAAAAAAATCTGCTTGTTAGTAACAGTGGACGATACAAATGAAGGACTTGATGGAGAAAATTGAACTTTTGTCTGTAGTTTTCATTTGTTTGTTTAATTTTTTAACATGAATTTTGGTCAGTCCTTGTGATGGTCAAACAGTCACTTTTAAGTTGTTATTAAAGATAACAGCTGCATGGATTCATTCTGCTCTGAATTCCGTGGTCAGTTTGACATTTATATATATATATATATATATATATATATATATATATATATATATATATATATATGTGTGTGTGTGTGTGTGTGTGTGTGTGTGTGTGTGTGTGTGAGAGAGAGAGAGAGAGAGAATTTATTATAGCGTACTTAAACAATGTGTTCTTCATCTGCTGTGATCATTCTTTTCAAAAATCGGTCTTGTTTATTTTGCGTTTGAGTCGAGAATTGCAGATAAATATACGATCCATTAATTTATTTCCATTAAATCGTGAGGCACCCAACATTGTAACGATGCTTGTCACGTATCCAAGGACTTTTAAACATTTTACAGTGCGGAGTATTTCAGCGATGTCCCGTGTCATTCCACTTTGCTAAACATTGTCAAGCATAAAAATACTACTTATGAGCGTTAGTAAAAGAGAAAGAAATTAGAATGTGTTATAGTGGAAGACACCTAGTCTATAGGTAATAGACTACCCACCTATTATAAGTAGGAATCAGTAGGTAGTCGAGAGAAGAAGTTATCAGCGACCACAACTCGATTACTCTGCATAACACTTTATTAAAAGTTCCTAACGTTTCTGTACGTTTACCCCAATTAGGACGCATTTAGTCCGACTACAAGTTCTATTGTGGAAATAACTCCACAACAACTTTTGGCGACGAAGATTCGAACTCATACGGGGGAGAAAAGAAAATCGTTGGCAAAACAACTTTTGGCAACGAAAGATTCGAACTCATACGGGGGAGAAAAAAAATCGTTGGCCAAAACAACTTTTGGTGACGAAAATTCGAACTCATACAGTTTGAAAAAAAAAATCGTTAGTCAAGACAACTTTTGACGACGATTCGTACTCATACTGAAGCAGAAAAAAATTCGTTCGCCAATACAACTTTTGGCAGCGAAGATTTGCACTCATAAAGAGGAATAAAAAGTTTGTCCGCCACAGTGGTTTTGACGACGAAATTCGTACTCATAGGGAGGAAGAAAAATTTTGTTCGCCACAAATAACGTGGGCGACAAAGTCTCGGATTTACAGTTTAAAAAAAGAAATGGAGGAATTCAAAAGTCTACTCCAGGATTTTTTTAAGTTCCAATTGGAACAACAAACTAAAATGTTTGAACAACAGAATACATTCCAGAAGCAGTTACAGGAGGAAACTTTCAATAGACAGATGCAATTCCAACAGAAAATGGAAGAAATGCATGGGGAGTTTCAAAGGAAAATTCTGGAAATAACCGAGAACAGGAAAGAGAAAAGTATACAAAATGATTCCTTCCCAGAGAATACAATATGGAATTCTATTGAAATATTTACGTACAGTCCAGATGAAGAGGTAACTTTTCAAGAATATTTTAAAAAAATATACACGCGTATATAAGGAGGACTGCCATTTGTGGTCTGAAGGAAAGAAGGTTAGGCTTCTTTTAAGTAAATTAGGAACTGCTGAGCATAACAAATTGGTAAACTACATTTTACCGAAAAAAACTAATGAATTAACATTTACCGTGGCGGTAAATATATTAAGCGAGCTATTTAGTCAAAAGACATCTTTGTTCCACAAGAGGTGGAATTGATTAAATTTAATTAAAGATGACGAACATGACTATATAACGTACGCAGTCAATGTGAATAAGCATTGTGAAGAATTCAAGCTAGCAGAGCTAAGCGCAGACAATTTTAAGTGCTTAGTGTTTATTCAAGAACTGGTAGCGGAAAAAGACGCAGAGTTGAGAAAATTAGTACTGGAAAAATTGGAAAGCAATCCAAGTATTACAGTACAGAATTTGGCAGAAGAATGCACAAGATATGTTAGCGTAAAAAAAGACGCTAAAAAGATAGAACAGTCTGGCGTTTCGCATGTAAGGAAAATGCGGTACAAAAAAGAAAGTCAGTCTGACAAAAAGAATAGTAACATTGCAAAAACTAAAATACCAGTGAAAAACAAACAAAAGCGCCCGAAGCCATGTTTTGCTTGCGGTGAACTACACTGGTATAGATATTGCAATTTTAAAAATAAAAAATGTTTCAACTGTGGAAGAGTTATGCACAAACACTCGCATTGCCATTCAAAAAATAAGGGCAATAAAATAAGAAAACTAAGGTCCAACGAGATAAATGATGGAAATTCTGGAAAATTCGTTACCGTCGAAATAAATAATAAAAAAATAAAAATGCAACTTGACACTGGTTCGGATCTCTCTATCATAAATTTGCATACGTGGAAGAAGTTGGGGAAACCAACATTAATAAAGACAAAGAAAATTGCGAAGTCAGTGAGGGGAGA
Organism: Acanthosepion esculentum; assembly: GCA_964036315.1. Taxonomy (NCBI): domain Eukaryota; kingdom Metazoa; phylum Mollusca; class Cephalopoda; order Sepiida; family Sepiidae; genus Acanthosepion; species Acanthosepion esculentum. Next base: position 48,571,403 of record OZ038513.1, on the reverse strand, counting down.
AAAAATACAATTTATTGGAGAAATTGTTACAAATGTCACGTTAAATAAAAAAACGCGGAAAGTGAAACTATTTGTAATGGAGAATAACACGAACTTACTCGGTACGAACTGGATAACAGAGTTTAAATTATGGGATCTACCGATAAATTCTTTCTGTTACAAGGTACAAAGTTTTAATTCCGAAGCCGAAAAAGTAATAGAGAAACTTAAGGAAACATTTCCTACTGATTTTTCTCCGGTCTTGGGAACGTGTACCAAGATGGAGGCAAAATTCTTTTGAAAAGAAAACGCTCAGGCGGTATTCAAAAAGAAAAGGAATGTTCCGTTTGCCTCAATAGAACAGATTGATAAAGAATTGGACAGATTAGAGAAATCCGGGGTACTCAAAAAAGTTGACTATAGTGATTGGGCAGCTCCGACGGTATACGTGAAGAAAATGTCTAAAGACATTCGTGTTTGCGCAGATTTTTCAACGGGGTTAAACGCGGCACTCAAAAACTATAACTATCCTCTACCAACAGCAGAAGAAATATTTGCAAAGCTTAATGGAGGTACTGTATTTTCGAAAATAGACCTCAGCGATGCATATCTACAAATACCGATAGAGGAAGAAACGTCTAAACTTTTGTGTATTAACACACATCGGGGTCTGTATAAATTTAACAGACTACATTTGGGATTAAGGTCGCCCCCGCCATTTTCCAGCAAGTAATGGATTCGATGTTGGGTGGTTTAGATTTCGCAGTAGCGTATCTAGACGACATCCTCATGAGAAGTACAAGTATTGCAGAACACGTAAAACATGTCAATGCAGTAGTTTCCAGAATACAGGAGTTTGGATTTAAACTCAAGGAAACTAAATGCGAGTTCTTCATAGATAAAGTTAAATATCTGGGGCAGATCATCGATAAGAATGGTAGAAGGCCATATTCAGAGCGAGCAGTGGCTATAAAAGACATGCCGGCTCCGAAAGATATTACAACTTTACAAAGTTTTTTGGGACTAGCTATTTATTACCAAATATACATCCCTAAAATGTATGATCTGCGGCAACCATTGAATGAATTACTAAAGAAAGGAAAACCCTGGAAGTGGACTAATGAATGCCAGAAAGCATTTGAAAAGATAAAGGAAGCATTAACCTCGGAATTATTTCTAACCCACTACAACCCGGATTTAGAAATCATAGTAGCTTGCGATGCTAGTGCGTACGGAATAGGAGCGTGCATTTTACACAAAATGACAGATGGTCAAGTAAAACCAATTGCTCATGCTTCTAGAGCACTACTTCCGGCTGAGAAAAATTACTCTCAGATAGAGAAAGAGGCGCTCGGAATAATATTTGCAGTAGCGAAATTTCACCGTATTCTCCACGGTCGACATTTTAAGCTACAAACCGATCATAAGCCTCTAATTTCGATTTTTGGATCGAAAAAGGGTTTGCCGACGTATACAGCAAACCGACCACAAAGATGGGCTACAATATTGCTAACTTATAACTTCAGCATGGAATACATACCATCGAACAAATTTGGCTATGCTGATGGGCTGTGCAGGTTAATTCCTAAAAGGAGCGAACCATTAGAAGACACGGTAATTGCTTCACTGAAATCGGAAGAAGACCTGAAATTTACTGTGTGTAATGCAGTTCGGGAACTTCCGGTAACTCTAGAAAAAATAAAAGAAGCCACCAGGGACAAATATATCTTGAAGGTGAAAGAAAAAATAGCCAAGAGGGACCAGTATATAACAAATGTGTTTTCGCTTTGCGATTCAGTATTGTTATATCGGAAACGTGTGGTAATTCCATACACACTCCAAAAAGAAATCTTAAATGATTTCCATACTGGTCATCCAGGCAGCACTAGGATGAAGAGCCTAATGCGAAGTTTTATATATTGGCCGAATATGGACAGGGACATTGAGAACGCAGTAGCAAATTGTAAAGGCTGTGCTTTGGCTGCAAAGGCACCACCTGTAAAATTTAATCCCTGGCCAAAAACAGACCTACCATGGTCTAGGTTGCATGTGGATTTTGCAGGTCCACTGAATGGATACCATTACATCATAGTAATGGATAGTTTCTCAAAATGGCCTGAAATACAAAGGATAAGAAATCCGACGATGCAAAGTACGAAAAACTTCCTGCTGGAATTGTTCGCAACGTTTGGTGTTGTAGACACAATTGTGACGGACAATGGAAGTCAATTTACGTTGAAACAATTTAAAGATTTCTGTAAGGAATACAATGTCGAACATATTACCACAGCTCCATATCACCGAAGATCAAACGGGTTAGCTGAAAAATTTGTCGACACCCTTAAAAGAGCTTTAAAGAAAGCTAGGGAAATACCTGCAGATGAAGCCCTACAGAAATTTCTACAGGTATACAGACTTACCCCAAATAACGCAACACCAGCGTCACAATCGCCAGCCGAGGTGATGTTTGCACGTCGGGTAAGATCTGTCTTCGACAAATTATTACCAAAGAAGACAAAGCCAGGTACAGGAAAATTTATTCAAGTAAAGAAATACAATCCTGGTGAAAAAGTATACTTTAAGGTATATAAACAGAATAAATCATTCTGGGAGTGTGGAAAAATAGAAAAACGGATTGGCAACATGATGTACTTCGTGAAAGGTGAAAAATTCACGTGCAGACGGCACATTAACCAGATCAGACGACGCTCTTCAGACGTGGTTGACAGCGCTCCAGTTGAAGAAACACCTATGGAGGTGATTTTTGATACGTTTGATCTTCCAACACCAGCAACGATAAGCCAAGTACACATGTCTCATCCACATCATAACTCATCCTTATTCTTTAGACCCCTATTAATTAGTTTCACCAGTTCAGATGTCTACGGTAAAATCGTGCCATGCTACGCCCACGGATTCGAAACATCCGCATATTCCATTAGTAAGAAGTAATATCCTCTCGGACAGATTCTTCCCAGGAACTCCTGATTTGTGTAACAGACCCACGGCGGGATGTTTTCCCGATCAGTGTAAAGTTGACCCAATCAATTGGAAGGTTAAACATTATATTTCTTACGTATCCTCATGGATATGTATCTATCTCATACTTGCCTAGTCTTAGGCTCATACAACACCATACAGTAATCCACCACCTAGAGTCGGTCTTAGATCTTGTGGGAACATTAGTAAGGGTAAAAAACAGCTACATTGAATAACTAAGCTAAAGTTTGGATCTGTAATCGAATACAAGGGTCAAAATTCGCACACGGTAGAGGATATGAACGTAAGAGGAGGAGGAAAAATGATGATTATGAATATAAGATAGATAGATAGATAGATAGATAGATAGATAGATAGATAGATAGATAGATAGAAAAAGAACAGACTGAGAGACAGACGAACAGCTAGATAGACAAATGTGTTAAAAAGGACTAAGATGGATGCTAAATTTCACTCAAGAGCCACTGATGGTAGATGATTACTGAATGGTATGAACATTAGAGTAGGAAGAAAAATATGAAGATTATAAGGAGGATAGATAGATAGATAGATAGATAGATAGATAGATAGATAGATAGATGCTAAATTTCACACATTACAAGGCTCAAGAACCACTCATGGTAGATGATTACTGAATGATATGAACATTAGAGCAGGTAGAAAGAATTAAGATTATAAGGAGGATAGATAGATAGATAGATAGATAGATAGATAGATAGATAGATAGATAGATAGATGCTAAATTTCACACATTACAAGGCTCAAGAACCACTCATGGTAGATGATTACTGAATGATATGAACATTAGAGTAGGTAGAAAAATTAAGATTATAAGGAGGATAGATAGATAGATAGATAGATAGATAGATAGATAGATAGATAGATGCTAAATTTCACACATTACAAGGCTCAAGAACCACTCATGGTAGATGATTACTGAATGACATGAACATTAGAGCAGGTAGAAAAAATTAAGATTATAAGGAGGATAGATAGATAGATAGATAGATAGATAGATAGATAGATAGATAAATAGATAGATAGATAGATAGATAGATAGATGCTAAATTTCACACATTACAAGGCTCAAGAACCACTCATGGTAGATGATTACTGAATGATATGAACATTAGAGTAGGTAGAAAAAATTAAGATTATAAGGAGGATAGATAGATAGATAGATAGATAGATAGATAGATAGATGCTAAATTTCACACATTACAAGGCTCAAGAACCACTCATGGTAGATGATTACTGAATGATATGAACATTAGAGTAGGTAGAAAAAATTAAGATTATAAGGAGGATAGATAGATAGATAGATAGATAGATAGATAGATAGATAGATAGATGCTAAATTTCACACATTACAAGGCTCAAGAACCACTCATGGTAGATGATTACTGAATGATATGAACATTAGAGTAGGTAGAAAAAATTAAGATTATAAGGAGGATAGATAGATAGATAGATAGATAGATAGATAGATAGATAAGAGTCTGGGATACAGGCGGACAGTTAGGTAGGGAGAGAGTCAAATATATCAGAACGGACTGACATAGACAGATGGATATATACACATGAATGAAGATTATGAATATAAGATAGATAGATAGATCGCCCAGTAAAAGGCTCAAGAACCACTCATGGTAGGTGATTACTGCATGATATGAACATAAGAATAGGTAGAAGAAAATAGATGTTTATGAGTATGTGGAGGATAGACAAGTGGAGAGAAGCGAGAAACACAGCATTCCCAGATTTGTTGTTGTTGTATGGGGCTAATGCCCTGCAGCTATATATTGTCAAGTCCGTTGGATTACTTATTTTATTTAGATATTTATTTATCATTCCTTTCATTTATAATTTTTATTTATTTATCTAATTATTTTGCATGTTTTTTTCTTGCGTGTATTTGTTTCGTTCTAATCGTTTGCACCTAGATAAAGTGGAATTAGAACAATCTATCTCTGTGGACTAAATAACGTGTTCGGTTCTAAATTCCACGATTACAGAATTAAAATCTAGCGTACTGGAGCTGAGCAGTTGACTGAATACTGAGGAAAGTCCTGGATTATTAAACTTACTTTCACTTTATCTCAAGTTTAGTTCAACAGTTGCTACTCGTGTGAACCTTTTATGAGTAAATAATAATCTTTATTCAAACACTTGCTGGAAGGACTCAAATAATATCCATTCTTTGGCGAATCATCCGCTTGGATAGCATGAGAAATTTATACTTCCATTAACAAATAGAACGTATATTTTCAAGTATCATGTACCTAATCGGACTGATACAACGCTATTGTATTTAATGGAAGAGTCACCGACCAACGATCTTGCCCTTCTACGTTTCTATTTAATTTATTCTAATCAATGGAGTTTCACTGATGTCCAAAGCCTCTGTATTCGACTCAATTAGTTTGACGTAAATCTCCGTCGATCGGCTATTTCATTTCAGAGGTCACTGACTGGCACCACTGAGAGTGACCCAAATATTATCACCGGGTTTCAATTTTCGCTCAGAATTAACTGGGCATATATATTAATTTTGTAAATGTTAAATGAATAATTACTTTCACGTCTTGTTTTGCATAGCTCTCGACGACGTCCAAGAATGGTTTCGGGAAAACAGTCTCCGACCTCCTTTCCTATTTTATGTTTTTACCCGTCTCTTTCATCAGCGATTGGACATTTTTTGTTCTATATAATCTGGCCGTTCATCGCGTAGGTGATCACGTCCCTCCGCAACTTCTTATCCCTTTCAGCTCTTAGTAACTTTCGTATTTTTACAATCCTCAACCCCGCCGTTTCGCCGTCTATTCAGGCAAGCAGTTAGACTTCACCTGTCTCTTTTGCCTTCGATATGTCATGTGAGCGTCAAATTCTACAAGACTTCTTTCCTCTTGAAATTTTAGCCGTCTTTGTCTGATTTGCAGACATGAAGATAGGCTGTATTTTCTTTAGATTTTTATGTTTATTTTAACATCGCAATAAAACGAAACTGGCGAGATATTGTTAAATATTACTAACCCTGCGTTAGTAAACTCATATTTCAAAAATTAGTTAGTCGCTTGGTCTTCCTCACCTACGAGCTACAACTGCATCACAACCGGCGCTACACACCTTCATTGAGTCAGGATAATTGTGGGGGGGGAGAAAAAGCAACAAATTGCCAATTACCAATTATGAGTACTTTTAAAATGTTTGGAGTAACACAATAACCCACATAACTAACGCAGGGTTAAAGAACGTATATACACCCTTAATTGAAACAAAACAAATAATTCCGTTATTATTTAATTTTTTCGTATTTTTCCAATAAAACATGTACCAGTGCACATGTTAGCACTTTGTATGTCATTCCACGAAGTCTTTCCTTGCAGATTGACCATAGATTCTCAATTGGATTTAAATCAGGAGAGTTTCCGAGCCAGTCGATAATACTTTGATTTGCTCAGTGGCAAGGCTTACCATTGTGTTCGTGCTGCATGACAATGTTCGTTCGCTTCATTTGAGTAACATCTATTGCAGACAATGGCCGTAGGACAACTAATCGACACCCGAGAGAATAGTGTTTGTATGTGATAAAAATTTAATGCAGCCAAGGATGACGTAATATTATTCAAGGCCAAACAAATTTCATCATACACCCCGAAAATAGATTTATATTGCTGCCCACCATTGCAAATGACCCTATCTGAGGAAAAGGTAGAAATTGATTAAACCCTGTCGCTCTAGTGGGACTAAAACTGACCGTATGGTGAAAGAAAGTAAACTAAATTGGTTGTTGCGAATAATTTTTACAAGGATGGGGCAATGGATAAAATGTCGTCTAAATGACGCAAAAAGAAAATAACGCTGACATCTCATTTCAACAGACACAGGGTGCGATGGATAAATTGTCGTCTAAATGTCGGAAAAATCAAAATAATACTGACATCTAATTTTAAGAGATATGCAGGGTGCGATGGATAAATTGTCGTCTAAATGTCGGAAAAATCAAAATAATACTATCTAATTTTAAGAGATATACAGGGTGCGATGGATAAATTGTCGTCTAAATGTCGGAAAAATCAAAATAATACTATCTAATTTTAAGAGATATACAGGGTGCGATGGATAAATTGTCGTCTAAATGTCGGAAAAATCAAAATAATACTGACATCTAATTTTAAGAGATATACAGGGTGCGATGGATAAATTGTCGTCTAAATGACGCAAAAAGAAAATAACACTGACATCTCATTTCAACAGATATGCAGGGTCCGATAGATAAATTGTGGTCTAAATGACGCAAACATCAAAATACTGATATCTCATTTTTACAGGGTGCGATGGATAAATTGTCGTCTAAATGACGCAAAAAGAAAATAGCACAGGCATCTCATTTTAACAGATATATTTATCAAAATAAAACAAAAATATCTTGAAGCACTAAATTTATTCAAGAAATTCGCCATTGGCTTCAAACACGTCCTTCAGGCGACTTTGGAAACAGCCCGTACGGTGAGAGAAAGGAAACTAAAGCGGTTGTTTCCATTAATTTGCACAGGCGTGTATTCTGTTTCTTTTCTTGAAACAAGCTCTCCTCTGACGATTTCAAAATATTGAAAGGCGTTACGTAAATCATTTGGTTTAATATTAATAATAATAATAATAATAACAATAACGATACATTTATATCCGCACATGCGTGATATTCATTCGTGTTCGGTAAATGGAACTTTCTTTTCTCTCGGGGAGTTGGAAATAATGCTTATACAATAAATAACGCGCGAAAAGTGTATCAAAGATTGGGATGCTGCGGAGAGGAGCCTCTTAAAATGCACTTCTTGCATTCGCATCTCGATATTTTTTTTTCCAACGGGTGTGGGATCTATAAGCGATAATCCTGGTCAGAGGTTCTGCCACGCTATATCCTACATAGCATTGACGTATTGAGGTCACTTCAATCCAAACACAATGGCTGACAACTGCTGGTTCTTATGACAGGAGACCAGTTCAACTTAAAGGCGCCAAAGTGTCTGAAATATTACGGAAGATATAATAAATGAAGTTGGTATTTTATATTTATTATCTTGTTCCCCATCTGCATTTCCCGCGCATATGAACGCCCGATTGGTTAATACACAGTACTGTTAAAAAGCTTTAGTCACATGAAACTATTGCAAATGTCAAATATTAGGCAGCTTCTGTCTATATCTCTGAAATGAGGTTTAATGATTAGGTTCATTATTTACATTATTTGAACTGTTATCTTCATCTTCATTGCCACATTCACAACGTTTCGGACGTTGTACGCTCCGGCCTTCTTCAAACGATTGGAATTTCGTGTCTATATCTCTGAGATGAGGTATTATGATTATTTAGATTATTATAACTGTTATCTTCCTCTTCATTGCCATATTCACAACGTTTTTGGCGTTGTACCCTCCGGCCTTCTTCAGGTTATTGGAATGTCTCAGACATTAGGTATTTTGATTACGTACATTATTTACATTATTCGAACTGTTATCATCATCTTCAATGCCATATTCCCCACGTTTCGGACGTTGTACGCTCCGGCCTTCTTTGAGTGATTGGAATTTAGAACCGAACCCTTTTATTTCGTCCACCTAGCATGGCACGTGGAACTAGAACAATCTACCCCGATGGGCGAAATATAATGTAATGCGTTGTAGTTTTCTTTTCATAGCTCCCGATAATTTTTGATCAGACATCATATATTACTAAGAAATGTCGTTTGCAACAAAAGCGGTGATATTCATTTGGCATGAAATTTTTGAAAGTCATCTTTTAATAAATATTTAACCTGTGCGCATATCTCAGCCAGTTTTGAATTCTACACGTTTGAACATTATATGAATTCATAATAATCTTTATTCAAACACTTCTTTTATATAGAAATAAAGTGTCGCTGCCTACACTGAAGTTTGAACACAGATCACCAGAGAGCAAACACATGCGATCCCATTTTGAATAAGTAGATCACGTGATGGTAAATGAAAATGTATGTATGGAAATTAGTGTGGCGTCTCAGGGATCACGATACAGATTACGACCTTCTACGACCGGTAATTCTTTCAGCGCGTGGAATTTTCTGTCAACGTCCTTTTGTTTGAACTCTTTTGTTACGATAAGTTGTTGTTTTTATTATCTGCTTACGTTTTATTTTACTGACTGTTTTTTTTTTGGCTAAAAATTTGGAATTTTTTTTCACTCCCCTTATGTTATTATATCCATTTTTCCCTTTCTTTTATTGTTATTTTTCTTTTTTTTCTTTTGTTAATTTTCTGTAACCCTCCCCCTCAAATACTTTCCTTGTTTCTACGTCTTCATATTGTCTTAATTTTTCATTTTCGCTTTATTTATTACATGTTGATTTGTTTCTTGTTTTCCTTTTTAAATATCGTTTAAGTCCGTGTTTATTTTGTTTAATCTGTCTTTGTTATTGTTTGTGTTTCCTTCGTTTTCTGGTCAGACTAGTTTTTAACATCGGCCATATTGAAAAATTTTTAATTGGTTGTTTCGTATTTTTTATTGGCTTATCGTTTTTTTATTATTGTTAAACGTTCTTTTTCGCCTGTTTTATTGTATTAATTTTGGTTTGACATTTGTAGCCGTTCCTTTTCCATTTTAAAAGTTACTTTGTGATTTTTATTTGTTTTACCTTTGTCTTTGTCGTCTATTTTTCTCGTCTGTCTTTTACGTTATTTGTTGTACGCCCTACTGTTTTCTGCATTCTTTTTGTCTGGTTAATTTTGTTGTCTCGTTTTTAAAGCGAACCTTGTTTATTTAAACTTTATTTTGTCGTTTCTATTTTGTTAAGTTTAATTGTCTACTGTTTACTTTTCCCTTTCAAACGCCCCTTCCCTTCATTCTCAAAAAAAATGTTCATATAGAATATCAATATGTCTGACAAAGTTAAGTCAGCTAAAAAAAACTTTTTGGTTCAAAGAAAAAGGAAAAACCTCCGGATAAATGTAAAAAGATTAATGATAACGACATTAATGATCAACAGACAAAATGTATGGTGGTCGAGGATAACCAAAATTCGAAGAATAGTCAAATTATTACTGACGCGGAAAAAAGCCCAGAACACAGTATGGTGTCCGATAATACCAATATGGCGGTGGATACCAATGTTAAGGGCGCAGAGAAAAGTATGGTGACTGAAAAAGGCCAAAGTTTAAAGGAAAAAATGGCTAAAGAACTCAACGAAGATAAGACCAACAATGACGTTAATGCAGCGGTAGAGAAGACGCCCTCTAGCTGGAAGTCCCCACCTAAATGCAAAATCAACATGACAGAGTTCCTCGAGAGCGCCAAGAATTCCGCACATCTTATAACGAATAATGGGCTCTTGGCTAATCCCGTTGAATTGCACAAGGTTGATAAAAGAATTGTGTCTATCTTTGTAGTGGACAAGCGTTCGCGCGAAATTTGCCGCTCCACAAAAGACACCGTAATTTAAACGTTGACGTCTCTGGGAGTGAAGCCCCAAAGAGTCATTAAAAGCAAAGGATACTTTATGTGGGACGTATTGTTACCCACGCCAGCCGACCGTGAAGCCATGTCCAGTCGGGATTTAATAACGAAAGACCTCATACTAAGAACTGAATATGAGGGCAGGCGTAGGACTAATGTCTCAAGATTTGAGGTCCCTCCTTAGATCGTTGGTGAGCACTTGGCAGCTTATTTTGCTCAGTTTGGACAGTGAGTTGCAGCTTCATCTGACGATCTGACTGGGGGATGGAGTTTCGAAATTATGATCGATCAACAGGCTTTCATCTCCATCCCCTACTGCCTAGATGTAGAGTGACAGAAAATGCCGGTCATTGTGACCGGCTGTAAACCAACATGCTGAAAGTGCAGAGAGACTGGTCACCTCTCCTCTTCCTGCCTAGATAAGAAGGCCTCTAGAGATCTGACCCCAGTCGACCCAAACACACCTCTGGTTGAGTCTGTTGTTTCCGTCTCGCCTGTAATGGGCATGCCAGCGACCAGGACCGGTGTGGTAAAACCCCCGGTTGGGTCCGTCTCAAAACCGAAAACCTTTGCCCACCGCGTGTGCGGTCGCGGAGAAGGGAGAGGAGGATGAGAGGTCGTTGGCAGGGCTAGAGGGAAGCTCCAGGCAGCGGGACCTCGTTCTACTCAAGCCCATTATGGCAAAAGACACACACAGTCCCACTCCCTCAACCAGTTCCAAGGGCGACTCCCCGACTAGCTATGCCGACCACCTGAGGAGTAAAAAATTAAGATATTAACCTTCATTTGAAAAAGCGGAAAAATTACAGCACCTAAAAGAAGCCTAAAAAACAAAACATCAACTTCCTGGAAAAACTCTCTCTTCTTTCTCGGCACCGTCTTCCCCTTCTGTCAATCATCATATGGCTCCTCCACCCATCGTAAAATCTCTAACTCCCACCCCTTCCAAAATGACCACCCTCAAGAAGGGCGCCCTACCAAAGTCCTCAGCCAGCCAAAAATCTACCCCTGCCAATACCCGTAATCCATCCCCTCACCAAGGAAATTAGAAAAAAGACAATGAAGTCACTCAACTGACTCCTGCGATCCTGCATCTATCAAAAAAAAAGTCTAAATCCATTTATCCAACTGGGGAAGACGTATACCGAGTTTCTAAAGATCTGGAAAATAAGGCTCTATTGAAATCTAGAAAAATGAGGAAATTAAAAACACTCCTAAATTTTCGAAAAATAAATGATTTGGATATAGAAGGCCCGCGGAACTTTCCGAATGCAAAGAGAGTATTAACAGTGGTTCGCACTGGTGTGGCTGGTCAACAGATTTGGGCCATGGTTGCAGAAGCAAACCATGTATTTGGAATGTTTCCGCTCATGGCCTGCTTTGACAATGACATTGTTAAAAAATTACAGCAATATTGTCCCGCTTTTTGTTCCCCCCTCCCTTTATAGAGCTTTGAAGTTAACCTTTCCCTTGGACATCGGTGGCCTGTCTCCCGATAGCACCATCGAGAGTGAGATGGGAACAGGTTCTATGGGAGAGGCCATCGGTGTCCTCACCCCGGCCATGTTCAATGCAGGGCAGCAACTCTAATCGGTTTCATTATGGTTCTCTGGTTAGCAAGTTTGAATGACCGGGGCATGAGGTCGGAGTGTCATAGGGCGAGATTCGATCGCGATCTTCAGCGCCTGGGGTTGGATGTTTGTTGTGTGCAGGAGACCCATTTTTTATCTCGCGAACGTGAGGACATTCTGTCTAAGAGGTTCGTCCTCAATTCAGCATGTTTTGATGGACGCTCGAGGGGTATTTCCTGGCTGGTGAGCAAGTCTCCGCATGCGGAGTGTGGTTTTGTGTTTGCGGATCCGGCCGGTAGGCTTTGCCTGTTGGATGTTACCATAAAGGATAAGGCTCTTCGTCTCATTGGGGTTTATGCGCCCAATGAGAATGCGCAGCGATCTGATTTGTTTCGGCAGATCGCGCTGTTTTTGATGACATCTCGTTCGGTAGTTCTAGCGGGTTACTGAAATGCCGTCCTTGATCCCGATATAGATCGTATAGGGCAAAAATCTGGTACTAACAACCCGGATGTTAAGCCGCTTAGGGACTTTATCGACGGGTTTGATCTCGTCGATAAGTATCGAAATGAGCACCCCCTGGAGGTTGTATTTTCTTGGACTAGGGGCGGCAGCTCGGATTCGGTAGTGAGAGCAAGCTACATCGACCGAGTTTTAGTTACGAGAGTCGAATTAGGGCTCGTAGAATGGCCACGTTTCTATTTTATAGTTTACTCGGATCATAGGCTTGTTCGGGTTCGGGTAACTTAGATAAGCCTAAGGTTAAGATGGCTGGCTACGGGAAATTTAACTCGTGATTATTTAGCGAGTAAGATTTCCGGGACCAGCTTCTACTAATGCTACAGCGGGAATTGTCGGGGGCTGTGGTTGGGAAATTAGTGGTGGGATTCTTTGAAATCTAAACTTAGGTCTTTTGCTGCTGATTTTAGTCGCCGACTCAATCTAGCAGGGTTAGCAGCGCAAAAGTCTTGTGAGGCAAAAGTAGATCGGGCGATCAAATCCCTTGATAGTGGGGACGTAGCCTTAGCTAAGCCGGAGCTGGCCTCCTTGCTTATCAAGAAGTATCAAACTCTAGTAGTTAGGGCTAGGTTAGAAAGAATGTCTTGCGAGGCTACGAACATGGCCGCTTCACTGCGTGCAGAGGAAGCTCGTAGGGCATCTTGTCGGCATATTGCGAGCATCACATTGCTGGATACTGTGACTACAGAAGTGGGCATTTGTGAGGCTTTCCGTGACTACTTCCAGGAGCTCTTTACTAGGGATCCCGGTCTGAGCCCTGCTCAGTTCGATGCCTATTTAGCCGATTTTCCCCGCCTCCAGGCAGCTGAATCGACTGGGTGCGAGGTTCCCATTACAGACTCTGAGATCTGGGATGGGTTGAAACAGGTGGGCCTGGACAAGACTCCGGGATTAGATGTTCTTCCTTACGAAATGTACTTGAGGCAGTCGCCAGTCTTTGTTCGCTTGCTGGCACTGATCTTCAACAACTGGTTGAAGCAGGGGTCTATACCTCAACGCTTCACCAGGGGTGTGATCAGGTTGCTTCGCAAGAGCAAAGATGGTGGGGATGGATAGATAATTATCCGTCTTTGACGATGTTAAACACAGAGTTGAAGATTTTAGCCAAGTTCTTAGCCGGCCGTTTGCAGGTCTGTCGTCTCTAGTCTGATTGGTCCCGAGCAGACTTGTGCTGTGAAGGGCAGGACTATTCAGAAGCTTCATTTGGTACACTTGATCATCGAGCAACTCGACAGGGATGCCGCGCTGATCAATTTAGATCAGTCCAAATCTTTCGATAGGGTTGACCCTGCTCAGGCACATTTGTGTATGATCAACACTCACATCAGTGGTTTATACTGCAACTATACTGAGCAGACCTTAGTTACGGTTTCTGGGAGAGAGCGCGCTATCTAGCGGGATCAACAGTCTGAACAAGGCCAGCACGCTCGAAACCTCGGTCATGATGACGATGTGTAATTAAACCTAAAACAGTCATGTTCTACACACAATCAGATTTATTGGATGTATTGTAATGAAAGCAATAACAAATGTACCTAAACGAGAAATTTCAAGGATCAACGGTTATTACGGTGATTTCGAAAAGGGCATCGGAACCATAGTGTTTCAGTAACCTTTGAAAATTCTTATTTTAAAAAAAAATAAAATAAAATAAATCTTCACATATTAAATTGAAACAAAAATAAATTAAATAAAATAACATGTCATTGGATATTTTTATGACTTTTGTCCCTTTCACAGATAGATAGATAGATATGAAGACAATGAAATAGATAGATAGATAGATAGATAGATAGATAGATAGATAGATAGATAGATAGATAGATAGATAGATGGGAAGAGTGAACGAGGAAGAGACTGAGATAGATAGATAGATAGATAGATAGATAGATAGATAGATAGATAGATAGATAGATAGATGGGAAGAGTGAACGAGGAAGAGACTGAGATAGATAGATAGATAGATAGATAGATAGATAGATAGATAGATAGATAGATAGATAGATAGATTGATTGATTGATGGGAAGAGTGAATGAGGAAGAGACTGAGATAGATAGATAGATAGATAGATAGATAGATAGATAGATAGATAGATAGATAGATAACAGACTGCAATAGAGGGTCAGAGTGAGCGAGGAACGGACATAGATAGATAGATAGATAGATAGATAGATAGATAGATAGATAGATAGATAGATAGATAGATAGATCACTGAGAATGAACGGATAGTCTCATGTATATACCACGGAATATTTTGCTACTCCCAAAAGAAAGGAAAATAATTTATTAGAATTTATACTGGCTCTGAATTGGACGAATTTATTGACTACTAAAAGATTGTGTAGCACAAATCTCCTGAATACAATGTCTTTTTCACACTGAAGTTGCGTATGCGACTTTGTGATTTTAATTTTAGGCTAGGCCCTTTCCCCCTGACTGTGTTGTCCGGGTGATATTGAGTTCATTGGACTTTACCAATAAAATCTGAAATTGATTATTTCTTATTAAAAAGACAGGAAATATATTAAGAGAGATGGCAAGGTAGATAGGAGTTTATTTAAATGCATTATCGGCTTCATCTATATTAGTAATATCTGATGTGAATAAATATATTACAATGTATAAAAGAAAGAAAGAAAGAAAGAAAGAAAGAAAGAAAGAAAGAAAGAAAGAAAGAATGACAAAAATAAAAGAGGGGATGAAAGAAAAAGAAACAAAAGAAAGAAAATGAATGCGAAAGAAAGTAAAAGAAACTGAAACAGTAAAAAGAAAGAAAGAAAAAGAAAGAAGAAAAAGAAAGAAGAAAAAAGGAAAAAGAAAAGGTTAAAAAGGAAAAACAAAAGAAAGAAAGCAAAGGAAAACAGAAATAATGAAAGAAAGTAAGAGAAATCAAAAGAAATAAAAGAAAAAGAAAGAAAGAAAGAAAGAAAGAATGAAAGAACGAAAGAAAGAAAAGAATAGAAAAAGTAAGAAAGTTTAAAAAAGAAAGAAAGAAAAAAGATAGAAAATAAACAAAACGTGAAGGAAAAAATAAATGAAAAAGAAAGTAAAAAAAAAACAAACGTAAAAAGAAAGGAAGAAAATGAAAGAATTCTTTCTTCCTTCCTTTTTCTTTAAAAGGAAGAAAAAACGAAAGAATAGAAGGAATAGGAAAAAGAAGAAAGACATGTGCCAAAGGAAAAATAAGGAAAAGAAAAATAGAAAACGAACGAGAACAAAAGAAGAAAAAAGAAAAGAAAGAGATAAAACAAAAGAAAGAAATATGGGAGGAGATGAAGAGAAAATCGAAAGCCTATTTCGAATTAGTTTTCAGTCCCTGAAGACTTTTCATACTCTATCTTAAAAAGCAATGGCTGGAATTATCAAAGAGTTGAATTAATGACGTGAGACGTCAGCGGGTTCCATTTTGTCTGTGAGAAATGGCCAGCGAAATGATGGCCAGTCCATTCAGGATGGTCAGGTGGCTCTTCACTGCTAAGTCTATTCACGACCAGTCAATCGATCATAAGAAGCTGGTGATCTGAATTCAAATCTTTGTAAGAACGATCGAAAGAGAATCAAAGGTGGTCAGAAGATATGACACAACTTTCAATGGAACGCTATTCTTCAAAACACGGTCTGAGCCGGCGTTCCTCTAAGTAACACTCTGGCATCGATTCGTTGTTTTCAGAACTACAGCTATCGGCTTAAGCAAAAGTATATAGATAGTAATTTACGTTCTCACGTAACTTATTGATGATACGTAAATATTTCTTTGGTGGAGTTTGCAACATTGTCAGAATATTAATAAGAGGTGACAACTTACGGCAAAGCACGAATTTGGGATTTTATATCATTTTAGTTAGAAAAAAAAGAAGAAATTTCGCTGATCGTCGTTTGTCAAGCCTCAAAATATTCTTCTGGTGGATTCTCCAGATATTTGATGACCTTCAGTAGATCTTTTCGGTTCAAAGTTTACAAGAATTCCTAGATAAAATCAAAATAAGTATCCCTCATGACTCTGGGGACATGAACGTATGATATCTCAGGTTTTCCATCCCTTTCTCTCTCTCTCTCTCACACACACACACACACACACACACACACACACACACACACACACACACACATATATATATATATATATATATATATATATATATATATATATATATATATATATATATATGGGTATATAATTAAAAAAAAAGAACAGTAAGATATATAATCCGGTGTGCGTTTTTTTTTTTTTTATAAAACAGTGCTCAATGTAAATTTACAGAGTATAAATATTATAAATTAACTGATTTAAAACATGGTTCCAAAATTCGCTTGAAGGTGAAACGGAACTAATGCTTTTAATTTAATTATATAATTAGATATGGAATTTTTAGCTTCAGTTTTTGAAACATGCTTATTACTGTATAGCGAAAAAACATATTTTAAAACAGTTAATTTTAATATATTCATATATATATATATATATATATATATATATATATACATATATATATATATATACATATGAAGAAATATAGTCTTAAAGTGTGCTATATTTATGGGATAAAGTGCTCAATATCAGGATAAAGCGTTTGTAAATATAAAAGTGAACATAGAAGTCAACACTTAGAGGCGACAGTCTGTTTCATGCTAGATGCAAACAGACTGTCGCCTCTAATTGTTGACTTCATTTATATATATATATATATATATATATATATATATATATATATATATATATATATATATATATATATATATATATATATATATATATATATATATGCAGTATAGTTAAAACTTTGAAGCTACCTCCAGAACTACCATGGGATACACTTGGCAGAAAAGTGAAAAAAATGTTAAAAAGTATTTTTAGAGTCAGTGAAAATAGAATGGTTTCAATTATCAAATTTATACTTTGAGAAAATTTTGCAACGAATGCCAAAAATATGTCCTGCAGTAATCATGGCTAAAGGACGATATTTTGAAGAGAACAAAATTTAATCATAAAATGCTTATTTTGCCATAATAAAATTTCTAATAAAAATGCTGTTTAATCATGTATAATAATTTTCTATTATTCAAAGTACAAAACAACTAATATTTGGGACAAATTAAAAAATGACCAGGAGTGGTCTCAAACTTTTGAATTGTAGTATACATATATATATATATATATATATATATATATATATATATATATATATATATATATATATATATATGTATATGTATATATATATATATATATATATATATATATATATATAGAGAGAGAGAGAGAGAGAGAGAGAGAGAGAGAGATAGAAAGATAAAAATATAGGTAACTGTACTCGTGTCGAAAAACCTTCGAATTCTTGATTTAACAATAGCCAAATCAATCTCGAAGGGAAAAAATGTTTTAAAAAAGAAAGAGCCAGGAACATGAAAGTCTGTCGAAAATAATCGCACAGATACAGGTTCAAGGCCCAAAGAAAAAACCCCGATACAAGTAAACAACTAACTAAAGAGCTCGATACAAACGTAGAGCAAACCTACTCAAACCTAATGAGCCAGACAAACCTACCAAGGTTTCAATTAGGCGGATCGTCAGGGACTCTGACGATCTGCCTAAGTGAAACCTTGGTAGGTTTGTCTGGCTCATTAGGTTTGACTATATATATATATATATATATATATATTAAGTTTGACTATATATATATATATATATATATATATATATATATATATATATGACCCATCGTAAAAGATGCTGAAAACTAATGACTCCACCGACTATTGTCTATCTTTTACAAGAGTCAGGTTAGAACCAATATGAAGAAGGGTGCTGCCATATCTGGTCTGAACCTACCTAATTCCAACTCTACAGGGTTCAAAAACGTCTTCTGGTTTATTTATTAAACACTCTGCACCGCATTTCCCTCAGACGAAACGTTGCTATTTACATGGAAAATGTTCTGACGGTATACATTCTTTACTACCAACGATCTTTTTTTCCAATTGTCATTTTATACCAATTTGTCTTGTCCACAGAATTGAAATATCCTTCCTCCTATTTGGAAGAGAATGCCGGACAATTTCCTCACGGTCGGAGAGCAGACGACTCGTCATGTAGTTCTACATAAGATTACTGAGAATACCCGGAAGAAACATGCGAACAACGAGGAAGGTTTTAGGAAAATGGGAAAAATAGTAAATAGAATGTTGAAACTTCTGCAACACATAATGAGAAAAGATGGTTTGGAGAGTTAACACTCACAGAACATATTTGAAACAACTCTCTTCTGGCTTCTTGTTACCAAGTCTACCTTGATCTTGAAAAATTTAAATGCAATGTCAATCGTTATATTTTCTTCGTAATTCCAGTTCTTTTATTGTTTTCTGTCCTTAATAATGTTTTTATCATGTTCTCTAAGACAAGCCCGACTTGCATCTTAGTGGATTTATTGCCTTACTTGAGGTGAAATGATTTTCTTAAAAAAATGTCTCGTAGGGGAACATTACGCATTTGTCTAAAATGGATGGCAGAATAAAAACTGAGCGGAATAATAAATGGATAAATATTGCCTAAAGCTACACAGCTTGGGTTGTTGTAGAAAACCGCATCCTGAAGGGACATAAAAGAAGATAAAGATCTATAGCCACCGAACTAGTACAGGACTTAGCGTTATCGTGTCGCAAGCGAAATGTCTTCTTTTCTAGCCTGAATCTTGACATTCGATACATCAGCTTAGCGTCAATTTGTAACGGTCAGATAACCAACTTGGCCAGCATAATTCCCAACTCATTGAAACTAGAGTTCAGTTCGGGACACAGTTTTCCGGGTCATAATCCACCGCTTCACACGGATAAGCTGATCAAAGCAACTCTACTTTCCGTTGTTTGACAGTTGTACAAATGAACAAAACATGTGAGCAACAAGTAAGTTTTAAAGAAAACAGGAACGTCATAGAATCTTATACTTACAGTCAGAACGAGGCATTTGACATTTCTGGGAGGTTTCTCCATGCCTCCCGTCAAGAAAACTACCTGTGGGGTATTGTGTGGGATGAATTATTTCCCACCCAACAACGCCTTCCGCACAGACCAAATGTTGCTAGACTACTGTCAGTCTACCTTTATTTTCGGGGCAAGTGTTTGGACGAACTAGATTCCTTGGTTCCACCAGTTCAGACCTTCGTTCTAGGACCCGACATACCACGTACATTGAGCCGACTAATCCTCATCGCATTCGTATTCAATTTATAAGTAGTAATTCCCATTCAGAATATAGAAGAGACACCTGAAGACTTGCCTCCTTGAACAGTAATGCCTTAACCTCTTCATGTCGAATGTCCTTTCTTATTTATTCGACATATTCTCATAATATACAAACCTTGCCCTCCTCCTATACGCCCTTACAGCGTACATAATAGGTAACACTCTACCTTAAGTGGCGCTTAGGCTATGTACTGAGAAAACGATAATAACACAGAAAAACAGAAAATGGAGAGATTTCTTCGATTTCGTGTGAATGAATGAAAGAACAAAGTGAAAGAGGTATGGTCACGATGAAAATGTTTTTTTATTACAATAAAGACAGGAAGCTGGGAAGAGCCATGATCACGCACATCCTTAAAGTGCAGGGCACATAAAATAACTATTAATAAATAACAAAAGATAAGCCCTCCCCTAAACTATATACAAAAGACTCTTATATATAATAAATGCGAATGTCAGTGTGTCACACTTTTTCAAATTTACTCCTAGAGGCCGTTGCCCAAAATATCATATGATTTTGAAATCAGTTTGACTCTGTGAGCAAAATAAAAATCATTCCAAGTAGGATTCTAACCCGCAATTTTGGATTCTAAAGTCTTCAATACTGCGATTGTTTTCAAACTCCGCCATCTTAGCTTCTACTGATGAAAGATATTTAAAGAAACACAATTCTCTAACTTTCAGGTCACTGTTCTCAATTTACAGTGTTTCAAAATGAAATTGTCCATATTTTCAACTTTATTCGTAGAAACCTCTCATGCCTTTTTGTAATCAAGCCGATATCTTGAGTAAATCAAAAACATTCCGGGATGGAGCCGGACCCGCAATCCTAAGACTTTGGATTCCCAAGTTTTCATTACTATGATTGTTTTCGGTGATTTTTCTACCTGATTTTTTTGCGGCGAATAAACATTCGCCGCAAAAAATGATGATATGTATGATAAAAATCTTCATGACTTGGAAATAAATTTGGGAATAATTGAATTTAATTACGAAATCTAGCGAAAGTCGTGCATGAAATAAAAATAATTGTTTGTACAGAAAAGTAACGAACAATGTACACCAACAGTTTTAAAATTAAATGGCGGCAGAAGAATTATCGTTGAACTGTTAAAAAGTAAACGTAAATATTAATGCAATATTTAAATGCAACAGCGATCAATTTTGAGTTCTTCTGTAGTTTATTATTGCCTGTCGAATCTACTCATCCTTACCTATTGTAATTGAAAGCCCAATCAAGAGTCCTCTGCAGGAGTTAGTATATTAATAATCGCGCGTCCAGTCTTGTCCCTTCTCCCCGACATCACCGCCATGGGTGGTCGTATAGTATTTGGAACTCCAGACGGCTTTGTCCTTGCTGTCACTGGGACATCCAAGCCTTCTACTATGACAAGGAATGACCATATATATGTTACACTGCATGTCGGAGTGAACAGTTTGTTATCATATATACCTTTGACTTTAACGACAAAAATAGAAACGGATCAATAAATAAGAAAAGAATAAAAGTCAAAAATTATCATTAAATACATGAGAACATTTTTTTTTTATTAATGTTGTTGCTAAAAAATATTTGAAAGATAATAAATTAAGAAATTCACTACTGAACCAATAGTTAAAATAAAGATGTAAATGAAATAAAATAACGTTAATCATTGCCCTATACCACATCGTCATCACCCGCTCGCATCCGATCATCGGTATCGTCATCTTTTCTCCTTATTCCTTTTCTCTTCATGGTGGAGGCAGCGTAGATGGCTGTAAAGCAAACAGACTTTGAAGAGACCGTTCTCATGAATTTGATTTTGGTTCACAACTCTGTGCGACGGAGAAACCCACGCACTTGGCCAGAAGGTCATCCCTCGCTTCTCAAACGGGATTCAGACAGGCCAGATCTAGCAAACATTGTTGCATTGCGCTGTCGGATGTTTGGTCTCTCAAGGTCCGCATTGGTTACGCCAGCCCGACTAGCTCTGACCTCTTCCGTCAGTTTGGCCATTGAAATCGTGTATATCTTTGCCTATTCCGCTGTTGGGGTCTTCCGGAATTTGGTCCCGTTCAATCCGGTCCCTCCTTCTCGATCTTACCGCCATGGGTGGGAATACAGGAGTTGGAACTCTTTCGCTCTTGGGATCACTGAGGCATTGGTATCAGGAAGGGCCAGCCACGTTCACCACGCGCACTCCTCTGTGACTGCTACCCACGACTTCTACCATAACAAGGAACGACCATATATATTTTACATTTGGATGACGCAGTTAACAGTTCGTTATCAAATGTACCACTTTGATTCATTATTATTTTAATGACAATAGAAGCGAATCAATAAATAAGAATACACACACACACACATACATACATACATACATACATACATACATACACACACATACATAGTTGGACTCCAGATGGCTACACTCTTGGGATCTTAAGGAAAGTAAGCTCTCTACCATAACAAGGAACGATCATATATATTTTACATTGGATGATGCAGTGAACAGTTCGTTATCAAATGTACCACTTTGATTCATTATTACTTTTAGACGATAATAGAAATTAGTCAATAAATAAGAAAAAAATAAAAGTATAAAATTATCATTAAATACATGAGAACATTTTTCTGTTGTTGCTGTTGCTAAAAATATTTCAAAGATAAATAATAAAGGAATAAATTCAATACTGGACCAATACTTAAATAATGACACTACAAAGATCAGTTGAAAACATCCCTGAAACAGACCAACATCAACCATGAGACCTGGCAATCCTTTGCTGGAAATCGGCCTTGTTGGTGTAAGACTAACCGGGGTAGAGGTGAGATTTTCGAGTCTAACCGTCAAAGAATATGCGACGTACTTGCCAGGAGGACACTTCTCTGTTCACGACTCTTCAGAAGTATGCTGAGCTATCACAACCATCTCCATCAACGCCACCAAGGGTGCCGACGATATTGATAATATATATATATATGATGTTAAAAAAAATATGGCAATAAATGAAAATTACTTAGAGCCATAAAAACGTAAAGAATATTGTTAACACACGAAAGGGATACAGGCAAGAGTCTGTAGCGTCCTGACAGGAAAAAAACAAAGATGGATGAGACCGAGAAGTGGTCTATCTCTTTGGCTAGGAAGAAATCTATAAAAAAAAATGTATCTGCATGTTTTGTCAATAAATTTGGAGATGTTTTTACAGTCAATGCAAAACCGATTGAAACTAACAATCAACCACCAACCCACCCCCACACACACACACATATATATAATAACAATCACCCCCCCACATATATATATATATATATATATATATATATGATACATAATCATAATATTAAAAGTTTCATAATATTAATTATAATATTTACATACTAAAAATCACCCACCCACACACACACACACATATATATATAATAACAATCACCCCCCCACACACACACATATATATATATATATATATATATATATATATATATATATATGATACATAATCATAATATTAAAAGTTTCATAATATTAATTATAATAATTACATAATAACAATCACCCACCCCCACACACACACACACACATATATAATAACAATCACCCCCCACACATATATATATATATATATATATATGATACATAATCATAATATTAAAAGTTTCATAATATTAATTATAATATTTACATAATAACAATCACCCACCCACACATACACATACACACACACATATATATAATAACAATCACCCCCCCACACACACACACACACACATATATATATATATATATATATATATATATATATATATATATATATATGATACATAATCATAATATTAAAAGTTTCATAATATTAATTATAATATTTACATAATATTTTCATAATAAAAATTACAAATACTATTTACATTATAAAAAAATTACATATTAGTTATAATTTATTTCATGAATATTATTATATTCACCTCTTCATAAGGAAAGTTTTTAAGAAACGGAATCAATCCATCTATCCAGATATACCGTGATAAAAAGGAGAAAAGGAAACTCACACTCCCCTGTGACTCCTGATGACGACTCTCTAGAAGCAGGTTAGGCCATTACAACCATCTGTCCATCACCGCCAACAATGAACGTTTTGTCGGCATTAAATAACCCATTGAGGTTGATATGCCGTAAAACAAACCAAATCAAACTATCATCGCCAACAAGATTAATAGGAAGAAGGGGTGCCTACGATATTGATAATATTCATATGTGATGATAAAAAAATATAAGGCAATGGATGAAAATTAATTAGGCCAATAAAAACGTAAATAATGTTCTTAACACACGAAAGGTATACAGGCAAGAAATTTTAGCGTTCTGGCAAGTGGGACTAAGAAGAGAGAGGGTCGCAAAAAATTCCTACTCCCACCAATACCAGCCACCTCCTGGTGTTCTTATCCTCCCACTTCTAAGTACCACTCCCACCAGTACTATCCACCTTCCGATGTTCTATAAGTTTGTTGGGGAGTTCACTATACTACAGCTTTTTACTAGCGATACAAACCGAAACCTGGGTAGCGTGGTTGTGAGAGATTTTTTTCAATATATATATGTTTATAATATATTTAAATTTTATAACGTATTCTTCGATCTTTTGGCTTGTATAATAAAAAATAATAAAAATATTTTTCACACTGTCACATGATAAAAATCTTCGCCATGCCCGTGATGTTAGGGCTTTTCATCGAGAAAATGTGGTATTTTGGTGATTGTGTTGTGAAAGTAAATGTGTTGTTATGGTGAAAAGAAAATTGTAAGTACGAATGGGTCAACGAATGAGACTAGATAGTTTTCAGGTAGGACTAGAGAAGACCAGTCTTTTCCCCCCTCCCCAATTTTAGCCCTTGTGGCACATTTTGTATTTTAAAATGCAAATAAATAATAACATCATCGCGTCTTTTGAAATTAAAAGGATTTTAACGTTTATTTAGATTGTAAAAAAGTAGCAACATGATTACGCTACAAGATAATTGGCAAATGTTAGTTAAAAAATTTTGACTAAAAATATTGACCCTGAAGAGGAACAATGATGTTCGAAAGCGCTAGGTCATCGTACGGACAATACATATTTCGGAATAATTTTCAAATAAAAAGTCTCATTAGAGAATATGAGAAAATTCAAAAGAAAATATGCAAGACTATGTTGTCTTTAACATTCAATACTACATGTTTAAAAGAAAAATTGCTGCCAAATTACACACATATATATATATGTGTGTGTGTGTGTGTGTGTGTTTAAATTAATTAGATTTTACTTGACTCTCATATTCAACGAGACATGTTTAAAAGAAAGGTTGTGGCCCAAATACACATTAATTAATATATATATATATATATAGACCGAGAACTTGTCCATTTTATTTATTATGAACAAATCCTAACACGCATCTAATAATAATACACATAGATAATAATGTTGATAATAACAATAATAATAATAATAATACATATAGATAATAATAGTGATAATAATAATAATAATAATAATAATAATAATAATAATAATAATAATAATAATAATAAATATATATATAGATAATAATATTGATAATAATAATAAAACATATGGATAATAATATTGATAATAATAATCCATATAAATAATAAAAATGCACAATAAAATAATACATAATAACAAATTATAATACTAATACTTATAGAATAATAATAATAATAATAATAATAATAATAACAATATTACATAATGAAATAATACATAATGAAATAATACATAATAATATATAATAAAATAATACCTAATAAAATAAATTATAATAATAATTATAAATATAATAATAATTATAATCATAATAATGCAAAATTATCAGAAAATAAAACAACAATAACAACAACAATAATAATAATAATAATAATAATAATAATAATAATAATAATAATAATAATATTTTTTTTTTTTTGCACTGAAAAATGTCATGATACCATTTCTAACCTTAGGTCCCTGGGCGGGACCCGGAAAGAAATGTGTAAACGCCAGATATCAAAGGAAATAAAAATAATAATATTAACATGTTGCATTCATTTTCCTGTGTTGTCAGATTCTGTGTAACCATTCTACATCGGATGTCACTGAGACGCTCAAAGTTCTTATTACATGAAAGAAGAACCGTTCTGTTCGTTCATCTTCTTCATTCATGTCCTTTTCTTTTTGATCTCTGACTTTTCAATTTCAATTTCCTTCTACAATTCATTCCCTTCTTTTTTTATTCATATTTTTAATTTACATCCTTTATTTGACAGCCATAGCCTTTTTATCTTTATCCTATTCTTTCCATTTCATAGTTTTAATAATTTCTTCTTTTTTTCTTACCAAGTATTTTTCTTGTTTTTCCTTCCGGAGAACTTATTTCACACCGCACCAAGCACTAATCGTTTTCATTCAACCATTCCTCTTTCCTTTTCTTTCTTTCTTTTATCATTTTTAACTTCATCCTACTTCTTTCGACAGGACCCATGAATGACCACACCTATATCAGAGTGGTGGATGTATTTTCCTCTCTGATATCGTCTGTGGGGTTGCGGGTGTTTCTGTCATTTCTTTCTGGTGCTATTTCAGTAGCGTATACACAATGGTTTCTCCCTTGCATTACTTTACGATTGATAACCGTTCACCTCGTAGCAAACCAACATTGATTTGCCTCACTTCACTGACCTGTGTCTGGTCAGACCACGGAACTTATTGCCGAAAGCTAGATTATTGTTAATAAGAAAGATAAGCCGGCGTCGTCCGGGTTAAAAAAGAAGAAGATACTCATAAAACTTAGCGTTGTGTAATACAGGACATATTGTATCAGTCAGTAATGATAGGACTCACCAGGAAAAAAATTCCAACACAGACGAAAAAATCTTATGACATTTACTAAATTCCTCTATCATTTGTAAGAAAACAGAATATATGGTTGTAAGTAAGAGAAACAGAGCAAGGTGCTAGCTATGGTATGGAGATGCCCAAATCAAGCGAATACAGAAGTTCAGATATTTTGAAAATTTGAATTATAACAAATGACACCGACATCCGACCGTGCACTGGAATAGTAAAATATGCCTTAAGAAACTAAGCAAAGTATTAAGAAACATAAAAATATTGTCAAAAACAAAGAAATCAGTGCTAAACTGTTATACATACGAATCTATCCTACAAATATTGTCGGCATTAAATAACCCATTGAGGTTGATATGCCGTAAAGCAAAGTCAGAGATCAAAAAGAAAAGGACATGAATGAAGAAGATGAACGAACAGAATGGTTCTTCTTTCATGTAATAAGAACTTTGAGCGTCTCAGTGACGTCCGATGTAGTCCGTGCGCTCTCTAAAAAATTTATAACTTTATTTGTATTTGCGATAGAAATAATTTATATTTTTAAGGTTTTATTGAAATTTTATTTAAGTTTCCACATGTCCTCCATCATTAGCAATACAAAGGGTAATACGATCTTGCAGTTCACGGAAAACATTTGCCAACTGATTTACAGTAATGCCTGAAATCACATTAGTTATTTTAGCTATACTTAAAACTAGCTACATTAAACTTTATAAAATTTTTTAGAGATTATTTCTGTCGCAAATACAAATAAAGTTATAATTTTTTAAAGTGCACACTGTCCTGGGTAAGACGTTAAACTACATCCGCGACCTGGGTAAGACGATAAACTACATCCAGCAGCAAAGCCTCTGATCAGGAGGTTTTGAGGAGCGTAGAACCACCTCTTAATTGCTGGTGTTCCCAGGTCCACCTTGACCCAGGGTGGTAGCACCTGTTAGGGTCCCAGCTATGGGCAAATAGTTAACTATTACCAGCAATACTTTTTTGAAAAGAATTATTACAAGCAATACAATTTTGACAGAAAAATATTACCAGAAACAGATTTTTGACAAAACAAAATATTACCAGCAATAAAAAAGTTTGTCGGCATTAAATAACCCTTTGAGGTTGATATACCGTAAAGCAAAATAAACCAAACCAATCTAAACCAAGGAATACATATTTTATTCATACGAATCTATCCTAAAAATGTTGTCAACATTAAATAACCCACTGAGGTTGATATGCCATAAAACAAAATAAACCAAACCAATCTAGACCAAAGAATACATATTCTATTCATACGAATCTATCCTAAAACAGTTGTCGGCATTAAATAACGCATTGAGGTTAATATGCCGTAAAGCAAAATAAACCAAACCAATTTAAATCAAGGAATACATATTTTATTCATACCAATCTATCCTAAAAATGTTGTCGGCATTAAATAACCCATTAAGGTTGATATGCCGTAAAACAAAGTAAACCAAACTAAACCTAAAGTGCACACAAACTTTATGGACACCCTGTATAGTATTAATCCGCATATACCATTGCTATATGCGTTCTGGAGCTCCATGGAAGGACATCGAATATGCTGTAACCTGGAAAGTGGCTGGCTCCGACAGTCGTACTTGCCAAAGACAAGCTACATATGAAGGTATACTTCTCCCGTATTCAAACCACATATAAGGTGGGAAGTGGTCTGGTGCTCAGCTATGCAGCGATCCTACGACAACATTCAGTCATGGGACTAATGATTATGGCACTTAAAACGCGTGTAGAGGCGAGAATCAAAATAAACGCCAATGAAACACAATCAATAGAGAAAGACATATATCTCTCAACCTCTAAGAGATTCTTTGATAATGAATTACGAAAGCGGAAAGCGATTTTCAGAGATTAAGACAATTCGTTGTAAAACACTTGCCGGAATCCAGAATATGATCCAAACAGCATGACAAATAGAAGTCTTAGAGAAAGAACTTTTGTTAAGCATCAACCAAAACTGCAAAAATGAAAAAGTGGTGACCAAATACCATTTATTTTTTAAAAACCTACTAGACACATATAGCGTAACCACTCAGTAATATATGGCTAATGGGTTCATTAAAAGATACGAACTTATCGAAAACGCATTAATCGAATATAATGACTTAATAAGAAATGATGTAATTTGTACCTCCAATTTTAGTCTCACTCACAATTAATTTCTAATTTGTGTACTTTTTAATTAAAATAAAGGTTGATTGATTGATTGATTGTTTATTTGTTTTACCAGCATATCAACCCCTATGGGTCATTTAATGCTGAAACTGGATTTTTTTTTGTATTTAAGAGTGTTTTAAATCATTTCAAGTGGTTGTGAGGTTTAAGAGTTTTCTATATATCACAAGTTGAATAGTTCGAGGTTAATTCAAAGCATAAATTGTATGGTTGAAAATTCAAGCTCCGTTTTCTATAGAAGTTGGAAATATTTTATTTCCTTCAGATATCCCATTATTTGACCAGTAGAAGCTTTTTGGAAGAGCATGTTCAGACGTTGTGCCTGGTAATAGTTATTACGTATTTTTTTTATACTTCTTACATTCTATCAAGATGTGTTTGACTGTGAGAAATTGATTGCAGTTGGTACATCGAGGTGTACTTTCTCCCTTGAGCAGGTGTGTGTGTGTCAGATGCGTGTGACCAATTCTTATTCTGTTGAGCACTATGTCTTGTCTGCGGTCAGCTAATGGCCCTATGTTCTCCTTCCTTATTGTCGGCTGGTGCTCATACAGTTTATTGTTGGAAACATTGTCCCAAATTTTCTTTTGATGTGTTGTGTAATTTTGTTTTTATAATCTGTATATGGGAGTTTGATGTTGTTTATTTTCATTTTCGTTGCCTCTTTAGCCAGTGTGTCAGCTAAAATAAAAGTTACATATAAAACAAAAAAGTTATAAATTAATGTTTATTAATCTGGATTTTTATGAAAACAACTTATTTAGATGGGTTTTCTGCATGGTATTCTGTTCTTCAGATAATTGGCCACACTGAGAAATTTCCCTTTCAAATTTTCCAACCATATCATAACCATTAGTATTTTAACCGGAAAATTTTATTTATAATCTTTCCACAGTAAATACATACATCTTTTATATTTCGATTTTTTAATGAATGTAAATTTCTGTATTATTATTATTATTATTGTTGTTCTTGTTATCGGGAACAATAGAGATGACAGGGACTTTTACATAGTTGTAATGTGGACGTTAGAGTTACCATTTATTAATACTTTATTTTTGATATCCCCATTCACAGTATCATTATTAACATCATTATTATTATTATTATTATTATTATTATTATTATTATTATTATTATTATTATTATTATTATTATTATATGTAAATTAAGATAATCGTTCTCTCAACGCCTTCCGTGACAGCTGATGACACCATATGCGCATGGCTATTTGATCTACAACATTTTAATTTCAATTTCTCCTTTCCTCTCATATATCTGTCCTCGTCTCTCAAAATACTGAAAAGAATCGGATTCGTCAATTTGATTTTTAATCCACTCTAGTTGTATTTTAACCTCATTGAGGTGATTTTTGGAGTGCAAATTTGGAATATTGTTTTAACTACAGTTTTTAGTGTCGTACGTTTATTTCATAAAGCATCAATTTGGATTTTTATTCATGCCAGTCGCGTTAAAGCTAAATCTGAAAAATCATCGTGCGAATTTCTTTGATTTGATGGTAAGTATAAAACACTACTTCTTGCTGTACATACAGTCGCCAGATACTCGGTGTTGAGGGAAGAGTTCATAATGTGGTTAATATATTCATTAAAAGATACGAACTAATCGAAAACGTATTAAACGAATATAATAACTTAATAAGAAATTATGTAATTTATACCTCAAATTTTAATCTCATTCACAGTTAATTCCTAATTTGTGTACTTTTTAATTAAAATATAGGTACGCATAAGAAGATATAGTATAATGCTATGAATTAATGTTTATCAATCTGATTTTTATAAAAATAAATTATCTAAAGTGATTTGCAGCCTGGTATTCTTTACTGTTATTCATACAATTAGCTTATCTATTAAATCACTATTCGGGTTTTGTCTGACCGTAAGTCCTACGTGGCCGAGCGCTTAGGCACGTCAGATACTTTGACAGGTCCCCATAGTGTATGCAGGGTGGAATCCTGCTGGAGGGGACATATTTGTAACAAGATTTATCGAATATTCACGTCTGTAGATATAGTTGGATACGAAATACTGTTTAATTAACAAAAAAACAGAGCTTCTACTCGAATATGCGTATACATAAAAGATTACGTTGAAACAAAATAATTATATATATATATATATATATGAAGAAATATAGTCTTAAAGTGTGCTATATTTATGGGGTAAAGTGCTCAATATCAGAGATAGAGCGTGTGTAGGCGACAGTCTGTTTGATGCTAGATGCAATCGTCAGGCAACTAGTGCTGTTATTTTTCTCGGCTAAATAGCCGAAAAATAACTGCACTAGTTGCCTGACGATTGCATCTAGCATCAAACAGACTGTCGCCTCTAAGTGTTGACTTCTATGTTCACTTTTATACATATATATATATATATATATATATATATATATATATATATAGAGAGAGAGAGAGAGAGAGAGAGAGAGAGAGAGAGAGAGAAATTTTTGGCCTATGTTGTATGTACATGCGTGTGCATCAACAATTAAAAGATTTCTCATCCACCGAAGGTTTTCATTTGGAAAATAAATCCTGTCCTCTTTTGGCTTTCATATTTTTGGAAAGTCGTTTAGAAATTAAAAACTGTTTTTGTGTCTTTCCATAAAATAAAATCAATAAAAATTCCGGATATGAGCGTTTTAGAATTGGACAGAATTCAGCAACTAATTCTAAATATGGAATTTTATTAAATAAAAAAGGCATTTCAAGAAAATATATATTTAAGCATTTTAAAAATCTTATTCTTAAAAATAAAAACCTAAAATTCCCGGCAAAAGCCTTCGAATGTTTAGCTAACATTTGCAATATGCAATTCAGCCAAAGAAGAATATGATTAAGAAGATTATGTTGCGCCATGATTTCCTGTGGACAGCGTGTGATAACCTCCAAATATTAATTGGATAAGATTTGTTTCAATATTATTCAACTGTAACAACAAAAAAGGTCCAATCGATTATTTTTTTTATTATTTCTACATTGTTTTATGAAATTAACTGAGATGAATGAAAGTGAATGGTAATATTTATAAGATTAGAGCAAAATATGTTTCTCAAATCCAGTAGCTGTTATCGCCCTTTCCAGTATTGACAGTATTTACTGCCCCCCGCCTGTCTTTATTTTTCCTTCAAGTGATATGTGCAATCCATTTTAGTTGTTTCCGTTGTTGAAAATCCTCAAGTTATGTTGTTACTGTTATCTGGTACAATTCCTTGTTTGCGATTGTGTAGCGCCAGGTTAAAATATTCAAAGAAAAGATGGTCTTGCTGACCAAGATCCACACATCGTGATGGTTGCCATTTCCACAGATAGTAGGTTTTCCAGTATAAAATGTGTGAAAATTTGTTATGTATTTAAAAGCTTAAATATTTTAATTACTTTCTTTTTATATTTTTTTTCTTTTTTTTATATCCCGTTTATTGGTACGGAAAATGGAGTCGGCGTGCCAAGTTCCAGTTCCTGCCTAGTCCGTTGAATTCACTTTCGCACAATTGGACTTGAGAAGGACAAGTATCCATCTTTTCTTGTCCATCCCTTGTCCAGCTATGGTCTAATTAGCAGAGTAGCCATAGTTCTCTTTACAAAGGTGGTAACTACTCAAGGAGAAGAAAAGATACAGTTCCGCTATCTCTCTCAAGAACGAATGGCTATTCACAGATAATAAAGGTAAGGAGCCTGCGCAGAACCTTCGTCCTAAATTAACATCGCATTAAAAAGTGAAAAACAAACACACAAGGAATACGAAAATAACAAGTTGGCAAACGGTTATTGATGATCGCCTTCATCATTTTGTTATTATCGCAATGTTTCGATCGTTGTGTCTTCCGGACATCATCAGGGGCTTAATGATCCGGGTAATCTTCGGGACTTTCGAACAGAAACCTTTATTTAATCTACAAGAAGATATTGTTCTCAATCCGTTGGCCATGGATAATGATACCTGTTTTGTTCTTAATTAATATTGGCTGGATCCTCTATTTACATTATTCGGACTATTATCCTCATATATGTCGCCATATTTATCACGTTTTGGCCGTTGTACGCTCCGGCCTTCTTCAGGTGGTTGGAATGTCGAACTGAACCTTTTATTTCGCTCACTGGGGTAGACTGTTCTAGTTCCACATGCCATGTTTTAATGGACGTCAGTTATCAGTTATCTCCTGTTAATTCCCTTCTCCAAGTTCTCCACTGTTTTAACCGAATATTGAACTCACACTCTTTGGGTCCTGTCACTAGATCTAACTAACGCCTTTATCCACTGTGCCAAAGAGTATAAAGGCGTTAGTTAGATCCAAAGAGTGTGAGTTCAATACCTCATCTCAGAAATATAGACAGATACTGAAAGGCCGAAACGTTGTAATAAATATGGCAACAAATATTAGGACAATAGTCGGAATAATGTAAATAGTGTACATAATACCTCATCTCAGAAATATAGACAGATACTGAAAGGCCAAAACGTTGTAATAAATATGGCAACAAAGATGAGGACAATAGTCGGAATAATGTAAATAGTGTACATAATACCTCATCTCAGAAATATAGACAGATACTGAAGCTTGATAAATATGCCGACGAATTTGAGGACAATATTCCGAATAATGTAAATAGTGTACATAATACCTCATCTTAGAAATATAGACAGATACTGAAGGGTGATAAATATGCCGACGAAGTTGAGGACAATATTCCGAATAATGTAAATAGTGTACATAATACCTCATCTCAGAAATATAGACAGATACTGAAGGGTGATAAATATTCCGACGAAGTTGAGGACAATATTCCGAATAATGTAAATAGTGTATATAATACCTCATCTTAGAAATATAGACAGATACTGAAGGGTGATAAATATGGCGACGAAGATGAGAACAATAGTCCGAATAATGTAAATAGTATACATAATACATCATCTCAGAAAGATAGACAGATATTGGCTTGATCCTTCCCACTGTTTCATTATTATATACGCACCTCAGTTCCAAATTCTCCACTCATAATTGTCCCATAGACCAACAGGATAATGAATTAAAGCGTTGGTTTGTGGACTTCGGAAATTAGCAGTTGTGCGTTCAATCCTTACAAAAGTGCAATCTTTGTAACGAGGCAAGCAAAAAACTGTGCCATACTAAATAAGAACTACACAAGATGTCCCTAGATAGGGGACATTGTTCTGGTGTCCTCCCTCTAATGAGTCTATTATGGACTCTTCCACTTACTATAAAATTAGTAGGAAAGTAAGCCTCGAGGGAACGGTAGTATAGATTTAACGCTGGTCAACCGACACACACACCCAAGTCGTGTAACACATTTCTGTTGTATTTACTGTTCAATACACGATTTATCTGCAACCTCTTGTTTGGTTATTCCTTAACCATTACTTGGTCGTAACATATTGGACAGACCCGAACCCGTTTATGCGGGTTCTACGGCGATATTTTGGCCGAGTCTACGGGTTCGGATGACCCACTCTAAACTCGGCTTTGTGCCACATGTACCCACATCGGGTGGGGGGTGCTACTCTAAATATCAACAGTGATATAGACTGAACGCTGGTCAACCGACACACACTCCCAAGTCGTGTAACACTCTTCTGTTGTATTTACTGTTCAATATATGATTTATCTTCACCTTCTTGTTTTGCTGTTTCTTAACGATTTACTTGGTTACAACAGAAATATAACAATCTACCCCTTTAGATTAAAGGGCCAGATCACAGACTGAGAAACCGTCAAGATAACCAATAAATATAAGGACAATAATCCATGTGTAAATAAAGTTCTCCTTATCCCAGAAATTCAGGCATAAATTAACAAAGGGTTCTTTAGCTGGGGGAAAAATACTCCATGAAATAGTAATATAGGTATTGTTAAGTCTGATGTTTATATGATATATATTATTTTTGTTTTGGGTTTCCCCAATTACTTCGAAGAATTGTTGCGAAAATAACACAGTTTAGCATATGCCAGAATGCTTCAATTAAGAATGGTTTCCACTTAAGAATTGTTTCGACTTAAAGACAAGAATATACACAGTCAATTCCAAAGTTGGTTCTATGCAGCGATTTTTTACATATTTTAAGAACTTTGACATTTTTCTTCAGACATCCTGATGTTTAGCATTTTCGCAACTCTTTCGAAATGAAGCTTAGAATTATTTATTTTTTTACGCAAAACAATACTTTTCCATGCAATGGAAATGAAAAAAGTCTTGCTTTTGACTTAAACAATTCCTTGCTTGAGGAACTTAAAAATCTGTTTAAATTCTAATGAAAAATAAACGCTACGAAATGTTTAAAAAAAAAAACTCGTTAAAATGAAAAGAAATGGATTTGATTCTTTTTTTTTAATTCCTCGTTTTCCATCGCTAAATTTGAAAACTACTTCTGTAAAAGGAAAAAAAAAGCATAAATCGGACTTTGAACAAAACGATTAGGATCAAATGAAGGCTGCGCGATTATTCACTTACTTTTACAAGAAGAAAACACTGTAGACATCAAATGAAATAGGTGTGTGCCTAATTATACATACAGGTACACACAGGCATATACACACGATTAAAAGCACACACCCAAGTAAAACCACACATACACAACCATGAAAGCATACACAAGTTTCTCGCGTCAACAGAAATAACAAGAATGCTTTACAACTTTTCATCATAATAGGTAAGACTTGCTTATATGCACTCTATTCAGATAAATATGATCAACATTGTAGATGTCTTTCTTTGTACTCGCTAACCTTCCGAGAATTTTTAACCAAAGATTTTAATTAATCTCCAGGGTTAGATTGGTCCTCGTTATTGTTTTCCGTGTCATATGAGTTAATATGTCCAATAAAAAATTAATTAAATCCTCCTTGTCTGCCGTATTTTATGAAAAATGTCTAACAGAAAAGTTGCAGCCCCAAAACACACACATATATATATATATATATATATATATATATATATATATATATATATATATATATATATATATTGGATCGAGATTATAATTCCAATGTAATAAATGGAATATTAGTGTTTGAGCTTTTATATTATATTCTTACTCTCTCCTGGACATTGAGTTCGACCTGGATTCTATCTGCTTGGAATATATTTATATAGACATATATATATATATATATATATATATATATATATATGTATGTATGTATGCATGTATGTTGACCACTAATATTGTCAATATCTATCTATCTATTTATCTATCTATCTATCTACCTATCTATAAATATATATATATATACATATATATATATATATATATATACATATATATATATATATACATATATATATATATAGAGAGAGAGAGAGTGAGAGAGAGAGAGAGAGAGCATAATGAGAAGCCACGTATACTTTCGTGATATGTATATAATATATGGATAAAATAACTGAAAAAAAATTGGGTGTTTTTTTGCGAAAGTATTTATTTATATGTTTTTATATATATTGAATATTTCAGACCACCTCGGTCCTTCCTCAGAAATTAATTGAATTACTCTGAGGAAGGACCGAGGTGGTCTGAAATATTAAATATATATAAAAACATAGAAATAAATACTTTCGCAAAAAAAAACAATTTTTTTTCAGTTATTTTATCCATATTTTTTCAGTTATTTTATCCATATTTTTTCAGTTATTTTATCCATATTTTTTCAGTTATTTTATCCATATTATATATATATATATATATATATATATATATATATATATATATATACATATATATATATATACATATATATATACATATATATATATATATATATATATATATATATATATATATATATATGTATGTATATATATAGAGAGAGAGACAGAGAGTATTTACATTAGTCGGGCTATTGTCCTCATCTTTGTCTCCATTTTTGTCACAACGTTTCGGCCGTTGTACGCTCCGGCCTTCTTCAGGTGGTTGGAATTTCGAACCGAACCCTTTATTTCGATCACTGGGGTAGACGGTTCTAGTTCCACGAGCCATGTTTGATGGATGTCAGTTATCAGTTATCTCCTGCTAATTTTCCCTCTGAAAATCTGTTTCTCACTCGTTCTGTATATATCGTCTCTTCATCTAACTTAAATCTAATATAAACATGTCTCCATTAACCATGTCCTGAAGAAGGTCTATTTAACCGAAACGTCTGACGTCGACAGAATAACAAAAACAAAAACAAAATAAAAAAACATTAAACTCACATATTGGGATTTTGCTTTGTCTTTTCCACATTTTCATCATACCGTCGGATCTACATCCACACATTTGCTTATATATATATATATATATATATATATATATATATATATATATATATATATATATATATATATATATATATATATATATTAATAAATATATATATATATATATATATATTAATAAATATATATATATATATATATTAATAAATATATATATATATATATATATATATATACCTACGTTTGAAGTGCGACTTCTCTCTTTCGCCCTCCTTCTTTCTCATTAAACTTCTCTTTCTCTCTTTCTGGGGGAGCTATTTCATCCGAAAGTTATTTAATTTCTCTTTCCCTCCATTTCTCTTTCACTCGGAACTCACTCTCTGATAAACTAATTTAGTGATTCTGTTCGGCGTCCTCTCATACAGTATTGGTTTCTATATCTTCTTCTTCGTCTTCTTCTTTCTCTCTTTTTCGCTCTCTCTCTCTCTCTTCCTTTCTTTCTCTTTCGCTATCTTTCCTTGATTCTCGGTCACTATTTCTTTCTCTCTCTCTCTCTCTCTCGCCATCTACTCTTGATTATCTGCCTCTTTCTTTCTCTTTCTTTATTTCTCTTTCTTTCTTTCTCTTTCTTTCTCTCTCTTTCTTTCTCCCCATGTCTTTCTTTCTCGCACACTATTTCCTTCTTTCTTTCTTTCTTTCTTTCTTTCCTTCCTTCTTTTTCTCTTTCTTTCTTTGTCTTTATTCCTCTGACATTCTCTCTCTCTCTTTATTTCTTTCTCCATCTTTCCTCTATTTCTCTCTTTCTTTCTTTATCTCTCTTTCTTTCTTTATCTCACTGTCTTTCTTTTTCTTACCCTGTCTTTCTTTCACTTGTCTTTCTTTCGTTCTCTTTCTTTCTTTCTTTCTTTTACTCTCTTTCTTTTTTTCATTTTCTCTCTCTCTCTCGCTTTTTTCTTCTATCTCTTTCTTCCTCTCTCTTGTTCTTGCTTTCTCTCTCTCTCTTTCTCTCTCTCTCTCTCTGTATTTATCTCTCTTTCTTACCATCTTGATCTTTGTCTTTCTTTCGTTATCTTTCTTTCTTTCTTTCTCTATTTCCTTCTCTCTTTTTCTGTCTCGGTCTTTATCTTTCCCTCCCTTTCTCGTTTTCTTTCTTTTTCTTTCTTTCTTTCGCTTTTCTCCCCCTCTCTCTGTCCATGCATGTATGTATGTATGTACGTATGTATGTATGCATGTATGTATGTATATATATAATGAAGAATGGTTGAAATATTTAATTATGAAGAGGCGCATATAACCATCGATATAGAGCCATGCCACTAAAAGAAGGAAAATATATGGACACACCAATGCAAGAAGAAAACTAAAAGAAAGTAAAAAAGTATGAAAGAAAGGAAAAAGCGGGCGGTAAGAAGTAAAAGCAATTGAGATAACTGGAATATTTCTCTTAATAAAATCCATGTTTCTTTCTTTCGATTATTTCGACATCCTGGCGGGAAAATAAAATAAAATTAATAACGGTGATCTTCGGCCATTAAAGTCAATTAATCGTTAATTACCACTTTTAAATAATTAGTTATATTCAAGAAGTTATGATGATGTAGAAGAGACCTGATATAATTTTGCAAAAATATCACCCGAAATATTATTTTTAAAAATAATCTCTTTTTTCTCGTTAAATTCAATGATTTCTCATCTTGCTTAATTATTTCATTTTGTTTTTACTAATATGTTATTTTTTTTTTTACAAATATATGTTTATATTTATTTAAATATATCAATTAATAAATGCACATATTATTCCTCACTGGGTCGACACAATATACACAATAATATATACTTAATAGCTCTGTTAAATTACATCGAGCACTATTTTCTGTCTATGTTTCTGAGATGAGGTATTGTAATTATTTACACTATTTACATTGTTCGGGCTGTTGTCCTCATGTTTGCTGCCATATTGACGACGACTCATGGATAAAGGCCTTGGTTGAATCCAGTGACTTCAACCAGAGAGTTGTAAATTCAATACCCGGCTACAGCAGGGGCGGACAAAAACGTGGAGAGTTGAGTTAAAGGTGGGTAACTGATATTGAGATATCCGGAAGAGGCATGGCATGGGGAACTAGAACATTCTACTCCGATGAATGAAATAAAGAGTTCAGTTCGAAATTCCAGTCACCTGAAGATGGCCGTCGCGGACAACAGACGAGACGTCGTGAATATAGTAATAGAGATGAGGAAAACCGTCCGAACAGTGTGTCAATCTGTCTGTCTATCCTTCTTGATATATATATACATATATATATATATATATATATATATATATATATATATATATATATATATATATATATATATATATACATACATACGAGGGTCATTCAATAAATAAGGTGAATTTTTCGGTATAAGGACTTCTAATACAGATAGAAGCTTACTCTTTTTTATTTTTTTTTGTTTTACTTTTTTTTCGTGTGTAAATATAAAAGTGAACATAGAAGTCAACACTTAGAGGCGACAGTCTGTTTCATGCTAGATGCAATCGTTAGGCCACGATTGCATCTAGGATGAAACAGACTGTCGCCTCTAAGTGTTGACTTCTATGTTCACTTTTATATTTACACACACATATATATATATATATATATATATATATATATATATATATATATATATACATATATATATATATATATATGTGTGTGTGTGTAAATATAAATGTAAATAAAATATTATAATGAATGATTCATGCAAAAAGTAGATTAGTAAATTAAATGATATCAAATGGCGAAATACTTTCGCAAACAAAGTTTTAAAGTTACTTAACCTAGGAACCACTCGATGAATGTTATGATCCTTGTTTTTAATAGCTACAAGCAGTACAAAGTCTTTTTGTAATCCGCTAGTACTTTCAACTGTACATACAGTCATCCTCAGGCATGGAAATTATTTGGATTTTAATAAAATCCATGTTGCAATAGAGACGAAAAAATTGAATTTGAATCGAAATGTTTTTTTTTAAATGTGTTATTGTTAACGGATACAGACTTTTGGAGCGTACAGTCGCAACGCTCAGGCAGAATTTTTTGAAAATTTAAAAGAGTGCGTTTTTTTACTAATAGTAATTTAAGATTTTTTTCTTTTTTGTAACAGTTTATCATTCAATGTAGCATGAACTAAATTGTTTTGTATGAATGATTCATTGTAATATAAATTGAACTGCACCACATATTTGATATATATATATATATATATATATATATATATATATATATATATATATATATATATATTGGTGCATAAATACGAGCAATCGGTAGAAATAAAAACGCTTTAAGGGAATAATTGGAAAAATTAACTGGAAATACAACCAGAGAAAGGTCAACTATCTTTTGACCTTTTAACAGATATTAGAAATTATTGAAGAAAAATAAAAAGAAAAGAAAGATAAAAACAGTACCAATCCGGTGAAATTTTTCTTGCTCAATTACAAGGCTTCAAGATTGGCAAGCAAGTTCATCGGCTGCGATAATTCTTGCCTACGCTTCTCTGTCGCCAGGTGTCCTTTGAAGATAATTAGATTTGAAAGTCTTCGAATTTAAGTGCTTTCAAATTGCATTCAACAGAAAATACAGTGGCTACTTGACTCAAAAGCAACACGTTAGCAAATTGGACAGAAATTAGAGACGAGGCGTTGTGATAAAATTATAATGGAGACATTACTTTTTTTAGTAGTATAATTAACTAACACAAGGCTACAGAGCCACTCGATGTAGAGAGTTACTATAGAGTAACAATGAATGAGGCATATGATATGAATGAAAGAGGCAGTAGACGTGGACACTAAGAGGATAAGGAGAATCGATAACGGCTGACACTTAAAGAGGTTAAGAATGTAGTGTCCAGGGAAGTACCTCCGCAGGAGTCTCTTTCAACAGATGGCAATTCTTGGGAAAAAAAGACCACCTTTATTTTAAATCATATACAAGTAAGAAGTATTTAATGTTCATATATATATATATATATATATATATATATATATATATATATATATGGTGGCCCGACAATTGCATCTAGCATGAAACAGACTGTCGCCAGACTGTTGACTCCTGTGTTCACTTTTATATCTACACACGCTCTATCTCTCATATTGAGCACTTTATCCCATAAATATAGCACACTTTAAGACTATATTTCTTCATATATATATATATATATATATATATATATATATATATATATATATATATATATATATATATTTAAGCATTTCACCCTAAGCAAGCCGGGAGTACCACTAGCACGCAAGGGGTTACGAAGAGTGAGGACAAGCGTAAAGAGAGGTGTTTGGGGAAAGGTTAAAGAGAAGAACGGGGGTCAACATCAAGGCATCAGAAGATGTCGATTGACATTACATTTGAATATTTGAAGATTATAGTTATCAGTGAAGCGAATAAGAGGAAGGGAGTTCTACCGTTAGGAAGTGCTAAAGAAAATATGTTTAAACATTTCATCCCAAGCAAGGGATTACAGAGAGTGAATCTAGGATTAAAGAGGATTGTTTTAGAAAAAGATAAAGACAAGGACGGGGATCAGGATCAAGGCATCAGAAGATGTCGATTGACATTAAATTTAAATTTTGGAGATTATAGTTATCAGTGAAGCGAATAAGAGGAAGGGAGTTCTACCGTTAGGAAGTGCTAAAGAAAATATGTTTAAACATTTCATCCCAAGCAAGGGATTACAGAGAGTGAATCTAGGATTAAAGAGGATTGTTTTAGAAAAAGATAAAGACAAGGACGGGGATCAGGATCAAGGCATCAGAAGATGTCGATTGACATTAAATTTAAATTTTGGAGATTATAGTTATCAGTGAAGCGAATAAGAGGAAGGGAGTTCTACCGTTAGGAAGTGCTAAAGAAAATATGTTTAAACATTTCATCCCAAGCAAGGGATTACAGAGAGTGAATCTAGGATTAAAGAGGATTGTTTTAGAAAAAGATGAAGTGAAGGACGGGGATCAGGATCAAGGCATCAGAAGATGTCGATTGACATTAAATTTAAATTTTGGAGATTATAGTTATCAGTGAAGCGAATAAGAGGAAGGGAGTTCTACCGTTAGGAAGTGCTAAAGAAAATATGTTTAAACATTTCATCCCAAGCAAGGGATTACAGAGAGTGAATCTAGGATTAAAGAGGATTGTTTTAGAAAAAGATAAAGACAAGGACGGGGATCAGGATCAAGGCATCAGAAGATGTCGATTGACATTAAATTTAAATTTTGGAGATTATAGTTATCAGTGAAGCGAATAAGAGGAAGGGAGTTCTACCGTTAGGAAGTGCTAAAGAAAATATGTTTAAACATTTCATCCCAAGCAAGGGATTACAGAGAGTGAATCTAGGATTAAAGAGGATTGTTTTAGAAAAAGATAAAGACAAGGACGGGGATCAGGATCAAGGCATCAGAAGATGTCGATTGACATTAAATTTAAATTTTGGAGATTATAGTTATCAGTGAAGCGAATAAGAGGAAGGGAGTTCTACCGTTAGGAAGTGCTAAAGAAAATATGTTTAAACATTTCATCCCAAGCAAGGGATTACAGAGAGTGAATCTAGGATTAAAGAGGATTGTTTTAGAAAAAGATAAAGTGAAGGACGGGGATCAGGATCAAGGCATCAGAAGATGTCGATTGACATTAAATTTAAATTTTGGAGATTATAGTTATCAGTGAAGCGAATAAGAGGAAGGGAGTTCTACCGTTAGGAAGTGCTAAAGAAAATATGTTTAAACATTTCATCCCAAGCAAGGGATTACAGAGAGTGAATCTAGGATTAAAGAGGATTGTTTTAGAAAAAGATAAAGACAAGGACGGGGATCAGGATCAAGGCATCAGAAGATGTCGATTGACATTAAATTTAAATTTTGGAGATTATAGTTATCAGTGAAGCGAATAAGAGGAAGGGAGTTCTACCGTTAGGAAGTGCTAAAGAAAATATGTTTAAACATTTCATCCCAAGCAAGGGATTACAGAGAGTGAATCTAGGATTAAAGAGGATTGTTTTAGAAAAAGATGAAGTGAAGGACGGGGATCAGGATCAAGGCATCAGATGTCGATTGACATTAAATTTAAATTTTGGAGATTATAGTTATCAGTGAAGCGAATAAGAGGAAGGGAGTTCTACCGTTAGGAAGTGCTAAAGAAAATATGTTTAAACATTTCATCCCAAGCAAGGGATTACAGAGAGTGAATCTAGGATTAAAGAGGATTGTTTTAGAAAAAGATAAAGACAAGGACGGGGATCAGGATCAAGGCATCAGAAGATGTCGATTGACATTAAATTTAAATTTTGGAGATTATAGTTATCAGTGAAGCGAATAAGAGGAAGGGAGTTCTACCGTTAGGAAGTGCTAAAGAAAATATGTTTAAACATTTCATCCCAAGCAAGGGATTACAGAGAGTGAATCTAGGATTAAAGAGGATTGTTTTAGAAAAAGATAAAGAGAAGGACGGGGATCAGGATCAAGGCATCAGAAGATGTCGATTGACATTAAATTTAAATTTTGGTTGATTATAGTTATCAGTGAAGCGAATAAGAGGAAGGGAGTTCTACCGTTAGGAAGTGCTAAAGAAAATATGTTTAAACATTTCATCCCAAGCAAGGGATTACAGAGAGTGAATCTAGGATTAAAGAGGATTGTTTTAGAAAAAGATAAAGACAAGGACGGGGATCAGGATCAAGGCAT
Source organism: Acanthosepion esculentum (assembly GCA_964036315.1). NCBI lineage: Eukaryota > Metazoa > Mollusca > Cephalopoda > Sepiida > Sepiidae > Acanthosepion > Acanthosepion esculentum. The sequence goes on along the minus strand of OZ038513.1, from coordinate 48,527,549 downwards.
CAGAAGATGTCGATTGACATTAAATTTAAATTTTGGAGATTATAGTTATCAGTGAAGCGAATAAGAGGAAGGGAGTTCTACCGTTAGGAAGTGCTAAAGAAAATATGTTTAAACATTTCATCCCAAGCAAGGGATTACAGAGAGTGAATCTAGGATTAAAGAGGATTGTTTTAGAAAAAGATAAAGACAAGGACGGGGATCAGGATCAAGGCATCAGAAGATGTCGATTGACATTAAATTTAAATTTTGGAGATTATAGTTATCAGTGAAGCGAATAAGAGGAAGGGAGTTCTACCGTTAGGAAGTGCTAAAGAAAATATGTTTAAACATTTCATCCCAAGCAAGGGATTACAGAGAGTGAATCTAGGATTAAAGAGGATTGTTTTAGAAAAAGATGAAGTGAAGGACGGGGATCAGGATCAAGGCATCAGATGTCGATTGACATTAAATTTAAATTTTGGAGATTATAGTTATCAGTGAAGCGAATAAGAGGAAGGGAGTTCTACCGTTAGGAAGTGCTAAAGAAAATATGTTTAAACATTTCATCCCAAGCAAGGGATTACAGAGAGTGAATCTAGGATTAAAGAGGATTGTTTTAGAAAAAGATAAAGACAAGGACGGGGATCAGGATCAAGGCATCAGAAGATGTCGATTGACATTAAATTTAAATTTTGGAGATTATAGTTATCAGTGAAGCGAATAAGAGGAAGGGAGTTCTACCGTTAGGAAGTGCTAAAGAAAATATGTTTAAACATTTCATCCCAAGCAAGGGATTACAGAGAGTGAATCTAGGATTAAAGAGGATTGTTTTAGAAAAAGATAAAGAGAAGGACGGGGATCAGGATCAAGGCATCAGAAGATGTCGATTGACATTAAATTTAAATTTTGGTTGATTATAGTTATCAGTGAAGCGAATAAGAGGAAGGGAGTTCTACCGTTAGGAAGTGCTAAAGAAAATATGTTTAAACATTTCATCCCAAGCAAGGGATTACAGAGAGTGAATCTAGGATTAAAGAGGATTGTTTTAGAAAAAGATAAAGACAAGGACGGGGATCAGGATCAAGGCATCAGAAGATGTCGATTGACATTAAATTTAAATTTTGGAGATTATAGTTATCAGTGAAGCGAATAAGAGGAAGGGAGTTCTACCGTTAGGAAGTGCTAAAGAAAATATGTTTAAACATTTCATCCCAAGCAAGGGATTACAGAGAGTGAATCTAGGATTAAAGAGGATTGTTTTAGAAAAAGATAAAGAGAAGGACGGGGATCAGGATCAAGGCATCAGAAGATGTCGATTGACATTAAATTTAAATTTTGGTTGATTATAGTTATCAGTGAAGCGAATAAGAGGAAGGGAGTTCTACCGTTAGGAAGTGCTAAAGAAAATATGTTTAAACATTTCATCCCAAGCAAGGGATTACAGAGAGTGAATCTAGGATTAAAGAGGATTGTTTTAGAAAAAGATAAAGACAAGGACGGGGATCAGGATCAAGGCATCAGAAGATGTCGATTGACATTAAATTTAAATTTTGGAGATTATAGTTATCAGTGAAGCGAATAAGAGGAAGGGAGTTCTACCGTTAGGAAGTGCTAAAGAAAATATGTTTAAACATTTCATCCCAAGCAAGGGATTACAGAGAGTGAATCTAGGATTAAAGAGGATTGTTTTAGAAAAAGATAAAGACAAGGACGGGGATCAGGATCAAGGCATCAGAAGATGTCGATTGACATTAAATTTAAATTTTGGAGATTATAGTTATCAGTGAAGCGAATAAGAGGAAGGGAGTTCTACCGTTAGGAAGTGCTAAAGAAAATATGTTTAAACATTTCATCCCAAGCAAGGGATTACAGAGAGTGAATCTAGGATTAAAGAGGATTGTTTTAGAAAAAGATGAAGTGAAGGACGGGGATCAGGATCAAGGCATCAGAAGATGTCGATTGACATTAAATTTAAATTTTGGAGATTATAGTTATCAGTGAAGCGAATAAGAGGAAGGGAGTTCTACCGTTAGGAAGTGCTAAAGAAAATATGTTTAAACATTTCATCCCAAGCAAGGGATTACAGAGAGTGAATCTAGGATTAAAGAGGATTGTTTTAGAAAAAGATAAAGACAAGGACGGGGATCAGGATCAAGGCATCAGAAGATGTCGATTGACATTAAATTTAAATTTTGGAGATTATAGTTATCAGTGAAGCGAATAAGAGGAAGGGAGTTCTACCGTTAGGAAGTGCTAAAGAAAATATGTTTAAACATTTCATCCCAAGCAAGGGATTACAGAGAGTGAATCTAGGATTAAAGAGGATTGTTTTAGAAAAAGATGAAGTGAAGGACGGGGATCAGGATCAAGGCATCAGAAGATGTCGATTGACATTAAATTTAAATTTTGGAGATTATAGTTATCAGTGAAGCGAATAAGAGGAAGGGAGTTCTACCGTTAGGAAGTGCTAAAGAAAATATGTTTAAACATTTCATCCCAAGCAAGGGATTACAGAGAGTGAATCTAGGATTAAAGAGGATTGTTTTAGAAAAAGATAAAGACAAGGACGGGGATCAGGATCAAGGCATCAGAAGATGTCGATTGACATTAAATTTAAATTTTGGAGATTATAGTTATCAGTGAAGCGAATAAGAGGAAGGGAGTTCTACCGTTAGGAAGTGCTAAAGAAAATATGTTTAAACATTTCATCCCAAGCAAGGGATTACAGAGAGTGAATCTAGGATTAAAGAGGATTGTTTTAGAAAAAGATAAAGACAAGGACGGGGATCAGGATCAAGGCATCAGAAGATGTCGATTGACATTAAATTTAAATTTTGGAGATTATAGTTATCAGTGAAGCGAATAAGAGGAAGGGAGTTCTACCGTTAGGAAGTGCTAAAGAAAATATGTTTAAACATTTCATCCCAAGCAAGGGATTACAGAGAGTGAATCTAGGATTAAAGAGGATTGTTTTAGAAAAAGATAAAGACAAGGACGGGGATCAGGATCAAGGCATCAGAAGATGTCGATTGACATTAAATTTAAATTTTGGAGATTATAGTTATCAGTGAAGCGAATAAGAGGAAGGGAGTTCTACCGTTAGGAAGTGCTAAAGAAAATATGTTTAAACATTTCATCCCAAGCAAGGGATTACAGAGAGTGAATCTAGGATTAAAGAGGATTGTTTTAGAAAAAGATAAAGACAAGGACGGGGATCAGGATCAAGGCATCAGAAGATGTCGATTGACATTAAATTTAAATTTTGGAGATTATAGTTATCAGTGAAGCGAATAAGAGGAAGGGAGTTCTACCGTTAGGAAGTGCTAAAGAAAATATGTTTAAACATTTCATCCCAAGCAAGGGATTACAGAGAGTGAATCTAGGATTAAAGAGGATTGTTTTAGAAAAAGATAAAGACAAGGACGGGGATCAGGATCAAGGCATCAGAAGATGTCGATTGACATTAAATTTAAATTTTGGAGATTATAGTTATCAGTGAAGCGAATAAGAGGAAGGGAGTTCTACCGTTAGGAAGTGCTAAAGAAAATATGTTTAAACATTTCATCCCAAGCAAGGGATTACAGAGAGTGAATCTAGGATTAAAGAGGATTGTTTTAGAAAAAGATAAAGACAAGGACGGGGATCAGGATCAAGGCATCAGAAGATGTCGATTGACATTAAATTTAAATTTTGGAGATTATAGTTATCAGTGAAGCGAATAAGAGGAAGGGAGTTCTACCGTTAGGAAGTGCTAAAGAAGAAGCTCTTGTAGTAAAGAGCCGGTTACATTTAACTCTTTCAGATGGAGTACCAGTGAAAATAGCTCGTCAGAGCATGAAATTATTTGAAGAAAAGATCAAGGGAAACCACATCATGTCTGCGAGAAAGCCATTGTAGTCGAGATGCCAGGTCAGGACCTATCAGCCTGCATATCCGTCTTTGGATTATCATGTTTTTTGTTAGAAATTATGGTATTAAATACTTCACCTTTTTCATACTAAATCCCGCCCAATACAAAGATCGCGAGCCTCTAATTATAGAGGGTTTAATAATCTCATACCTATCATAGCAGTTCGACATCGCTTTTCCTTACAAATGATATGAGGAGACATAAATTCATATCTTATTCGGCATGCTTTGACTGCTCATCTAGGAAGAGCCTCACAATCAAGCAAAATTGGATACAAAGGAATCTCAATATATGGGCTGGAAATTTCCAATATAGGAGTTTGTTTTAAAAACAGACACGACAGAAAGTGATTACACTATGAAAGGTTTTAATCAGTTCGTGTTCTACTATTGTTATGGGTCCTTACCTATAACTACAGAATGAACTCTTCCTAACACTATGTATATTACGCCTCTCAAGAGAGAGGGACGAATCGAGTCGAGCCGATAGTAGTTCACTCCAAACCAGACTGACAGTCATACTAACACCTTCCACATCTTGTATTATTATTCCGTGTAATATATCTTCGTTATTTCTACTCTTGTGTTCGTGTTGTTCTTCCTTGGCCCTAACCTGGACCATAACAACTATCCATTTATACAAATTGGTTAGTTAGGTTACTGTTTCCTTCCTGCCTCTTTTTGCTATAAATGTGCCCCGTGAGTATCACATTCTTCAAGCCTTCTTTTCTCATTATATGTACCAGAAGTTTCAACTGTCTTTTTCAGATTCTAAGTATGTGTGATCTTTTTTGTTTCCATATTCTTTCAAACTGCCTTGTTGTTTCCATGCTCCATCCATAGTATTCTCTACACCCTTCAGCAGAATCACCTCTATTGTTGCCACCTTCATCTGAGAGGAAATGGTCCAGCATCCACTGCCATATAGAAGAATAGAAGAAAGGAATCTGCATAACAGTTCAGTACATTTTTTTGTTTCTAATGAAATTCTTCTGTTTTTTAATATTTTGCTTAGCTTTTGGGTTTACGGCCATACCACGTTGTAAAACCGCTTCTCATACTTAAGCGATGTCGGGCCTGGTCAGTAACTACATCGGTAAATCGCTTGAAAATACCAGGTGGTGTAAGCTTTGGTGTGCGGGCGGTATAATGGATAAGGCTTCGGAAGTGGAAACTGAAAAGCCGAGGTCAAATTCCAGTCGGGTTCGTTATATTCACTTACGCAAATATTCTTGGGAAATCTATGAATCCACATCTTCTCCCTGCAGTTATGGATTAATTAGTAAGACTCGTAACAGTAACACCTTATAAAAAATATTGCCATCTGAAAACATTTCTGGCTTTAAATCACATGCAAAGCGTTAATGAGAACAACCAATCACTAAATCTCCAACGCTGTACGTTGTCAAATTATTCTTGGCCAGTGTGTGTGGGCCACATCATCCGAAACTTGGACCTTACAATCTCGGCTACGATATCTGAGAAACTCTGCTATTCGCCAATCAAAAGGTGCTTCTACGCTGCTCAAAACCACCCGATGGGACACCTTGCTGCCGGATGTAGTATATTTCTATTATGGTTTCTCAATACTACTAATTGTTATCGTTATTTCCAGAACTAATGAGAAGGGCTTCTTCCAAACCTTTTGTTTCAATTAGTGTGAAACATCAACATCTTTATCACGCGATTATTTACTCTCCTGTTATATGTTAGATGTTGATGATGTTGTAAGGATCCAAACGATGTGATTTCTGTTAGTTGGTATAGTTCTTTGCGTTTCTAAAGCGCCAGTTCACGGACAGATGGTCCTAGCTAAGATCTACAGGTCCCGTTCCCTAGAAGCTATTTTAAATAACTGATCGGCGAAGGCGGTGGTATGCAGCTGATATTGCGATATTTCTGAACGGGTTTGGAGACAAGCCTGAACTCCATATGAAAGTTTCGTTTTATATCGCACAGGTAATTAATGGAATGTTTACGACACAACATCCCATGATTTTGGATGCGACCTTTTTTTAATCATTTCGTCTTAATCAAGGCAATAAAGCCCCTAAGACGTGGGCGATTACTTAATGAGGAAGGATAGGAAATAAACAAAAACAGAGAGAGCAATAAAAGGACAGGAATTAAGAACAGAAAAATAAACATTGACAACGTACTTAATCTTTTGAAGATCAAAGTTGACTCGAAAGCAAGCATCTGGAAGAGAGTTCCACAAGCGGGGAGTGCAAGAGATGAAACTGTTAGTATTGAGCCTACGGTTACATATAGCCATTTCAAGTATAAAATGATACTATTGTGGTAATGCGCTTACATTTGTAAAATCGAGGTGCTAAATCTCATCAAATAAGTTACCGTGAATATATATATATATATATATATATATATATATATATATATATATATATATATATATTAGAATTTGACATAGTCCGACAATTTATTTAAAGACATTTATATATATTTTGTTTAACGTTAAACATAATATATATAAATGTCTTTAAATAAATTGTCGGACTATGTCCAATTCTAAAATATATGACGTCATTTGTTTACATTTGATACGCTAGAGCAGATATGAATAGAAGAGATTCATTGAAGATTTAAGTTTAAAGATAGTAAAATCGACCTTGCTAACCAGACGCTGCTCTGTGGCCGAAAGGTTAAGGCACATCACGCGAAATGATGGTTCCGTATAGGATGCAGGTTCGATTCCTGTCGGAGAGCGAAAATTTTCTATGAAAATTTCTCGGACATTCAGGCCGGTAAATGTTATTTAATACTGTTTATTATAAAACAGCATTTGCTTAAATACTTGTATCTATAAAAAGAACGTTAAACATAATATATTAATATATATAAATGTCTTTATATATATATATATATATATATATATATATATGTATATCATTTATTCGAAAATTATAACATAAATATGTTATAAAATCAGTACAAAAATAGCCATTTTGATTCAACACTTCTGGTGTCTTATCAAGTGATGGTGTTGAATGTAGAATAAAGGGTTTTAAATGGTTCAAATCGACCAAACACCCCTCGATAAGGGAAACGCTGTTACATAAGCTGCAATGACCAATCAAAATACAAGTATATGAGAATTCTAAAAACTTGACAACGAATCTTGGTTATAATTATTACTGACTTAATATTAGGGTTAGACTAAAAAAAGAAATTATTCTAATTAATATTAAATTTTACTATAAAATTAAAAATTAAAAATTACCAATTTTAAATTTAATCTTTATTAAGTTTAAAATAAAAAAAATATTTAAAGAAGAAATGGAGGAAAGAATAAAAATATTTTGTTATTTATTTTGTTTTAATTGAAAGTTTTTGGCCTTTCAATTAAAAGAAAATAAATAACAAAATATATGTATTCTTTCCTCCATTTCTTCTTTAAATAATATTATGATATATTAAACTTAATACAGGTTAAATTTAAAATTGATAATTTCCTGATGATTTTTCAGAGAAAGATTTTATAAATTTTAATCGGCATGAGTACTGGCTGCTCAGGCACTGAATGTCAAATGTTTCCTTATAAGGAAACGGCTGATATTCCATTACCACTACCATTCATCTTTCGCGATGAATAACCTTTTACGTTATCAGCACGGGCATAATTTTTGTGTAAAGTATATAAATTTATATAATAAGTAATAATACAATAGAAACATGATCTTCATAATGCTTTCAATGAAAAGGTCGTTAACAAAAGACCTTTGCGAGAAGCGAAGATCGATGACCATGAAAATGCGTGGGAATAATAGCTAAGGATGCCATCCATTTAGCAGGAAACCATTTCTAAAAACTATACATGGTATTTAGAATCTGCATATCGAAAATAGAACCAATTCCTTGAAAAGAAAAAATTCTTCTTTTTAAATATATCATGTTAAACAACTCCGAATCCAAATTCGAAATATAACAAGATCATATAATATATATATATATATATATATATATATATATATATGAAGAAATATATTTTTAAGGTATGCTATATTTATGAGATTAAGTGCTCAATATCAGAGATAGAACGTATGGAAAAATAAAAGTGAACAATGAAGTCAACACTCAGAGACGACAGGCTGTTTCATGCTAGAGGCAATCGTCAGGCCGACTCTGATTGTCTTTTTACATTTATATCCTACACAGATAATTGTATTTTGCTAATCACACGCTTCCTCTATAGCTTTATGACGATTACGTGTGAGATACAGGTTCGAATCCAGTCGGAGGACACATACTTTCTAATAATTTTTTTGTATATTCAGGCCGGCAAATGTACTTAATACTGTTTATTATAAACAGAGCATTTACTTATATATTTGTATCCATGAAAATAACGTAACAAAAGATATATTCATATATATATATATATATATATATATATGTATGTGTGTGTGTGTGTGTGTGTGTAACTGAATAAATTGGAAATTATTATGTTTATATTTGTTGCTGCTTTCAAAACGCTTCAGCCGTTACATCTCCGGTCTTCTTCATTCACGAGTCAAATCTTTACTCTTCTAGGATATACTCTCTTGAAAAACCTGATTTTCGAACTTTCCATCTCGGGTTCTTCTCACCTCCTCCGGCTGCTACTGCAACCTTGATGTCAAACTTGTAATCCTCCACCGCCGCCGCTTCTGTTTCTTTTGTATTGCCTTATTTTGCAACTAAAATCTTTTTGCTATTAATCAGTATTGTTAATTGTTGTCATTTGGAGGAATAGTAATCATAATTACTGCCCCTGTCCCGGGTCGTACGGAAGTACTTAGTAAAAATATAACCGAGCCACACTAAAAAAAAAAAATAACTAGAGTTCCGTCTATATGACCAGCAGATTGAATAATAGGTTCGGTTTAAAATTCTCTGAATTTAACCCCAGATCTACAGAGCCCTGAAGAATCCCATAAGCCAAAAGTGTCGAAACCTCATAATAGTAACAACTAGGATACTGCCATTTGTTCGACGTTAAATTCTTTCATTAGAATTAATTGTTTTATTTTTATAGCTTATCAATCTTTTGCGGGCTATTTAATGCCAATTTTTTATTTTTTATTTTTTTTTTTTGGGAGATAATAGCAATTTCTACTTTTACAAATTCTGTTTCTTAACTCATAGCTGGAAAAGAAGTGGTGGATTCATACCTTTCCCAAGTGTATTTGCGCGTAATATAATGCGGCTCGCCGTTTTCCAGCTCCAAGCCGTTATGTCCCTAGCACATCCAAGCACCTGGTATTCACAAACAGTCACCCTTCTAGGTACTGATAAGGCTCAACGTTGCTCCTCTCCATCAATCGAATTTATTGTCCTGAAACTTATCAGCAACTCCTCTCTCCGCGTTATGTAAAAAAAATTCGGTGATAACTAACCACGTGATATCTGGGTGTGGCCACGGTATGATAGGGATGCTTAGTACATACATTGGACAATGTCGGATATTCAACCTGACTCGCAAAGAGAGTGGTCGGTATATAAACTACCACATGTAAAGAATAATGCGACTACCGCCCACTGGAATTTCAGCCTTAAGACATACCACCACACCGGCGCATCCATGTTTAGAACACCTGTTATTCCCAAGCGGTCACCTATCTAGGTAATGCCAAGGATCGGCGTTGCTTAACTTCGTTGATCGTACCAGAACCGGCTAAACGATGTTATTTAGGCGTAAGTTAGCTGAAGAAGTGTCAAAATGAAATCCACCGCCCGCTTCACATTCTTCCTCGGTCATTTAAACAGGTGTAGAGGTTTATCCTTTGTTTTCGGTTTAGGATTGGGTTTCCGCTACCTTCTAAAGGTTTAATTCAACTTTATACTTCTAATGTCTCCACCTAAAACTAAGAACTTTTATTTACTATTTATTTATTTTTCGTCAACGGGAGTAGATAGGTTCGCCTATCGCCTAGTTCATACACCAACTAAGAACTGGGTTTCTGTTTCATTCTAAAGCCTACTCCAACTTTGTACTTCTAACGCCTCCACCTAAATTTTTTTATTTAATATTTATTTATGTTCCTCAATAGTAGATAGGTTCGCCTATCGTCTGGTTCATACATCTACCCGTGGTTTTGAATAGGAGTGGATGTTTATTCATTGATACCTACTTAGAACTGGGTTTCTGTTTCATTCTAAAGGCTACTCCAACTTTGTACTTCTAACGTCTCCCCCTAAAACTTTTATTTAATATTTATTTATGTTCCTCAATAGTAGATAGGTTCGCCTATCGTCTGGTGCATAGATCTACCCGTGGTTTTGAATAGGAGTGGATGTTTATTCATTGATACCTACTTAGAACTGGGTTTCTGTTTCATTCTAAAGGCTACTCCAACTTTGTACTTCTAACGTCTCCCCCTAAAACTTTTATTTAATATTTATTTATGTTCCTCAATAGTAGATAGGTTCGCCTATCGTCTGGTTCATACATCTACCCGTGGTTTTGAATAGGAGTGGATGTTTATTCATTGATACCTACTTAGAACTGGGTTTCTGTTTCATTCTAAAGGCTACTCCAACTTTGTACTTCTAACGTCTCCCCCTAAAAGTTTTATTTAATATTTATTTATGTTCCTCAATAGTAGATAGGTTCGCCTATCGCCTGGTTCATACATCTACCCGTGGTTTTGAATAGGAGTGGATGTTTATTCATTGATACCTACTTAGAACTGAGTTTCTGTTTCATTGTAAAGGCTAGTCCAACTTTGTACTTCTAACGTCTCCACCTAGCACTTTTATTTAATATTTATTTATGTTCCTCAATAGTAGATAGGTTCGCCTATCGCCTGGTTCATACATCTACCCGTGGTTTTGAATAGGAGTGGATGTTTATTCATTGATACCTACTTAGAACTGAGTTTCTGTTTCATTCTAAAGGCTAGTCCAACTTTGTACTTCTAACGTCTCCACCTAGCACTTTTATTTAATATTTATTTATGTTCCTCAATAGTAGATAGGTTCGCCTATCGTCTGGTGCATAGATCTACCCGTGGTTTTGAATAGGAGTGGATGTTTATTCATTGATACCTACTTAGAACTGGGTTTCTGTTTCATTCTAGAGGCTACTCCAACTTTGTACTTCTAACGTCTCCCCCTACAACTTTTATTTAATATTTATTTATGTTCCTCAATAGTAGATAGGTTCGCCTATCGTCTGGTTCATACATCTACCCGTGGTTTTGAATAGGAGTGGATGTTTATTCATTGATACCTACTTAGAACTGGGTTTCTGTTTCATTCTAAAGGCTAGTCCAACTTTGTACTTCTAACGTCTCCCCCTAAAACTTTTATTTAATATTTATTTATGTTCCTCAATAGTAGATAGGTTCCCCTATCGCCTGGTTCATACATCTACCCGTGGTTTTGAATAGGAGTGGATGTTTATTCATTGATACCTACTTAGAACTGGGTTTCTGTTTCATTCTAAAGGCTACTCCAACTTTGTACTTCTAACGTCTCCCCCTAAAACTTTTATTTAATATTTATTTATGTTCCTCAATAGTAGATAGGTTCGCCTATCGCCTGGTTCATACATCTACCCGTGGTTTTGAATAGGAGTGGATGTTTATTCATTGATACCTACTTAGAACTGGGTTTCTGTTTCATTCTAAAGGCTACTCCAACTTTGTACTTCTAACGTCTCCCCCTAAAACTTTTATTTAATATTTATTTATGTTCCTCAATAGTAGATAGGTTCGCCTATCGTCTGGTGCATAGATCTACCCGTGGTTTTGAATAGGAGTGGATGTTTATTCATTGATACCTACTTAGAACTGGGTTTCTGTTTCATTCTAAAGGCTACTCCAACTTTGTACTTCTAACGTCTCCCCCTAAAACTTTTATTTAATATTTATTTATGTTCCTCAATAGTAGATAGGTTCGCCTATCGTCTGGTTCATACATCTACCCGTGGTTTTGAATAGGAGTGGATGTTTATTCATTGATACCTACTTAGAACTGGGTTTCTGTTTCATTCTAAAGGCTACTCCAACTTTGTACTTCTAACGTCTCCCCCTAAAAGTTTTATTTAATATTTATTTATGTTCCTCAATAGTAGATAGGTTCGCCTATCGCCTGGTTCATACATCTACCCGTGGTTTTGAATAGGAGTGGATGTTTATTCATTGATACCTACTTAGAACTGAGTTTCTGTTTCATTGTAAAGGCTAGTCCAACTTTGTACTTCTAACGTCTCCACCTAGCACTTTTATTTAATATTTATTTATGTTCCTCAATAGTAGATAGGTTCGCCTATCGTCTGGTGCATAGATCTACCCGTGGTTTTGAATAGGAGTGGATGTTTATTCATTGATACCTACTTAGAACTGGGTTTCTATTTCATTCTAAAGGCTACTCCAACTTTGTACTTCTAACGTCTCCCCCTAAAACTTTTATTTAATATTTATTTATGTTCCTCAATAGTAGATAGGTTCGCCTATCGTCTGGTTCATACATCTACCCGTGGTTTTGAATAGGAGTGGATGTTTATTCATTGATACCTACTTAGAACTGGGTTTCTGTTTCATTGTAAAGGCTAGTCCAACTTTGTACTTCTAACGTCTCCCCCTAAAACTTTTATTTAATATTTATTTATGTTCCTCAATAGTAGATAGGTTCGCCTATCGTCTGGTTCATAGATCTACCCGTGGTTTTGAATAGGAGTGGATGTTTATTCATTGATACCTACTTAGAACTGGGTTTCTGTTTCATTCTAAAGGCTACTCCAAATTTGTACTTCTAACGTCTCCACCTAGCACTTTTATTTAATATTTATTTATGTTCCTCAATAGTAGATAGGTTCGCCTATCGTCTGGTTCATACATCTACCCGTGGTTTTGAATAGGAGTGGATGTTTATTCATTGATACCTACTTAGAACTGGGTTTCTGTTTCATTCTAAAGGCTACTCCAACTTTGTACTTCTAACGTCTCCCCCTAAAACCTTTATTTAATATTTATTTATGTTCCTCAATAGTAGATAGGTTCGCCTATCGTCTGGTTCATACATCTACCCGTGGTTTTGAATAGGAGTGGATGTTTATTCATTGATACCTACTTAGAACGGGGTTTCTGTTTCATTGTAAAGGCTAGTCCAACTTTGTACTTCTAACGTCTCCACCTAGCACTTTTATTTAATATTTATTTATGTTCCTCAATAGTAGATAGGTTCGCCTATCGCCTGGTTCATACATCTACCCGTGGTTTTGAATAGGAGTGGATGTTTATTCATTGATACCTACTTAGAACTGGGTTTCTGTTTCATTCTAAAGGCTACTCCAACTTTGTACTTCTAACGTCTCCACCTAGCACTTTTATTTAATATTTATTTATGTTCCTCAATAGTAGATAGGTTCGCCTATCGTCTGGTTCATACATCTACCCGTGGTTTTGAATAGGAGTGGATGTTTATTCATTGATACCTACTTAGAACTGGGTTTCTGTTTCATTGTAAAGGCTAGTCCAACTTTGTACTTCTAACGTCTCCACCTAGCACTTTTATTTAATATTTATTTATGTTCCTCAATAGTAGATAGGTTCGCCTATCGCCTGGTTCATACATCTACCCGTGGTTTTGAATAGGAGTGGATGTTTATTCATTGATACCTACTTAGAACTGGGTTTCTGTTTCATTGTAAAGGCTACTCCAACTTTGTACTTCTAACGTCTCCACCTAGCACTTTTATTTAATATTTATTTATGTTCCTCAATAGTAGATAGGTTCGCCTATCGTCTGGTTCATACATCTACCCGTGGTTTTGAATAGGAGTGGATGTTTATTCATTGATACCTACTTAGAACTGGGTTTCTGTTTCATTGTAAAGGCTAGTCCAACTTTGTACTTCTAACGTCTCCACCTAGCACTTTTATTTAATATTTATTTATGTTCCTCAATAGTAGATAGGTTCGCCTATCGTCTGGTGCATAGATCTACCCGTGGTTTTGAATAGGAGTGGATGTTTATTCATTGATACCTACTTAGAACTGAGTTTCTGTTTCATTGTAAAGGCTAGTCCAACTTTGTACTTCTAACGTCTCCACCTAGCACTTTTATTTAATATTTATTTATGTTCCTCAATAGTAGATAGGTTCGCCTATCGTCTGGTTCATACATCTACCCGTGGTTTTGAATAGGAGTGGATGTTTATTCATTGATACCTACTTAGAACTGGGTTTCTGTTTCATTCTAAAGGCTAGTCCAACTTTGTACTTCTAACGTCTCCACCTAGCACTTTTATTTAATATTTATTTATGTTCCTCAATAGTAGATAGGTTCGCCTATCGTCTGGTTCATACATCTACCCGTGGTTTTGAATAGGAGTGGATGTTTATTCATTGATACCTACTTAGAACTGGGTTTCTGTTTCATTCTAAAGGCTACTCCAACTTTGTACTTCTAACGTCTCCCCCTAAAACTTTTATTTAATATTTATTTATGTTCCTCAATAGTAGATAGGTTCGCCTATCGCCTGGTTCATACATCTACCCGTGGTTTTGAATAGGAGTGGATGTTTATTCATTGATACCTACTTAGAACTGGGTTTCTGTTTCATTCTAAAGGCTACTCCAACTTTGTACTTCTAACGTCTCCCCCTAAAACTTTTATTTAATATTTATTTATGTTCCTCAATAGTAGATAGGTTCGCCTATCGTCTCGTTCATACATCTACCCGTGGTTTTGAATAGGAGTGGATGTTTATTCATTGATACCTACTTAGAACTGGCTTTCTGTTTCATTCTAAAGGCTACTCCAACTTTGTACTTCTAACGTCTCCACCTAGCACTTTTATTTAATATTTATTTATGTTCCTCAATAGTAGATAGGTTCGCCTATCGTCTGGTTCATACATCTACCCGTGGTTTTGAATAGGAGTGGATGTTTATTCATTGATACCTACTTAGAACTGGGTTTCTGTTTCATTGTAAAGGCTAGTCCAACTTTGTACTTCTAACGTCTCCACCTAGCACTTTTATTTAATATTTATTTATGTTCCTCAATAGTAGATAGGTTCGCCTATCGTCTGGTTCATAGATCTACCCGTGGTTTTGAATAGGAGTGGATGTTTATTCATTGATACCTACTTAGAACTGGGTTTCTGTTTCATTGTAAAGGCTAGTCCAACTTTGTACTTCTAACGTCTCCACCTAGCACTTTTATTTAATATTTATTTATGTTCCTCAATAGTAGATAGGTTCGCCTATCGTCTGGTTCATACATCTACCCGTGGTTTTGAATAGGAGTGGATGTTTATTCATTGATACCTACTTAGAACTGGGTTTCTGTTTCATTCTAAAGGCTACTCCAACTTTGTACTTCTAACGTCTCCCCCTAAAACTTTTATTTAATATTTATTTATGTTCCTCAATAGTAGATAGGTTCGCCTATCGTCTGGTTCATAGATCTACCCGTGGTTTTGAATAGGAGTGGATGTTTATTCATTGATACCTACTTAGAACTGGCTTTCTGTTTCATTCTAAAGGCTACTCCAACTTTGTACTTCTAACGTCTCCACCTAGCACTTTTATTTAATATTTATTTATGTTCCTCAATAGTAGATAGGTTCGCCTATCGTCTGGTTCATACATCTACCCGTGGTTTTGAATAGGAGTGGATGTTTATTCATTGATACCTACTTAGAACTGGGTTTCTGTTTCATTGTAAAGGCTAGTCCAACTTTGTACTTCTAACGTCTCCACCTAGCACTTTTATTTAATATTTATTTATGTTCCTCAATAGTAGATAGGTTCGCCTATCGTCTGGTTCATAGATCTACCCGTGGTTTTGAATAGGAGTGGATGTTTATTCATTGATACCTACTTAGAACTGGGTTTCTGTTTCATTGTAAAGGCTAGTCCAACTTTGTACTTCTAACGTCTCCACCTAGCACTTTTATTTAATATTTATTTATGTTCCTCAATAGTAGATAGGTTCGCCTATCGTCTGGTTCATACATCTACCCGTGGTTTTGAATAGGAGTGGATGTTTATTCATTGATACCTACTTAGAACTGGGTTTCTGTTTCATTCTAAAGGCTACTCCAACTTTGTACTTCTAACGTCTCCCCCTAAAACTTTTATTTAATATTTATTTATGTTCCTCAATAGTAGATAGGTTCGCCTATCGTCTGGTTCATAGATCTGCCCGTGGTTTTGAATAGGAGTGGATGTTTATTCATTGATACCTACTTAGAACTGAGTTTCTGTTTCATTCTAAAGGCTAGTCCAACTTTGTACTTCTAACGTCTCCACCTAGCACTTTTATTTAATATTTATTTATGTTCCTCAATAGTAGATAGGTTCGCCTATCGCCTGGTTCATACATCTACCCGTGGTTTTGAATAGGAGTGGATGTTTATTCATTGATACCTACTTAGAACTGGGTTTCTGTTTCATTGTAAAGGCTAGTCCAACTTTGTACTTCTAACGTCTCCCCCTAAAACTTTTATTTAATATTTATTTATGTTCCTCAATAGTAGATAGGTTCGCCTATCGTCTGGTTCATACATCTACTCGTGGTTTTGAATAGGAGTGGATGTTTATTCATTGATACCTACTTAGAACTGGGTTTCTGTTTCATTGTAAAGGCTAGTCCAACTTTGTACTTCTAACGTCTCCACCTAGCACTTTTATTTAATATTTATTTATGTTCCTCAATAGTAGATAGGTTCGCCTATCGTCTGGTTCATAGATCTACCCGTGGTTTTGAATAGGAGTGGATGTTTATTCATTGATACCTACTTAGAACTGGGTTTCTGTTTCATTGTAAAGGCTAGTCCAACTTTGTACTTCTAACGTCTCCACCTAGCACTTTTATTTAATATTTATTTATGTTCCTCAATAGTAGATAGGTTCGCCTATCGTCTGGTTCATACATCTACCCGTGGTTTTGAATAGGAGTGGATGTTTATTCATTGATACCTACTTAGAACTGGGTTTCTGTTTCATTCTAAAGGCTACTCCAACTTTGTACTTCTAACGTCTCCACCTAGCACTTTTATTTAATATTTATTTATGTTCCTCAATAGTAGATAGGTTCGCCTATCGTCTGGTTCATAGATCTACCCGTGGTTTTGAATAGGAGTGGATGTTTATTCATTGATACCTACTTAGAACTGAGTTTCTGTTTCATTGTAAAGGCTAGTCCAACTTTGTACTTCTAACGTCTCCACCTAGCACTTTTATTTAATATTTATTTATGTTCCTCAATAGTAGATAGGTTCGCCTATCGCCTGGTTCATACATCTACCCGTGGTTTTGAATAGGAGTGGATGTTTATTCATTGATACCTACTTAGAACTGGGTTTCTGATTCATTGTAAAGGCTAGTCCAACTTTGTACTTCTAACGTCTCCCCCTAAAACTTTTATTTAATATTTATTTATGTTCCTCAATAGTAGATAGGTTCGCCTATCGTCTGGTTCATAGATCTACCCGTGGTTTTGAATAGGAGTGGATGTTTATTCATTGATACCTACTTAGAACTGAGTTTCTGTTTCATTGTAAAGGCTAGTCCAACTTTGTACTTCTAACGTCTCCCCCTAAAACTTTTATTTAATATTTATTTATGTTCCTCAATAGTAGATAGGTTCGCCTATCGTCTG
Organism: Acanthosepion esculentum; assembly: GCA_964036315.1. NCBI lineage: Eukaryota > Metazoa > Mollusca > Cephalopoda > Sepiida > Sepiidae > Acanthosepion > Acanthosepion esculentum. Next base: position 48,510,044 of record OZ038513.1, on the reverse strand, counting down.
GTTCATACATCTACCCGTGGTTTTGAATAGGAGTGGATGTTTATTCATTGATACCTACTTAGAACTGAGTTTCTGTTTCATTGTAAAGGCTAGTCCAACTTTGTACTTCTAACGTCTCCACCTAGCACTTTTATTTAATATTTATTTATGTTCCTCAATAGTAGATAGGTTCGCCTATCGTCTGGTTCATAGATCTACCCGTGGTTTTGAATAGGAGTGGATGTTTATTCATTGATACCTACTTAGAACTGGGTTTCTGTTTCATTCTAAAGGCTACTCCAACTTTGTACTTCTAACGTCTCCCCCTAAAACTTTTATTTAATATTTATTTATGTTCCTCAATAGTAGATAGGTTCGCCTATCGTCTGGTTCATAGATCTACCCGTGGTTTTGAATAGGAGTGGATGTTTATTCATTGATACCTACTTAGAACTGGGTTTCTGTTTCATTCTAAAGGCTAGTCCAACTTTGTACTTCTAACGTCTCCCCCTAAAACTTTTATTTAATATTTATTTATGTTCCTCAATAGTAGATAGGTTCGCCTATCGCCTGGTTCATACATCTACCAGTGGTTTTGAATAGGAGTGGATGTTTATTCATTGATACCTACTTAGAACTGGGTTTCTGTTTCATTGTAAAGGCTACTCCAACTTTGTACTTCTAACGTCTCCCCCTAAAACTTTTATTTAATATTTATTTATGTTCCTCAATAGTAGATAGGTTCGCCTATCGCCTGGTTCATACATCTACCCGTGGTTTTGAATAGGAGTGGATGTTTATTCATTGATACCTACTTAGAACTGGGTTTCTGTTTCATTCTAAAGGCTACTCCAACTTTGTACTTCTAACGTCTCCCCCTAAAACTTTTATTTAATATTTATTTATGTTCCTCAATAGTAGATAGGTTCGCCTATCGTCTGGTTCATAGATCTACCCGTGGTTTTGAATAGGAGTGGATGTTTATTCATTGATACCTACTTAGAACTGGGTTTCTGTTTCATTCTAAAGGCTACTCCAACTTTGTACTTCTAACGTCTCCCCCTTAAACTTTTATTTAATATTTATTTATGTTCCTCAATAGTAGATAGGTTCGCCTATCGCCTGGTTCATACATCTACCCGTGGTTTTGAATAGGAGTGGATGTTTATTCATTGATACCTACTTAGAACTGAGTTTCTGTTTCATTGTAAAGGCTAGTCCAACTTTGTACTTCTAACGTCTCCACCTAGCACTTTTATTTAATATTTATTTATGTTCCTCAATAGTAGATAGGTTCGCCTATCGTCTGGTGCATAGATCTACCCGTGGTTTTGAATAGGAGTGGATGTTTATTCATTGATACCTACTTAGAACTGGGTTTCTGTTTCATTCTAAAGGCTACTCCAACTTTGTACTTCTAACGTCTCCACCTAGCACTTTTATTTAATATTTATTTATGTTCCTCAATAGTAGATAGGTTCGCCTATCGTCTGGTTCATACATCTACCCGTGGTTTTGAATAGGAGTGGATGTTTATTCATTGATACCTACTTAGAACTGGGTTTCTGTTTCATTCTAAAGGCTACTCCAACTTTGTACTTCTAACGTCTCCCCCTAAAACTTTTATTTAATATTTATTTATGTTCCTCAATAGTAGATAGGTTCGCCTATCGCCTGGTTCATACATCTACCCGTGGTTTTGAATAGGAGTGGATGTTTATTCATTGATACCTACTTAGAACTGGGTTTCTGTTTCATTGTAAAGGCTAGTCCAACTTTGTACTTCTAACGTCTCCACCTAGCACTTTTATTTAATATTTATTTATGTTCCTCAATAGTAGATAGGTTCGCCTATCGTCTGGTGCATAGATCTACCCGTGGTTTTGAATAGGAGTGGATGTTTATTCATTGATACCTACTTAGAACTGGGTTTCTGTTTCATTCTAAAGGCTAGTCCAACTTTGTACTTCTAACGTCTCCACCTAGCACTTTTATTTAATATTTATTTATGTTCCTCAATAGTAGATAGGTTCGCCTATCGTCTGGTTCATACATCTACCCGTGGTTTTGAATAGGAGTGGATGTTTATTCATTGATACCTACTTAGAACTGGGTTTCTGTTTCATTCTAAAGGCTACTCCAACTTTGTACTTCTAACGTCTCCCCCTAAAACTTTTATTTAATATTTATTTATGTTCCTCAATAGTAGATAGGTTCGCCTATCGCCTGGTTCATACATCTACCCGTGGTTTTGAATAGGAGTGGATGTTTATTCATTGATACCTACTTAGAACTGGGTTTCTGTTTCATTCTAAAGGCTACTCCAACTTTGTACTTCTAACGTCTCCCCCTAAAACTTTTATTTAATATTTATTTATGTTCCTCAATAGTAGATAGGTTCGCCTATCGTCTGGTTCATAGATCTACCCGTGGTTTTGAATAGGAGTGGATGTTTATTCATTGATACCTACTTAGAACTGGGTTTCTGTTTCATTCTAAAGGCTACTCCAACTTTGTACTTCTAACGTCTCCACCTAGCACATTTATTTAATATTTATTTATGTTCCTCAATAGTAGATAGGTTCGCCTATCGTCTGGTTCATAGATCTACCCGTGGTTTTGAATAGGAGTGGATGTTTATTCATTGATACCTACTTAGAACTGGGTTTCTGTTTCATTCTAAAGGCTACTCCAACTTTGTACTTCTAACGTCTCCCCCTAAAATTTTATTTAATATTTATTTATGTTCCTCAATAGTAGATAGGTTCGCCTATCGCCTGGTTCATACATCTACCCGTGGTTTTGAATAGGAGTGGATGTTTATTCATTGATACCTACTTAGAACTAGGTTTCTGTTTCATTCTAAAGGCTACTCCAACTTTGTACTTCTAACGTCTCCCCCTAAAACTTTTATTTAATATTTATTTATGTTCCTCAATAGTAGATAGGTTCGCCTATCGCCTGGTTCATACATCTACCCGTGGTTTTGAATAGGAGTGGATGTTTATTCATTGATACCTACTTAGAACTGAGTTTCTGTTTCATTGTAAAGGCTAGTCCAACTTTGTACTTCTAACGTCTCCACCTAGCACTTTTATTTAATATTTATTTATGTTCCTCAATAGTAGATAGGTTCGCCTATCGTCTGGTTCATAGATCTACCCGTGGTTTTGAATAGGAGTGGATGTTTATTCATTGATACCTACTTAGAACTGGGTTTGTGTTTCATTCTAAAGGCTACTCCAACTTTGTACTTCTAACGTCTCCCCCTAAAACTTTTATTTAATATTTATTTATGTTCCTCAATAGTAGATAGGTTCGCCTATCGCCTGGTTCATACATCTACCCGTGGTTTTGAATAGGAGTGGATGTTTATTCATTGATACCTACTTAGAACTGGGTTTCTGTTTCATTCTAAAGGCTACTCCAACTTTGTACTTCTAACGTCTCCCCCTAAAACTTTTATTTAATATTTATGTTCCTCAATAGTAGATAGGTTCGCCTATCGCCTGGTTCATACATCTACCCGTGGTTTTGAATAGGAGTGGATGTTTATTCATTGATACCTACTTAGAACTGGGTTTCTGTTTCATTCTAAAGGCTACTCCAACTTTGTACTTCTAACGTCTCCCCCTAAAACTTTTATTTAATATTTATTTATGTTCCTCAATAGTAGATAGGTTCGCCTATCGCCTGGTTCATACATCTACCCGTGGTTTTGAATAGGAGTGGATGTTTATTCATTGATACCTACTTAGAACTGAGTTTCTGTTTCATTGTAAAGGCTAGTCCAACTTTGTACTTCTAACGTCTCCACCTAGCACTTTTATTTAATATTTATTTATGTTCCTCAATAGTAGATAGGTTCGCCTATCGTCTGGTTCATAGATCTACCCGTGGTTTTGAATAGGAGTGGATGTTTATTCATTGATACCTACTTAGAACTGGGTTTCTGTTTCATTCTAAAGGCTACTCCAACTTTGTACTTCTAACGTCTCCCCCTAAAACTTTTATTTAATATTTATTTATGTTCCTCAATAGTAGATAGGTTCGCCTATCGTCTGGTTCATAGATCTACCCGTGGTTTTGAATAGGAGTGGATGTTTATTCATTGATACCTACTTAGAACTGGGTTTCTGTTTCATTCTAAAGGCTACTCCAACTTTGTACTTCTAACGTCTCCCCCTAAAACTTTTATTTAATATTTATTTATGTTCCTCAATAGTAGATAGGTTCGCCTATCGTCTGGTTCATACATCTACCCGTGGTTTTGAATAGGAGTGGATGTTTATTCATTGATACCTACTTAGAACTGGGTTTCTGTTTCATTCTAAAGGCTACTCCAACTTTGTACTTCTAACGTCTCCCCCTAAAACTTTTATTTAATATTTATTTATGTTCCTCAATAGTAGATAGGTTCGCCTATCGTCTGGTTCATAGATCTACCCGTGGTTTTGAATAGGAGTGGATGTTTATTCATTGATACCTACTTAGAACTGGGTTTCTGTTTCATTCTAAAGGCTACTCCAGCTTTGTACTTCTAACGTCTCCCCCTAAAACTTTTATTTAATATTTATTTATGTTCCTCAATAGTAGATAGGTTCGCCTATCGTCTGGTTCATAGATCTACCCGTGGTTTTGAATAGGAGTGGATGTTTATTCATTGATACCTACTTAGAACTGGGTTTCTGTTTCATTCTAAAGGCTACTCCAACTTTGTACTTCTAACGTCTCCCCCTAAAACTTTTATTTAATATTTATTTATGTTCCTCAATAGTAGATAGGTTCGCCTATCGTCTGGTTCATAGATCTACCCGTGGTTTTGAATAGGAGTGGATGTTTATTCATTGATACCTACTTAGAACTGGGTTTCTGTTTCATTCTAAAGGCTACTCCAACTTTGTACTTCTAACGTCTCCCCCTAAAACTTTTATTTAATATTTATTTATGTTCCTCAATAGTAGATAGGTTCGCCTATCGTCTGGTTCATAGATCTACCCGTGGTTTTGAATAGGAGTGGATGTTTATTCATTGATACCTACTTAGAACTGGGTTTGTGTTTCATTCTAAAGGCTACTCCAACTTTGTACTTCTAACGTCTCCCCCTAAAACTTTTATTTAATATTTATTTATGTTCCTCAATAGTAGATAGGTTCGCCTATCGTCTGGTTCATAGATCTACCCGTGGTTTTGAATAGGAGTGGATGTTTATTCATTGATACCTACTTAGAACTGGGTTTGTGTTTCATTCTAAAGGCTACTCCAACTTTGTACTTCTAACGTCTCCCCCTAAAACTTTTATTTAATATTTATTTATGTTCCTCAATAGTAGATAGGTTCGCCTATCGCCTGGTTCATACATCTACCCGTGGTTTTGAATAGGAGTGGATGTTTATTCATTGATACCTACTTAGAACTGGGTTTCTGTTTCATTCTAAAGGCTACTCCAACTTTGTACTTCTAACGTCTCCCCCTAAAACTTTTATTTAATATTTATTTATGTTCCTCAATAGTAGATAGGTTCGCCTATCGCCTGGTTCATACATCTACCCGTGGTTTTGAATAGGAGTGGATGTTTATTCATTGATACCTACTTAGAACTGAGTTTCTGTTTCATTGTAAAGGCTAGTCCAACTTTGTACTTCTAACGTCTCCACATAGCACTTTTATTTAATATTTATTTATGTTCCTCAATAGTAGATAGGTTCGCCTATCGTCTGGTTCATACATCTACCCGTGGTTTTGAATAGGAGTGGATGTTTATTCATTGATACCTACTTAGAACTGGGTTTGTGTTTCATTCTAAAGGCTACTCCAACTTTGTACTTCTAACGTCTCCCCCTAAAACTTTTATTTAATATTTATTTATGTTCCTCAATAGTAGATAGGTTCGCCTATCGCCTGGTTCATACATCTACCCGTGGTTTTGAATAGGAGTGGATGTTTATTCATTGATACCTACTTAGAACTGGGTTTCTGTTTCATTCTAAAGGCTACTCCAACTTTGTACTTCTAACGTCTCCCCCTAAAACTTTTATTTAATATTTATTTATGTTCCTCAATAGTAGATAGGTTCGCCTATCGTCTGGTTCATAGATCTACCCGTGGTTTTGAATAGGAGTGGATGTTTATTCATTGATACCTACTTAGAACTGGGTTTCTGTTTCATTCGAAAGGCTAATCCAACTTTGTACTTCTAACGTCTCCCCCTAAAACTTTTATTTAATATTTATTTATGTTCCTCAATAGTAGATAGGTTCGCCTATCGTCTGGTTCATACATCTACCCGTGGTTTTGAATAGGAGTGGATGTTTATTCATTGATACCTACTTAGAACTGGGTTTCTGTTTCATTCTAAAGGCTACTCCACCTTTGTACTTCTAACGTCTCCCCCTAAAACTTTTATTTAATATTTATTTATGTTCCTCAATAGTAGATAGGTTCCCCTATCGCCTGGTTCATACATCTACCCGTGGTTTTGAATAGGAGTGGATGTTTATTCATTGATACCTATTTAGAACTGGGTTTCTGTTTCATTCTAAAGGCTACTCCAACTTTGTACTTCTAACGTCTCCCCCTAAATCTTTTATTTAATATTTATTTATGTTCCTCAATAGTAGATAGGTTCGCCTATCGCCTGGTTCATACATCTACCCGTGGTTTTGAATAGGAGTGGATGTTTATTCATTGATACCTACTTAGAACTGGGTTTCTGTTTCATTCTAAAGGCTACTCCAACTTTGTACTTCTAACGTCTCCACCTAGCACTTTTATTTAATATTTATTTATGTTCCTCAATAGTAGATAGGTTCGCCTATCGTCTGGTTCATAGATCTACCAGTGGTTTTGAATAGGAGTGGATGTTTATTCATTGATACCTACTTAGAACTGGGTTTCTGTTTCATTCTAAAGGCTACTCCAACTTTGTACTTCTAACGTCTCCCCCTAAAACTTTTATTTAATATTTATTTATGTTCCTCAATAGTAGATAGGTTCGCCTATCGCCTGGTTCATACATCTACCCATGGTTTTGAATAGGAGTGGATGTTTATTCATTGATACCTACTTAGAACTGGGTTTCTGTTTCATTCTAAAGGCTACTCCAACTTTGTACTTCTAACGTCTCCACCTAGCACTTTTATTTAATATTTATTTATGTTCCTCAATAGTAGATAGGTTCGCCTATCGTCTGGTTCATAGATCTACCAGTGGTTTTGAATAGGAGTGGATGTTTATTCATTGATACCTACTTAGAACTGGGTTTCTGTTTCATTCTAAAGGCTACTCCAACTTTGTACTTCTAACGTCTCCCCCTAAAACTTTTATTTAATATTTATTTATGTTCCTCAATAGTAGATAGGTTCGCCTATCGTCTGGTTCATAGATCTACCCGTGGTTTTGAATAGGAGTGGATGTTTATTCATTGATACCTACTTAGAACTGGGTTTCTGTTTCATTGTAAAGGCTAGTCCAACTTTGTACTTCTAACGTCTCCCCCTAAAACTTTTATTTAATATTTATTTATGTTCCTCAATAGTAGATAGGTTCGCCTATCGCCTGGTTCATACATCTACCCATGGTTTTGAATAGGAGTGGATGTTTATTCATTGATACCTACTTAGAACTGGGTTTCTGTTTCATTCTAAAGGCTACTCCAACTTTGTACTTCTAACGTCTCCCCCTAAAACTTTTATTTAATATTTATTTATGTTCCTCAATAGTAGATAGGTTCGCCTATCGCCTGGTTCATACATCTACCCGTGGTTTTGAATAGGAGTGGATGTTTATTCATTGATACCTACTTAGAACTGGGTTTCTGTTTCATTCTAAAGGCTACTCCAACTTTGTACTTCTAACGTCTCCACCTAGCACTTTTATTTAATATTTATTTATGTTCCTCAATAGTAGATAGGTTCGCCTATCGTCTGGTGCATAGATCTACCCGTGGTTTTGAATAGGAGTGGATGTTTATTCATTGATACCTACTTAGAACTGGGTTTCTGTTTCATTCTAAAGGCTACTCCAACTTTGTACTTCTAACGTCTCCACCTAGCACTTTTATTTAATATTTATTTATGTTCCTCAATAGTAGATAGGTTCGCCTATCGTCTGGTGCATAGATCTACCCGTGGTTTTGAATAGGAGTGGATGTTTATTCATTGATACCTACTTAGAACTGGGTTTCTGTTTCATTCTAAAGGCTACTCCAACTTTGTACTTCTAACGTCTCCACCTAGCACTTTTATTTAATATTTATTTATGTTCCTCAATAGTAGATAGGTTCGCCTATCGCCTGGTTCATAGATCTACCCGTGGTTTTGAATAGGAGTGGATGTTTATTCATTGATACCTACTTAGAACTGGGTTTCTGTTTCATTCTAAAGGCTACTCCAACTTTGTACTTCTAACGTCTCCACCTAGCACTTTTATTTAATATTTATTTATGTTCCTCAATAGTAGATAGGTTCGCCTATCGCCTGGTTCATAGATCTACCCGTGGTTTTGAATAGGAGTGGATGTTTATTCATTGATACCTACTTAGAACTGGGTTTCTGTTTCATTCTAAAGGCTACTCCAACTTTGTACTTCTAACGTCTCCACCTAGCACTTTTATTTAATATTTATTTATGTTCCTCAATAGTAGATAGGTTCGCCTATCGTCTGGTGCATAGATCTACCCGTGGTTTTGAATAGGAGTGGATGTTTATTCATTGATACCTACTTAGAACTGGGTTTCTGTTTCATTCTAAAGGCTACTCCAACTTTGTACTTCTAACGTCTCCACCTAGCACTTTTATTTAATATTTATTTATGTTCCTCAATAGTAGATAGGTTCGCCTATCGTCTGGTTCATAGATCTACCCGTGGTTTTGAATAGGAGTGGATGTTTATTCATTGATACCTACTTAGAACTGGGTTTCTGTTTCATTCTAAAGGCTACTCCAACTTTGTACTTCTAACGTCTCCACCTAGCACTTTTATTTAATATTTATTTATGTTCCTCAATAGTAGATAGGTTCGCCTATCGTCTGGTTCATAGATCTACCCGTGGTTTTGAATAGGAGTGGATGTTTATTCATTGATACCTACTTAGAACTGGGTTTCTGTTTCATTGTAAAGGCTAGTCCAACTTTGTACTTCTAACGTCTCCACCTAGCACTTTTATTTAATATTTATTTATGTTCCTCAATAGTAGATAGGTTCGCCTATCGTCTGGTTCATAGATCTACCCGTGGTTTTGAATAGGAGTGGATGTTTATTCATTGATACCTACTTAGAACTGGGTTTCTGTTTCATTGTAAAGGCTAGTCCAACTTTGTACTTCTAACGTCTCCACCTAGCACTTTTATTTAATATTTATTTATGTTCCTCAATAGTAGATAGGTTCGCCTATCGTCTGGTTCATACATCTACCCGTGGTTTTGAATAGGAGTGGATGTTTATTCATTGATACCTACTTAGAACTGGGTTTCTGTTTCATTGTAAAGGCTAGTCCAACTTTGTACTTCTAACGTCTCCACCTAGCACTTTTATTTAATATTTATTTATGTTCCTCAATAGTAGATAGGTTCGCCTATCGTCTGGTTCATAGATCTACCCGTGGTTTTGAATAGGAGTGGATGTTTATTCATTGATACCTACTTAGAACTGGGTTTCTGTTTCATTGTAAAGGCTAGTCCAACTTTGTACTTCTAACGTCTCCACCTAGCACTTTTATTTAATATTTATTTATGTTCCTCAATAGTAGATAGGTTCGCCTATCGTCTGGTTCATAGATCTACCCGTGGTTTTGAATAGGAGTGGATGTTTATTCATTGATACCTACTTAGAACTGGGTTTCTGTTTCATTGTAAAGGCTAGTCCAACTTTGTACTTCTAACGTCTCCACCTAGCACTTTTATTTAATATTTATTTATGTTCCTCAATAGTAGATAGGTTCGCCTATCGTCTGGTTCATAGATCTACCCGTGGTTTTGAATAGGAGTGGATGTTTATTCATTGATACCTACTTAGAACTGGGTTTCTGTTTCATTGTAAAGGCTAGTCCAACTTTGTACTTCTAACGTCTCCACCTAGCACTTTTATTTAATATTTATTTATGTTCCTCAATAGTAGATAGGTTCGCCTATCGTCTGGTTCATACATCTACCCGTGGTTTTGAATAGGAGTGGATGTTTATTCATTGATACCTACTTAGAACTGGGTTTCTGTTTCATTGTAAAGGCTAGTCCAACTTTGTACTTCTAACGTCTCCACCTAGCACTTTTATTTAATATTTATTTATGTTCCTCAATAGTAGATAGGTTCGCCTATCGTCTGGTTCATAGATCTACCCGTGGTTTTGAATAGGAGTGGATGTTTATTCATTGATACCTACTTAGAACTGGGTTTCTGTTTCATTGTAAAGGCTAGTCCAACTTTGTACTTCTAACGTCTCCACCTAGCACTTTTATTTAATATTTATTTATGTTCCTCAATAGTAGATAGGTTCGCCTATCGTCTGGTTCATAGATCTACCCGTGGTTTTGAATAGGAGTGGATGTTTATTCATTGATACCTACTTAGAACTGGGTTTCTGTTTCATTGTAAAGGCTAGTCCAACTTTGTACTTCTAACGTCTCCACCTAGCACTTTTATTTAATATTTATTTATGTTCCTCAATAGTAGATAGGTTCGCCTATCGTCTGGTTCATAGATCTACCCGTGGTTTTGAATAGGAGTGGATGTTTATTCATTGATACCTACTTAGAACTGGGTTTCTGTTTCATTCTAAAGGCTACTCCAACTTTGTACTCCTAACGTCTCCCCCTAAAACTTTTATTTAATATTTATTTATGTTCCTCAATAGTAGATAGGTTCCCCTATCGCCTGATTCACAAACTTCTTCGGGTTTTTTTTTAACAGGAGTAGAGGTTTATACATGTAATCCTGTTTAGGACTGTGTTTCCGGTTCCTTCCAAAGTCGTTTAATTCTCTTTCACTCCCAGTAACACCTTGCGTCTTAGTGGCATTATCGCCTTGCTTGTGGTGAATTGATTAAATAAAAATAAAAAAAAGAAACCATGTTTTATGTAACCACACATTCATACATGAATGTTAAAAGGTTACTGGGTGTGGAAAATTTCTTTGTAGTGTTGGATGTTTGTAAAATGTTTTTAGGTGAATATGGATGTAACATAAAAAAATGTACTTTTTATAGTTTGCGGTATAGAAAAAATGTTAAGAGGTCTTTGAATGAATGCTAATGGGGAAAATGTCTTACGAGTAAAGCAGGTTGTTCTTGCATGTAGCGAGTGACTAACTGACAGTAATCGTCTCGAAAAAGGAATTAGTTGCGATCAAGTTCGTGTTGAAGCGAAGCGTCTTATGCGCGGAGTGTTGTGACCGCTTCGTCTTGTTTTAAAATATAGAAGAAAATTCTTTTTTCATCTCTATTTATTGTGCAGAAAAGGAACACAAGGACTGTTTATTTTTGTTTTTCTGTTTTTTGTTATTGTTTTTAATTAGTCCTAAATTGGTGGTTACATATATTATTTTCTCTAAAATTTGTATAGGTCAGGCTCTTCTAGTTGCCGTCAGTTGATATCGTTTTAGACTTGCTGTAAAAATATGGTTGAAAATGACTGATGGTATTTGGAGGTATAATATATATTCGGTTCAGTCTGCACTCATACACACACACATACACACACACATACACATCGCACGCCCACACGCACACACTCATATATATATATATATATATATATATATATATATAAATATAGGTAACTATACTCGTGTCGAAAAACCTTCGAACTCTTGATTTAACAATAGCCAAATCAATCTGACGATCTGCCTAAGTGAAACCTTGGTAGGTTTGTCTGGCTCATTAGGTTTGACTATATATATATATATGACCAAAATATTTGTAATTTATTCAATCAAACAAGCCTAAAAGAGAATTTGCTATATAAATACACACACACACATACATATATATATATATATATATATATATATATATATATATATATATATATATATATATATATATTATGAAAGGGACAAAGTCTGACAATTATTTTAAGATATTTTTATGTCTAACATTCTTTTTATAGATACAAATATTTAAGCAAATGCACTGTTTTATAATAAACAGTATTAAACAAAATTTACCGGCCTGAATGTCCGAGAAATTTTCATAGAAAATATTCGTCCTCCGACAGGATTGGAACCTGTACCCTATACGGAAGCGTCCTATAGCCGAATCGGTTAAATGGCACACCAGGCTATATGACGGTTCCGTATAGGATACAGGTTCGAATCCTATCGGAGGACGAATATTTTCTATGAAAATATCTCGGACATTCAAGCCGGTAAATTTTGTTTAATTCTGTTTATTATAAACAGAGCATTTACTTAAATATTAGTATCTATAAAAAGACTGTTAAACATAAAAATGTCTTAAAATATATATATATATATATATATATATAGAGAGAGAGAGAGAGAGAAGGAGACGATGAGAATGAATGGCGTGCACTTCCAACGTTCGTAACATTTAATTAAAAAGAAGGATCAACACACAGTAGAGCAATATTATATATTTTACAACATTAACGCAAAAATACATGTAAGAATCGCTACACAATTGCAATTAGGATTCAACGCATAACAGTTCGTCTCCTGAGGCGGTTGTAAATTAGTGGCCTAAGGAGACGCATTGTTAATCCTTGAAATACGACTGCAATTGTGTAGAGATTCTTACATGTTTTTGTTTTTATATATATATATATATATATATATATATATATATATATATATATATATATATATATATTTCAGATGAATAGTCCAACATGTTTAGTTATGTACACATATACGTAAATTAAATTATATGTATATATGGATGTGCGTTTGCACCGGTGTGTGTATGCGTTTATAAGCGTGTGTGTCTTTGTGTACAGCAATGAATGAGTACATATATATAAAACTTTGACACCCATCAAAGATTTCTTGCTAAAAATAGAACTATAAGCATACCACTTTCTTTTTTTTTTTTTTAATGATGAATAAGTCTAAATCTCTATCTATTTGAAAAGGACCAGTCAGTTGTGCGCAGCCTCGTTTTCGTTTTACATTGTAAAGAACCTTTCATCTTTCTTTCTTGCAAGAGAAAAAAATGGCTGACAGTCTCGTTACAGATATGCGTCCTCTTATACAGAGCTTGTTATGGAAATAATACAATAATAACAATAATAATAATAATAATAATAATACAATAATGATTTCACGGTGGAGACAGCAATGAAGTGCTGCGTATGCTTATGACGTCACATGCGTCTTTTTAACTTTTTTTTTTTTTTGTCATTCGCAAACGACGTCATTGTCCTTCACCGTTCGTGTCTGCTCTCTTTCAGCGCGCTACACATGAAATTAAATTAAGCTAACAAAATAAAAGGATTGATGCAATACGAGAAATGATATTGATAGCAAAAACTGTTTCCTTCTTGTAACTGTTTTCTTCTTCCTTTTTTATCATAACCGGTTGTCTTTTGTAAGGTCACTGTGATGGTGAAGACCTGACTGCGACTTCTTTCTTTCTTCTTTTTATGAGTCATCTCCTTTCAGGACGTAGGCGATCATGGCTCCCCACCTCCATCTATCCCCTGCAGCTCTCAACAAGTTCCTTCCTTCTGCTTCCTCCCCCCAGACCACGATCTGTCATCCACTTGCTTAAGCCTGCTAGGTATGGCACACGTTGTTTTCCCTCGTCTCTCTTTCCCTCTATTCGCCCCGTTAGTATCAGATTTCCCTGGCCTTCCTTTCTCGTTATATTCCCCAGAAACTTCAGCTACCTCTTCATGATGATAAGTATAAGCCTCCTCCTTGTTTGCATCCTCTCGAAGACCTCATTGTTACTCACACACTCGATCTATGACATCCTTAGCAGCCTTCTGTAGAACCACATGTCCGTGTTGCCTCAAGTCACTTCTTTGTCTTTGGGGAAATCGTCCAACATTCGCTGGCGTAAAGAAGGACAGATGTCACGTAATAGCTCAGTATTCTTATCTTTGTTACCGAAGAAATCCTCCTGTCTCGCAATACTCTGTCCAGCTTTTGGAATGTGTCCTTGGCCATCCCAATACGTCTACGGATCTCAGTGTTGAATTTACCGTCCTCTGTCAAAATACTTCCCAGATATTTAAACTTCCGCGTCTGCTTGATTCTAGTGTTTCCGACCTTCAGATCGCATTTCGGGCCCTTTCTCTTACTGATGAACATGCCTACTGTCTTCTTGTAGTTTATGCTTAGTCTCTTCTTCTCACTCTTCGTCGCTACCTTCTGTAGGAGATTTTGTAATTTCTCTTCCGCCTTCCACATTTAATAGCAATTTACGGTTTTCTGGATTACCGTGAGTATCAGATTCTCCAGTCCCTCCTTCTTTCTTTTTATGTGCCATGTCCTTTCAGGACGTAGGCGATCATGGCTCTCCACCTCCCTCTACCCCTTACAGCTCTCAACAAGTTCCTTCCCTCTGCTTCCTCCTCCAGACCACGTTCTGTCATCCACTTGCTCAAGCTCATCAGGTATGTCACGCACTGCTTTCCCTTGACTCTCTTTCCCTCTATTCGACTCGTGAGTATCAGATTCTCCAGGCCCTCTTTCCTCATTATGTGTTCCAGAAACTTCAGCTGCCTCTTTCTGATGTTAAATATAAGCCTTCTCCTTGGTAACCTCTCTAAGACCTCATCGTTGCTCACAAGTTCGGTCCAGGATATCATTAGCATCCTTCTGCAGAATCGTCGCCTCGAGTCTCTTCTTCATCTTTGAGGAAATCGTCCAACATTCGCTGCCGTAAAGGACAACAGATGTCATGTAGCAGCGCAGTAATCTTTTCTTTATAACAAAAGAAATCATCCTGCTAAGCCTTTGGAAGGTATCCTTGGCCATTCCAATATGTCTATAGATCTCAGTGTTGCACTTACCGTCCTCTGTCAAGACGCTTCTCAGTTATTTAAACTTCTGCGTCTGCTTGATTCTAGTGTTCCCGACCTTCAAATCGCATTTCGGGTTCATCCTCTTGCTGATGACCATGCATTCTGTCTTTATACTTGGTCCTTTTGTCATTTCTTTTCCGTGTCTGCAATCAGTACCGTGTCATCTGCGTATGTTATGTTGTTAAGATTGTGGCCGACAATGCTAAATCCCGGTAGGGTTTCCAATTCTCTCAGGATTGCCTCGTTGTATAGGTTGAATAGGGACGTATCCTTGCCTTACGACCCTGATACTGCAACACTATTCCTTTAACAATTTCATTTTATCATAGAATTCCCCCACGAGTACGCAGGAGGTTACAGCGAGTAAAAATGAAACTGGGAATAGGAAAGATTCAGGAAAGGACGAAAGTTGAACGGGGTTCAAGAAAACCGAAGATCGCCATTAACGTTGCATTTAATTTTTTTTAAATTGTCGATATTAGGTCGTCCTGGGTATGATGATAAACTACACCCGGCAGCAAGTACTCTGACCAGAAGGTTTTGAGAAACCACCTCTTATTTTCTGTTTTTCACAGGTCTAACCTGACCCGGGGTAGTAACACTTGCTAGGGTTCCAGGTATTGACAAGTAGCTAATCCCCAAACTGGGGTGAAAACACCATGAAAGTTTCGAAATACATTTTCATAGTGAAGTTACCAGTAATACATTTTCATTGAAAAAGATTACCAGCAATACTGTTACGTAAATTAAAAAAAAAATATTACCAGCAATATATTTTTGTAAGGAAAAAATATTACCAGCATTACATTCCATAAAAAAAATTGGATTATTCAGATGATTATTCAACTCAGCAGTCACTTTGGCTGTAGTCCGATGATTTTTTGCCACATTGTGTTGCAATCCATGTATCTCCCTGTCAGTAAGTTTGCAAGTCCGGCCCGAATTGCTACGGTTGCTAGAGGTTTTGCCCTGTTTCTCGAATTGTCATAGTTCATGATATGGTAGCTCTTGAAAAACCCAACAGTTCAGCAACCTTAGTGATCGAGGCTCCTGTCGTGCGAGCTCTAACAATTTGCCCTTTTTCGAACTCAGAGAGGTCACGCATTTACCTTAAATTTTATTAAATCCTAAAAAATAAATACGACAAAGAAAGTAAATTAGATAAATAAACGTATTTACAATAGATATAAGTTTTAGTTAAGGTTCTTGATATAATAGGTCTTTGAAATATAGGAGTAGAATTTGCTCCTTTTCTAATTATTTTGTCCAACCCCTGTACCTTCAAATACAGATAAAATGTATTGTTGCTTATTTTGCTATAAAATATATTCTTGGTAATTCTACAATATAATTTTATTGCTTTTAAATTGTATTGTTGGTAATTTTTTATATAAAGAGGTATTGCTGGTAATTTTACTATAAAAAAGGTATTTTTATACTTTCATAATGTTTTGTTTCTGTTTGCAGGTTCTCTATTTGCCCATAGCTGAGACCCTAACAGGTTCTACCACCCCGGGTCAGTTTGGGTCTGTGAAAAACAGAAATTAATTTGGGAGAGTCACGCGCCTGAAAACCTCCAATTTCTCAACGCAAGGCCTTGCTGCTGGATGCTGTTTATCATTTAGTATTGACGTTGATATACATTGTATTAGATAGACTGATAGCTTGATTTTATTTAGTGGTGCATCAACATGTCTATGGGTTATTTAAAGTAGAAATCTAAATATTTTGCACAATTTTATGCCTTAAACTATAGATATTTTGTACATAATTGGATACTTCCAAGGTAAACGTACAGTGGTGTTCGATAAAAGTGACTCACCTCATTTTTTTTACTTAAAATTTTTTTCTCCTATTGTTTTTGGGGTCAAATTAATTTTTAATCTTACTAATATAAAGACCCCTTCTCGACCACCTAGTAAAAAAGTTTACTCACCTTAAGGTATTCTATTGATAATTATAATTTTGGATATAAATGAGATTTAGGGAAAAACTCTGTACAAAAAAAGCGACTCACTTATTTCCTGCAACTAGTAATCAATAGAAACATAACCGAACAGCTTTAAATAAAGAATAATAGAGGTATAATTTATTTATAATAGTTAATATAGTTCGAAGTATTTAATAATCTATGGGTCCTCCTATATTTTGAATAACCTTTTCAACACTTTTTGGCATTGACTTGATCAGGTTCTGGAAAATCTCATCTCCAAGCATTGAATTCCATTCAGATATGAAATTCACAATCAAATCCTCTTTGTTGCTCAATTGGGACGAATATCAGTTAAGTGGTGCTTCTCCGCTACACAAAACTTCCAATCACCGAATCAGAGGACTTGATGCCGGACGTACTTTATCGTTATGCCCAGGAAAGCTGTATTTGGAATTTGATTGATTGTTTGATTTTTTTTCTACGGCCCATTAACACTTTGCAAGTTATTTAATGTTTAAATATTTAAAATTTGCATTATTTATTGAAAATCGCACGGAGAATACTGCACTTTATAATGTATTACATCATAATATAGCGAAATAGTTAGGTATAATTTCCTTTTGAAGTAAATGAAGATATTATTTGATGACACAGTCACTTAGTAATAATGCCATTATGCCTTGCTTCTTGTCCATATAAAATTTGTAAAGCTTCAGTAAATTATAAATTTTATAAGGCTGTGCTATAAAGCTGAGCGAAAAGGCTTTCACAGATCACTGAAATGAAATTCCAACGCTATAATTTTAAACCAAAACTTAATCTTTAAACTCGTTTCCTCATAAAAGGTAACGATTTGAAGAAAATAATTTGTCATTATTTCTCATGTCAAAACCTAACTTTCAAATTGAGTGCAATACCACAGTTCTAAAATCGACATGCCTTAATGTAGGGGTCGGCAACCTCCAGCCCCCGGGCCACATCTGACACGTGAAGGATTTTTGCCCGGCCTGCAAGCTTAACAAGTAGACACTAATTATTTACACTATTTACATTATTCGGACTATTGTCTTCATCTTTGTTGCCATATTTATCACAACGTTTCGGCCGTTGTACGATCCGGTCCTTCTTCAGGTGGTTGGATTGTCGAACTGAACTGTTTATTTCGCTCACTAGGGGTAGACTGTTCTAGTTCCACGTGCCATGTTTAATGTATGTCAGTTATCAGTTATCTCCTGTTAATTCACCTCTCCAATTTCTCCACTGCCTTAACCAGGTAATGAACTCACAACTTTTTGTGTCCTGTCACTGGATCTAACCAACGCCTTTATCCACTGTGCCATGTGTAATTAAGGACTCAAAGGACATAAAAGGTTCAGTTCGACAATCCAACCACCTGGAGAAAGCCGGAGCGTACAACGGCCGAAACGTTGTGATAAATATGGCAACAAAGATTAGGACAATAATTCATCTCCCACAAGGACTCGAAGAGGCTTTTGAAATCGGTGAAGGCTGAAAGCCTGATCTGGCTCTTGTAAAGATAGAAGATAGCAAGAGGTGCCAGTTTCTTACTGGAGCGCTACAGGGAGCGGACCTTTTTGCCGACATTGTATTTATGTGTTCTATTTGAGACCCAAAAGTTTTTCAAGTTACGGTGCCTCCCCGTGGAGACATCTGTTCATCCTGACTGGTTCTGGTTTCGATGGAATGTACATAGTTTGGTTTTCATTGCAGTGAATTTAACCAGCCAGTTTTTTTCTAGATTGGAAGAGATTCGTTGCCAATCTCTTATTGACTATCACCGATCAGCGGATTGAAATTCCAACGCTTCAATTTTGAACATAAACTTAATCTTTAAATTCGTTTCCTTATAAAAGGCAACGATTTGTTTTTGTTTTTGTTTTTTCTGAATCGGAAGAGAGATTAGTTGCTAATCTTTTATTGACTATAAAGGCGATAATTCTACTTAAAAATGTCTGCTCGTTCAAATGCCTTCTAAACTACAACAGTGGAAGATATAAAACTGCTGTCATTAATTATCTAATCCAAGGAGTTAAACTCATTACTTCATGAAAAATAACTTTCGTTAAAGAATTAAATAATAAAAAATAATAGGTACCCCAATTACAAAGTTGACAAGCAAATCTAATTTAATTTAAACAATGTTTTAGCAAAGACCATAGTCGTAAACGTAATATTTACAATAACGGTATTAACATATATTAAATATATCAAAGTCACAATTACAAAAACGGCGAAATAGTAAAAAAAAATCACCATGTATAGATATACAAAACCAGTCAATAAAAATGAATGCATCAGATCTATTATTTCCTACAAATCTTCAAAACTAGTCACTTTTCTTTTTGCTTTTTTTTGTTTTTTTCACCCCAAGGAAGGCGGGGAGCCACTAGCACGAAAGGAGTTACAGAGGATTTGGAGCGAGAGCAGATAAGAGTGAAGAGGAAAGGATGAGGAGAATGATAGTGGATAGATCAAGGCAACTGGAGATGTCGATTGACATTACATTTGAATAGTTGGAGATTATAGCTATCAGGGAAACAGGAAAAGTGAAGGGAGTTCCACAGGCGAGAGGTGCGATACATGAAGCTATTGGAGTAGAAAAGACGGCTACATTTAACAGTTTCAACAGTGAAAGGGTAAGAACGGGATGCCAGCCTCGAATTCTTTCACTGTTGAAAGTGTTAATAAAAATAATATATCCCAACCTTTCAACTCCCCATACAAGACCAACGTTGTGTATGAATTCACTTACCCGCTTAGAGAATGTCTCTTTGTAAATAAACAGAAAATGTCTTATATTTCAAGTCCTCATATCTGCTGAACTACGAATGGTAGTAAGATGAAACTGGTACCAATTTAAAGTTAAATTCATTAACTTTTTGCAATGCTATTGTTTTTTTCATATTTTGTTCAGATCCAGTAATGGCGTTCACTTAACCAGAAAAGGCGTTTTGCGTCCTTGAATTTATAAAAACTGAATCATGGACACTTGTTCAACGTGCATTTCGCACAAAATTCCGAAAAGAGGCACCAGAAAGGAAGTCCATATCGAGATGCCATGGTAAACTGATGAAGGATGGGTGTTTATGCCCAGCTAAGAGAACGGAATGCCCCTCAACTCCAGATGATACGGTTGAGCGAGTTCGAACTGCCTTCGAGCGGAACCCCCGTAAATCGATCAGAAGAGCCAGTAAGGAACTTCAGCTTCCTACAACAACTGTTTGGTGTGTCTTAAAAAGACGACTGCACATGACACCTTACAAGCTACAGTTAACCCAACAGTTGCAGGACACTGATAAACCAGCTCGTCGTGACTTTTGCATTGCAATGCAAGAGAAGTTGGAAGATGATGGATTTGATGTGTGCCGTGTGACCAACGGTGCTCAAACTGAACATCTTTGAACATTCCATGTAAAACTTGAGGTTATATTCCTTCAGAATATGCCAAGCGCGTTTTTATATTCTTAATAGTTTTCGAGATATTCAATGTCAAAATGTTCCCAAAACCTTTGGAACACTCTGTAGAATACACTACAACCACCCCTCTCCTGTCATCAGACCAGAGTGTCATCAGACAAAACATTAATAAGTCACGTAAGGATCATAGTAACATTAGTCAGCTACTCACAGACAATGCAAAAATACTAGAAAATCAAATAGTAAAAACAGACTTATGGCCATTGAAGCAATACGCATGCACCAAAAAATAAACAATTATTTATATAAAAACATTCATAATTTAAGAGCACATATCCTCAAATGTATATAAATAAAGCAAACTGTTATGGGATCTTACCTGTAACAATACAATGAACTCTTCCTGACACTATAAAGACTGCGCCTCTCAAGAGAGACGATAGAACGAAGTGGAACGAGTCAAGACGGATCGAGTCGAGACAATAGTAGTTCACTCTAAACCAGACTGACACTTATACTAACACCATCCACACCGGAGGTATACTGAAACGAGAAGCATATAAAGGACTAGACTACCCGTGACCCGTTGGGGTCAATGACGGTTCAGGTTATAAAACATTGATGTTCATTTCAACATTCCTTTGAAATGAAAGATACTTTTATTATGATTCAGTTAAATTCGTTTGTGTCACCATTGATGGGATTTACTGTTATGGGATCTTACCTGTAACAACAATGAACTCTTCCTGACACTATAAAGACTGCGCCTCTCAAGAGAGACATGAACGAGTCTAGACAGAGCGAGTCCAGACAATAGTAGTTCACTCTAAACCAGACTGACAGTTATACTAACACCTTCAACTGGTATTATTATTCTGTTTTAATATATCTTTGTTATTCCTACTCTTGTGTTCGTGTTGTTCTTCCTTGGTCCTAACCTTGGACCATGACAGTGGTTCGAGGATATTGGACCATAACACAAACACACAAGGCACACTTTGCCTCCGTCACAATACTTTTTTCCACCTCACTACAGTCACGAGTTCGACAAAACTCAGCATTTACCTCTACCCACGCTGATGATGAGTTAAAAACGTCAAAACTTGCACCATATTTCTTGCAAAATGAACTTTTAACAATGCCTATTTATTTTTCAAATACGTTCTGTATATTGTGGCCATGTTCATACTTGATGTTATTGATTGATGGCTTTTTTTTTCTTTTGTATCGTTTGTCTTATATTATTTTCAGTCTTTTTTACATTTGGATGAGGCTATTATACTTGTATTTTCTACATGTATATTGAAGATGGAATTTGGTTCTTCCAGCAACCACCCTCTTGTCCCAGGGCATCACTACTTCCTCAGGGCATTTGATGTAGGACTCCGTATTGAGTCTGAGGCCCTGTGGTAAGATGAATGGAGGCATAATGTCGACATCACTAGTGATCACTCTAAACACCTTCGCACTGAAGTCTTGTAGTGAAGTGAAAGCAAAGGGCCGGTCATGATCACCATTTGTAATCCCGTCATGGTGCACGTCATTTTTTTTTTCTATTCGCGAGGGCGCAATTGATATAAAAGCACGTTCTTTTTTCCAGGACGCAGTTTTTTGAAAGGGACTGATTTGATTGATATAGAAAAAGACGTGTGCTGGGATTTCTTGATATTGGAGCACGATTCTTGATTGCAACATATCCTTCTGCCCCCCCCACCCCCATTGGATTTTAATGTATCTTTGATTATCAGACAATTTGTCTTGATTTGATCTTGGAATTCACAGTATTTTCATCATCAACAATTTGTCTTTTCTAACAAATAAATACCACAACTACAGACTCATCCAACACCTTGCGCATCCTCTGCACTTTCCTCAGATTGACACCCAAACACTCTGAAAGGTTCGTATTGTAGCTTCCGGTGCGAATGCCAAGTAGTACAGCATGTTGTTTCAAACTTTCTGACGGATTGAATTCCATCATGGTATTCTTTTTCTTACAGACGGTGTCCAACTGACCCCACTATATCGCACCCTATATATATATGTATACACATACACACAAACACACACACAACACACACACACACACACACACACACATATATATATATATATATATATATATATATATATATATAAGATAAAGAGAGAGTGGGAGAGAATTGTTATGCATTTGGGTAGAATTCCCTTCTAAAACTTTTTACATTCAAAATGCCAAGAGACAAGTGCCAATTTTTTCATTGTATTTTTCTTGTATGCCAAAAAGAGATTTCTTTTGAGTTTTTTTTTTCTTTTTGAATGCTTACGGATAATTTCAACTAGCCATTTTCAAGGAATTTTGTGGTTTTATTGTAAATGTGGTGTCGGGAGTTGAAAAGTTCCTTTTAAATTGCGAATGAGGATAGAAATTTCACAGTTTTCTACAGAATACACAAAATAAATGATCATTTTCACCTTTTAAAATTAAATTTACATGATTTTTAAAACAATAAAAAGGATGATAAATTATTGAAATAAAAATGCCCAGAGAAGGGAAAAAAAAAAGACGAAAAATAAGTGGGGAAAAAAGAAGATGAAGAACAGAAAGGAAGGAAAGGTAGTAAAGGAAAACATGAAGTAGCGAAGGTTTTGATATGAGTAGTGGTCAGAGGGGAAAGGAAGGGAAAAATAGGAAAGGAGAGAAGTGACGACATATTTATTATTACCCATTAGTAATCAGACAGTGGTTTAGACTTAAAAGAAACTTTCAGAAATTAAGGAAAAAAACAAATTATATAAAATAATAACAGATAAACACAACAATATGAAAGGAAGAAAATTCAGAATTAAAGAGTATTAAAATAACCGATATATCAGAAAAGATTATTAAGAGAAATATAAAATAAAAATTAATATATGGGAGGGAATATAGATATCTTAGGATGAATAAACACTGCATCCAAATCAATATATTTCAAATTAAACTTATATTAATACCCGTCCACAAGGAAAAAAATAATATTTGAAATTTGATATATAACATATAAAAAAAACAATGAGCGTAAGATAAAATAAAAATCAACTCTTAAAATTAGAAAAAAATGAATGAAAAATGCCTTTGGAATAAAGGAATTAAAAGGTGCCTTTAGAATCAATAGATAACACTATATAATAAATAACTAATATATAAATGTATTAAATAATTAATTAATTAATTAATAGTAACAATATATATATATATATATATAAAGAAATATAGTCTTAAAGTGTGCTATATTTATGGGATAAAGTGCTCAATATCAGAGATAGAGCGTGTGTAAATATAAAAGTGGACATGGAAGTCAGCACTTAGAGGTATATATATATATATATATATATATATATATATATATATATATCGGTTGAGCTTTCTGGGGAAGGAAGCGTGGGTTTGTAAACAGTGACTATTAAAGCTGACATAGCGTGACTCTTCGGCAATAGCGAATTAAGTCCTGTCGGTCACTGTGTGTTTATCTAAAAAGAAATACGCTAAAATTCACCTTTATCCCTTCCGACGGCTCAGTAGTAGAACTTCGTGCTGACGCCAATTCAGTCGGGTTTCGATCCTAGCTAAAGGCAACCGGACGTCTAGCCACACTGAAGAGCTGTGAAACAGCGAAACAGTCTGTCTGTGGATGACAATAATATAGGCTCCTGAAAAAAATAATTTCGGTTTGTTGGTTTGTAAACAGTGACTATTAAAGCTGATATAGCGTGACTCTTCGTCATAGTGTGTTTATCTAAAAAAATAAATACGCTAAAATTCACCTTCATGCCTGCCGCGCGCCGACGGCTTAGTGGTAGAATTTCCGACTGTCGGGTTTCGATCCTAGCTAAAGGCAACCGGACGTGTAACCAGACTGAAGAGCTGTGAAACTGTGGATGACAACAATACATATATATATATATATATATATATATATATATATATATATATATATATATATATATATATATATATATATGGTAACTTCAAACGTTATTTTTAGTGGATACCCATGTTTGAAATCGACACTTATTCTTTATTTTAAATAATGTGTATTACGTTTATGGAGCCGCACACCCGAGAAATATAAATAATGTGCCCTCCGCATGTTCGATCCTGCGTCCCCTGTGATCCGGTGTGCTTAGAGAATTACAGGCCAGTATATTTCCATTTTAATATCTGACGCTATGATGTGTTGGCGTCGAAGCTTCTTCATTCTCTACCTATCTATCTATCTATCTATCTATCTATCTATCTATCTATCTATCTATCACTTTTTAAACATGTTGATATATATGAAAAGAATTAAATATATATATATATATAAATATAAAAGTGGACATGGAAGTCAGCACTTAAAGGCGACAGTCTGTTTCATGCTAGAGCAATCGTCAGTTGCCTGAAACAGACTGTCGCCTCTAAGTGCTGACTTCCATGTCCACTTTTATATTTACACACGCTCTATCTCTGATATCGAGCACTTTATCCCATAAATATAGCACACTTTAAGACTATATTTCTTCATATATATATATATATATATATATATATATATACATATATATATATATATATATATATATATATATATATATATATATTGTATATATTGTGTATATTTCGGCAGCAATTTTTCATTAATGCATGTTTCATTAAATAATATAGACAAGTTTTGTCTATTTATTTTAAGTAAGTTCCTTTCGTATTGTCTGATAAGCTTAATCATATTATCGTTGAAAGCTTTCGGCTTACATAAGCCATTATCAAAGATGATAATTTTAATAAATCAAACAACACATATACGAAACCACAATAATGGCCCGCCGTTGCTGTTTGAATAAGCTCAAAGTAACGACAAAAGTCTTATTTACGAGCCAAGGAAGCGAAAAAAGTGTCGTAGCTCGTGACGTCACACATGACCACGCGAGAGTGAAAACGAAAAGTACAAAGTATGGAAGCCATTGGTATAAATTCATATATATACATACAGAGCAATATTATATATTTTCCGATATTAACGCAAAAAAACATGTAGAATCGCTACACAATTGCAATTGTGATTCAACGCATAACAGTGCGTCTCCTGAGGCTGTTGTAAATTAGTGGCCTAAGCAGACGCATTGTTAATCCTTGAAATACGACTGCAATTGTGTAGCGATTCTTACATTTTTTTGTTGTTATATATATATATATATATATATATTAATAAATATATATATATATATATATATACCTACGTTTGAATATGTATATATATTTCTATCTATTTCGTTTGGTGTATATTGCTATCAGTCCGATAATATGTTTTTTTTATAACACTAAGTTCACGTCTCTTATAACCGGTTTGTAAAATATTTCTCTTTATTGTTGCAATTCAACCCACCGTTTTTTGAGGGGCGCTATTAAAATGACCAAGTCACCCAAAAAATTGAATTTCTCAGATGAAATCTTATTCGTCTTACACATGATATCACTTCGCACTTCTTCGGAAATCGTGTCTGTTATTGTGTGTTAGAAAGGGGCAAACACACAGATGGAAGGACTATTTTCTTACGCGCCATATGAGAAAGAGGGAGGGAGAGAGAGTGCGAGAGTTTGTGTGATTTAACAGAAAGAGATGGGCAAGAATATATCAATCTCTTTTTGAAACTGGCTTTCGTCGAAAAAACAGTCGAGAAAAATAGTGGCTTAATTAAATACCTGTTTGTTTTTTGTTTTTTTGTTTTTTTGTTTTTTTATCAAGAAACCGGAAACTGAATGTTTAAAAAATAATAGAAAATGAAATAATTTTTTTTATTATTATTTGTTCTTCATTTTCCGATTCTTGTTTGACCTTTGTTAATGGAAAGGATGAGACAGACGATTAAAAAATTATGACGAAAAAATTCTGAGATAAGTAAAATTTCATTTCGTTTGAATTTGTTGTAATTATTTTAAACTTTTTCTATTTTTATTTCTTGTAAAATTTCATTTTTTTGTCCACTGCAACGATTCAGGAGGTATGGACAAGCTGTTCGATTTTCACCTGGATTGAAAAAGGCATGAACCTTCTTCTTTCTGCGTGAAGCCATAATGGTTAAAAGCAAGGAAATAGCAAATTGGGTTCAGACTTCTGCTGAGGCTGCTTCTGAACTTTTCAATTAATTAATTTATGAAAGACATGAACCCTTTCTTTCTGTGCGAAGCCGTAATGTGTAAAAGTAACGAAAAAGAAACTAATGAACCGAATTCAAGTTTGCGCTGAAGCTGCTTCTCTGGACTTACGAAAGGCATGAACCCTTTCTTTTTGAATGCAACCGTAATGGCTACTGGCAAAGAAATGAACTCCAATTTGTACTGAAGCTGTTTTTCTGGCCTCCCAATTCATGAATTAATGAAAGGCATGAACCATTTCTTTCTGTGTGACGCCGTAATGGTTAGAGGCAAAGAAAAAAGAACTAATGAACCGAATTTAAGTTTGTGATGAAGCTGCTTCTCTGGACTTACGAAAGGCATGAACCCTTTCTTTTTTAGTGAAACCGTAATGGCTACTGACAAAGAAATGTACTCCAATTTGTACTGAAGCTGGGGCATCCAGTGAGGATAGAACTCACTACTCAGTCGTAATTGTTCTAGCGAGACAAGCTTTGCTAACCATTACAACGCCTAAAGGTGCCCTAGCCGTGATGCTTAGTGATTTTCCAAGTGTAGCTTAGTTGTGGCACAAGGCCGAAAGCATGGGACACCCAGTGAGAATCGAACCTACTACTCAGTCGTAACTGTTCTAGCGAGACAAGCTTGCTAACCATTACACCGCCTTGGGGCGCAGTACATCTTGACAATAATTCGCTGGCTTACAACGATATCACTTTTAGACATCAGCAAAGTCAATTCTAGTTAACATCTCGACGGGTGACCGTTTGGGAAAATAAGCTGGGGTAAGCTTCAGCATGGAGGTGATTTAATGAATGAAGGCTCAGATTTGGAAATTGGAGAGCCGAGTTTCAGTTCCAGTCGGGTTCGTTATATTCACTGAGACACAAATACTATTTGGAAAAGTTATGAATCTAGCTCTTGTTTCTCCAGCTCAGGGTTAATAAGTAGGCCTTGTATCAGTAAAATCATAATTACCTACAAAAGAACTCATATAATCTAAAAAAATTTTAATGGCTACAAATAACTTGGTAAGGTTTGAAACGCTTAAAAAAAGCAAGACAAAAAGATAAATCAATCGGTTGACAATAATTCTTCCCATCAAAAATGAAATACAGAATTATCAAAAGTGGTTGCAATCCGCCATGATAAACAAATGTCGAAAGCATCTGACACCGAATATAAAAGGTTCTAAAAAATACAACACTCTATCCATTTCTGCATCAACTGCTTCACATTGCTTCAGCAATTCATGGTAGACAACAAGTATTATATTAATACAGTGCCTAATGTTTCAGGAGTGGGTTTTTTATCTTCTTTTTTTTTAGTATGGATTCGATTTTTTATTGTCGTTTTCGTTTTATATGATTCTTGAGGCATTACTTTTTATCATTGCTGTTGAGTCTCGTCTTCAATGACAAAACTAATTCCTGTAGCAATTCTGACTTCAATTTCTATTCCAGTTCAGTGTATTTTTTAGCAAAGCTCT
The DNA here is from genome assembly GCA_964036315.1 of Acanthosepion esculentum. Lineage (NCBI taxonomy): Eukaryota > Metazoa > Mollusca > Cephalopoda > Sepiida > Sepiidae > Acanthosepion > Acanthosepion esculentum. The sequence continues at coordinate 48,482,085 of OZ038513.1, read as the reverse complement.
TAGTACACCTACTATGACGAGCATGATTCTAATACTTAAGCATGATTCTAATACATGAGTAGGACTCTAATACATGAGCATGATTCTAATACATAAGTACGATTCTAATACATGAGTACGACTTCAATACATGAGCATGATTCTAATGCATGAGTACAACTCCAGTACATGAGCTTGATTCTAATACATGAGTACGATTCTAATACATGAGTACGACTTCAATACATGAGCATGATTCTAATGCATGAGTACAACTCCAGTACATGAGCTTGATTCTAAAACGTAAGTACGATTCTAATACATGAGTACGACTTCAATACATGAGCATGATTCTAATGCATGAGTACAACTCCAGTACATGAGCTTGATTCTAATACATGAGTACGATTCTAATACATGAGTACGACTTCAATACATGAGCATGATTCTAATGCATGAGTACAACTCCAGTACATGAGCTTGATTCTAATACATAAGTACGATTCTAATACATGAGTACAACTTCAATACATGAGCATGATTCTAATGCATGAGTACAACTCCAGTACATGAGCTTGATTCTAATACATGAGTACGATTCTAATACATGAGTACGACTTCAATACATGAGCATGATTCTAATGCATGAGTACAACTCCAGTACATGAGCTTGATTCTAATACATGAGTACGATTCTAATACATGAGTACGACTTCAATACATGAGCATGATTCTAATGCATGAGTACAACTCCAGTACATGAGCTTGATTCTAATACATGAGTACGATTCTAATACATGAGTACGACTTCAATACATGAGCATGATTCTAATGCATGAGTACAACTCCAGTACATGAGCTTGATTCTAATACATGAGTACGATTCTAATACATGAGTACAACTTCAATACATGAGCATGATTCTAATGCATGAGTACAACTCCAGTACATGAGCTTGATTCTAAAACGTAAGTACGATTCTAATACATGAGTACGACTTCAGTACATGAGCATGATTCTAATGCATGAGTACAACTCCAGTACATGAGCTTGATTCTAATACACAAGTACGATTCTAATACATGAGTACGACTTCAATACATGAGCATGATTCTAATGCATGAGTACAACTCCAGTACATGAGCTTGATTCTAATACATAAGTACGATTCTAATACATGAGTACGACTTGAATACATGAGCATGATTCTAATGCATGAGTACAACTCCAGTACATGAGCTTGACTCTAATACATGAGTACGATTCTAATACATGAGTACAACTTCAATACATGAACATGATTCTAATGCATGAGTACAACTCCAGTACATGAGCTTGATTCTAATACATGAGTACGATTCTAATACATCAGTACGACTTCAATACATGAGCATGATTCTAATGCATGAGTACAACTCCAGTACATGAGCTTGATTCTAAAACGTAAGTACGATTCTAATACATGAGTACGACTTCAATACATGAGCATGATTCTAATGCATGAGTACAACTCCAGTACATGAGCTTGATTCTAATACACAAGTACGATTCTAATACATGAGTACGACTTCAATACATGAGCATGATTCTAATGCATGAGTACAACTCCAGTACATGAGCTTGATTCTAATACATAAGTACGATTCTAATACATGAGTACAACTTCAATACATGAGCATGATTCTAATGCATGAGTACAACTCCAGTACATGAACTTGACTCTAATACATGAGTACGATTCTAATACATGAGTACAACTTCAATACATGAACATGATTCTAATGCATGAGTACAAGTCCAGTACATGAGCTTGATTCTAATACATGAGTACGATTCTAATACATGAATACGACTTCAATACATGAGCATGATTCTAATGCGTGAGTACAACTCCAGTACATGAGCTTGATTCTAATACATAAGTACGATTCTAATACATGAGTACGACTTCAATACATGAGCATGATTCTAATGCATGAGTACAACTCCAGTACATGAGCTGTATTCTAATACATGAGTACGATTCTAATACATGAGTACGACTTCAATACATGAGCATGATTCTAATGCATGAGTACAACTCCAGTACATGAGCTTGATTCTAATACATAAGTACGATTCTAATACATGAGTACGACTTCTATACATGAGCATGATTCTAATGCATGAGTACAACTCCAGTACATGAGCTGGATTCTAATACATGAGTACGATTCTAATACATGAGTACGACTTCAATACATGAGCATGATTCTAATGCATGAGTACAACTCCAGTACATGAGCTTGATTCTAAAACATAAGTACGATTCTAATACATGAGTACGACTTCAATACATGAGGATGATTCTAATGCATGAGTACAACTCCAGTACATGAGCTTGATTCTAATACATGAGTACGATTCTAATACATGAGTACGACTTCAATACATGAGCATGATTCTAATGCATGAGTACAACTCCAGTACATGAGCTTGATTCTAATACATGAGTACGATTCTAATGCATGAGTACGACTTCAATACATGAGCATGATTCTAATGCATGAGTACAACTCCAGTACATGAGCTTGATTCTAATACATGAGTACGATTCTAATACATGAGTACGACTTCAATACATGAGCTTGATTCTAATGCATGAGTACAACTCCAGTACATGAGCTTGATTCTAAAACGTAAGTACGATTCTAATACATGAGTACGACTTCAATACATGAGCATGATTCTAATGCATGAGTACAACTCCAGTACATGAGCTTGATTCTAATACACAAGTACGATTCTAATACATGAGTACGACTTCAATACATGAGCATGATTCTAATGCATGAGTACAACTCCAGTACATGAGCTTGATTCTAATACATAAGTACGATTCTAATACATGAGTACAACTTCAATACATGAGCATGATTCTAATGCATGAGTACAACTCCAGTACATGAGCTTGATTCTAATACATGAGTACGATTCTAATACATGAGTACGACTTCAATACATGAGCATGATTCTAATGCATGAGTACAACTCCAGTACATGAGCTTGATTCTAATACATAAGTACGATTCTAATACATGAGTACGACTTCAATACATGAGCATGATTCTAATGCATGAGTACAACTCCATTACATGAGCTTGATTCTAATACATAAGTACGATTCTAATACATGAGTACGACTTCAATACATGAGCATGATTCTAATGCATGAGTACAACTCCAGTACATGAGCTTGATTCTAATACATAAGTATGATTCTAATACATGAGTACGACTTCAATACATGAGCATGATTCTAATGTATGAGTACAACTCCAGTACATGAGCTTGATTCTAAAACATAAGTACGATTCTAATACATGAGTACGGCTTCAATACATGAGCATGATTCTAATGGATGAGTACAACTCCAGTACATGAGCTTGATTCTAATACACAAGTACGATTCTAATACATGAGTACGACTTCAATACATGAGCATGATTCTAATGCATGAGTACAACTCCAGTACATGAGCTTGATTCTAATACATAAGTACGATTCTAATACATGAGTACGACTTCAATACATGAGCATGATTCTAATGCATGAGTACAACTCCAGTACATGAGCTTGATTCTAATACATGAGTACGATTCTAATACATGAGTACGACTTCAATACATGATCATGATTCTAATGCATGAGTACAACTCCAGTACATGAGATTTATTCTAATACATGAGTACGATTCTAATACATGAGTACGACTTCAATAGATGAGCATGATTCTAATGCATGAGTACAACTCCAGTACATGAGCTTGATTCCAATACATGAGTACGATTCTAATACATGAGTACGACTTCAATACATGAGCATGATTCTAATGCATGAGTACAACTCCAGTACATGAGCTTGATTCTAAAACATAAGTACGATTCTAATACATGAGTACGACTTCAATACATCAGAATGATTCTAATGCATGAGTACAACTCCAGTACATGAGCTTGATTCTAATACACAAGTACGATTCTAATACATGAGTACGACTTGAATACATGAGCATGATTCTAATGCATGAGTACAACTCCAGTACATGAGCTTGACTCTAATACATGAGTACGATTCTAATACATGAGTACGACTTGAATACATGAGCATGATTCTAATGCATGAGTACAACTCCAGTACATGAGCTTGACTCTAATACCTGAGTACGATTCTAATACATGAGTACGACTTCAATACATGAGCATGATTCTAATGCATGAGTACAACTCCAGTACATGAGCTTGATTCTAATACATGAGTACGATTCTAATACATCAGTACGACTTCAATACATGAGCATGATTCTAATGCATGAGTACAACTCCAGTACATGAGCTTGATTCTAAAACGTAAGTACGATTCTAATACATGAGTACGGCTTCAATACATGAGCATGATTCTAATGGATGAGTACAACTCCAGTACATGAGCTTGATTCTAATACACAAGTACGATTCTAATACATGAGTACGACTTCAATACATGAGCATGATTCTAATGCATGAGTACAACTCCAGTACATGAGCTTGATTCTAATACATAAGTACGATTCTAATACATGAGTACGACTTCAATACATGAGCATGATTCTAATGCATGAGTACAACTCCAGTACATGAACTTGACTCTAATACATGAGTACGATTCTAATACATGAGTACAACTTCAATACATGAACATGATTCTAATGCATGAGTACAAGTCCAGTACATGAGCTTGATTCTAATACATGAGTACGATTCTAATACATGAATACGACTTCAATACATGAGCATGATTCTAATGCGTGAGTACAACTCCAGTACATGAGCTTGATTCTAATACATAAGTACGATTCTAATACATGAGTACGACTTCAATACATGAGCATGATTCTAATGCATGAGTACAACTCCAGTACATGAGCTGTATTCTAATACATGAGTACGATTCTAATACATGAGTACGACTTCAATACATCAGAATGATTCTAATGCATGAGTACAACTCCAGTACATGAGCTTGATTCTAATACACAAGTACGATTCTAATACATGAGTACGACTTGAATACATGAGCATGATTCTAATGCATGAGTACAACTCCAGTACATGAGCTTGACTCTAATACATGAGTACGATTCTAATACATGAGTACGACTTGAATACATGAGCATGATTCTAATGCATGAGTACAACTCCAGTACATGAGCTTGACTCTAATACATGAGTACGATTCTAATACATGAGTACAACTTCAATACATGAACATGATTCTAATGCATGAGTACAACTCCAGTACATGAGCTTGATTCTAATACATGAGTACGATTCTAATACATCAGTACGACTTCAATACATGAGCATGATTCTAATGCATGAGTACAACTCCAGTACATGAGCTTGATTCTAAAACGTAAGTACGATTCTAATACATGAGTACGACTTCAATACATGAGCATGATTCTAATGCATGAGTACAACTCCAGTACATGAGCTTGATTCTAATACACAAGTACGATTCTAATACATGAGTACGACTTCAATACATGAGCATGATTCTAATGCATGAGTACAACTCCAGTAAATGAGCTTGATTCTAATACATAAGTACGATTCTAATACATGAGTACAACTTCAATACATGAGCATGATTCTAATGCATGAGTACAACTCCAGTACATGAACTTGACTCTAATACATGAGTACGATTCTAATACATGAGTACAACTTCAATACATGAACATGATTCTAATGCATGAGTACAAGTCCAGTACATGAGCTTGATTCTAATACATGAGTACGATTCTAATACATGAATACGACTTCAATACATGAGCATGATTCTAATGCGTGAGTACAACTCCAGTACATGAGCTTGATTCTAATACATAAGTACGATTCTAATACATGAGTACGACTTCAATACATGAGCATGATTCTAATGCATGAGTACAACTCCAGTACATGAGCTGTATTCTAATACATGAGTACGATTCTAATACATGAGTACGACTTCAATACATGAGCATGATTCTAATGCATGAGTACAACTCCAGTACATGAGCTTGATTCTAATACATGAGTACGATTCTAATGCATGAGTACGACTTCAATACATGAGCATGATTCTAATGCATGAGTAAAACTCCAGTACATGAGCTTGATTCTAATACAAGAGTACGATTCTAATACATGAGTACGACTTCAATACATGAGCTTGATTCTAATGCATGAGTACAACTCCAGTACATGAGCTTGATTCTAAAACGTAAGTACGATTCTAATACATGAGTACGACTTCAATACATGAGCATGATTCTAATGCATGAGTACAACTCCAGTACATGAGCTTGATTCTAATACACAAGTACGATTCTAATACATGAGTACGACTTCAATACATGAGCATGATTCTAATGCATGAGTACAACTCCAGTACATGAGCTTGATTCTAATACATAAGTACGATTCTAATACATGAGTACAACTTCAATACATGAGCATGATTCTAATGCATGAGTACAACTCCAGTACATGAGCTTGATTCTAATACATGAGTACGATTCTAATACATGAGTACGACTTCAATACATGAGCATGATTCTAATGCATGAGTACAACTCCAGTACATGAGCTTGATTCTAATACATAAGTACGATTCTAATACATGAGTACGACTTCAATACATGAGCATGATTCTAATGCATGAGTACAACTCCATTACATGAGCTTGATTCTAATACATAAGTACGATTCTAATACATGAGTACGACTTCAATACATGAGCATGATTCTAATGCATGAGTACAACTCCAGTACATGAGCTTGATTCTAATACATAAGTATGATTCTAATACATGAGTACGACTTCAATACATGAGCATGATTCTAATGTATGAGTACAACTCCAGTACATGAGCTTGATTCTAAAACATAAGTACGATTCTAATACATGAGTACGGCTTCAATACATGAGCATGATTCTAATGGATGAGTACAACTCCAGTACATGAGCTTGATTCTAATACACAAGTACGATTCTAATACATGAGTACGACTTCAATACATGAGCATGATTCTAATGCATGAGTACAACTCCAGTACATGAGCTTGATTCTAATACATAAGTACGATTCTAATACATGAGTACGACTTCAATACATGAGCATGATTCTAATGCATGAGTACAACTCCAGTACATGAGCTTGATTCTAATACATGATACGATTCTAATACATGAGTACGACTTCAATACATGATCATGATTCTAATGCATGAGTACAACTCCAGTACATGAGCTTTATTCTAATACATGAGTACGATTCTAATACATGAGTACGACTTCAATAGATGAGCATGATTCTAATGCATGAGTACAACTCCAGTACATGAGCTTGATTCCAATACATGAGTACGATTCTAATACATGAGTACGACTTCAATACATGAGCATGATTCTAATGCATGAGTACAACTCCAGTACATGAGCTTGATTCTAAAACATAAGTACGATTCTAATACATGAGTACGACTTCAATACATCAGAATGATTCTAATGCATGAGTACAACTCCAGTACATGAGCTTGATTCTAATACACAAGTACGATTCTAATACATGAGTACGACTTGAATACATGAGCATGATTCTAATGCATGAGTACAACTCCAGTACATGAGCTTGACTCTAATACATGAGTACGATTCTAATACATGAGTACAACTTCAATACATGAACATGATTCTAATGCATGAGTACAACTCCAGTACATGAGCTTGATTCTAATACATGAGTACGATTCTAATACATCAGTACGACTTCAATACATGAGCATGATTCTAATGCATGAGTACAACTCCAGTACATGAGCTTGATTCTAAAACGTAAGTACGATTCTAATACATGAGTACGACTTCAATACATGAGCATGATTCTAATGCATGAGTACAACTCCAGTACATGAGCTTGATTCTAATACACAAGTACGATTCTAATACATGAGTACGACTTCAATACATGAGCATGATTCTAATGCATGAGTACAACTCCAGTACATGAGCTTGATTCTAATACATAAGTACGATTCTAATACATGAGTACAACTTCAATACATGAGCATGATTCTAATGCATGAGTACAACTCCAGTACATGAACTTGACTCTAATACATGAGTACGATTCTAATACATGAGTACAACTTCAATACATGAACATGATTCTAATGCATGAGTACAAGTCCAGTACATGAGCTTGATTCTAATACATGAGTACGATTCTAATACATGAATACGACTTCAATACATGAGCATGATTCTAATGCGTGAGTACAACTCCAGTACATGAGCTTGATTCTAATACATAAGTACGATTCTAATACATGAGTACGACTTCAATACATGAGCATGATTCTAATGCATGAGTACAACTCCAGTACATGAGCTGTATTCTAATACATGAGTACGATTCTAATACATGAGTACGACTTCAATACATGAGCATGATTCTAATGCATGAGTACAACTCCAGTACATGAGCTTGATTCTAATACATAAGTACGATTCTAATACATGAGTACGACTTCTATACATGAGCATGATTCTAATGCATGAGTACAACTCCAGTACATGAGCTTGATTCTAATACATGAGTACGATTCTAATACATGAGTACGACTTCAATACATGAGCATGATTCTAATGCATGAGTACAACTCCATTACATGAGCTTGGTTCTAAAACATAAGTACGATTCTAATACATGAGTACGACTTCAATACATGAGCATGATTCTAATGCATGAGTACAACTCCAGTACATGAGCTTGATTCTAATACATGAGTACGATTCTAATACATGAGTACGACTTCAATACATGAGCATGATTCTAATGCATGAGTACAACTCCAGTACATGAGCTTGATTCTAATACATGAGTACGATTCTAATACATCAGTACGACTTCAATACATGAGCATGATTCTAATGCATGAGTACAACTCCAGTACATGAGCTTGATTCTAAAACGTAAGTACGATTCTAATACATGAGTACGACTTCAATACATGAGCATGATTCTAATGCATGAGTACAACTCCAGTACATGAGCTTGATTCTAATACACAAGTACGATTCTAATACATGAGTACGACTTCAATACATGAGCATGATTCTAATGCATGAGTACAACTCCAGTACATGAGCTTGATTTTAATACATAAGTACGATTCTAATACATGAGTACAACTTCAATACATGAGCATGATTCTAATGCATGAGTACAACTCCAGTACATGAACTTGACTCTAATACATGAGTACGATTCTAATACATGAGTACAACTTCAATACATGAACATGATTCTAATGCATGAGTACAAGTCCAGTACATGAGCTTGATTCTAATACATGAGTACGATTCTAATACATGAATACGACTTCAATACATGAGCATGATTCTAATGCGTGAGTACAACTCCAGTACATGAGCTTGATTCTAATACATAAGTACGATTCTAATACATGAGTACGACTTCAATACATGAGCATGATTCTAATGCATGAGTACAACTCCAGTACATGAGCTGTATTCTAATACATGAGTACGATTCTAATACATGAGTACGACTTCAATACATGAGCATGATTCTAATGCATGAGTACAACTCCAGTACATGAGCTTGATTCTAATACATAAGTACGATTCTAATACATGAGTACGACTTCTATACATGAGCATGATTCTAATGCATGAGTACAACTCCAGTACATGAGCTGGATTCTAATACATGAGTACGATTCTAATACATGAGTACGACTTCAATACATGAGCATGATTCTAATGCATGAGTACAACTCCAGTACATGAGCTTGATTCTAAAACATAAGTACGATTCTAATACATGAGTACGACTTCAATACATGAGCATGATTCTAATGCATGAGTACAACTCCAGTACATGAGCTTGATTCTAATACATGAGTACGATTCTAATACATGAGTACGACTTCAATACATGAGCATGATTCTAATGCATGAGTACAACTCCAGTACATGAGCTTGATTCTAATACATGAGTACGATTCTAATGCATGAGTACGACTTCAATACATGAGCATGATTCTAATGCATGAGTAAAACTCCAGTACATGAGCTTGATTCTAATACATGAGTACGATTCTAATACATGAGTACGACTTCAATACATGAGCTTGATTCTAATGCATGAGTACAACTCCAGTACATGAGCTTGATTCTAAAACGTAAGTACGATTCTAATACATGAGTACGACTTCAATACATGAGCATGATTCTAATGCATGAGTACAACTCCAGTACATGAGCTTGATTCTAATACACAAGTACGATTCTAATACATGAGTACGACTTCAATACATGAGCATGATTCTAATGCATGAGTACAACTCCAGTACATGAGCTTGATTCTAATACATAAGTACGATTCTAATACATGAGTACAACTTCAATACATGAGCATGATTCTAATGCATGAGTACAACTCCAGTACATGAGCTTGATTCTAATACATGAGTACGATTCTAATACATGAGTACGACTTCAATACATGAGCATGATTCTAATGCATGAGTACAACTCCAGTACATGAGCTTGATTCTAATACATAAGTACGATTCTAATACATGAGTACGACTTCAATACATGAGCATGATTCTAATGCATGAGTACAACTCCATTACATGAGCTTGATTCTAATACATAAGTACGATTCTAATACATGATTACGACTTCAATACATGAGCATGATTCTAATGCATGAGTACAACTCCAGTACATGAGCTTGATTCTAATACATAAGTATGATTCTAATACATGAGTACGACTTCAATACATGAGCATGATTCTAATGTATGAGTACAACTCCAGTACATGAGCTTGATTCTAAAACATAAGTACGATTCTAATACATGAGTACGGCTTCAATACATGAGCATGATTCTAATGGATGAGTACAACTCCAGTACATGAGCTTGATTCTAATACACAAGTACGATTCTAATACATGAGTACGACTTCAATACATGAGCATGATTCTAATGCATGAGTACAACTCCAGTACATGAGCTTGATTCTAATACATAAGTACGATTCTAATACATGAGTACGACTTCAATACATGAGCATGATTCTAATGCATGAGTACAACTCCAGTACATGAGCTTGATTCTAATACATGAGTACGATTCTAATACATGAGTAGGACTTCAATACATGATCATGATTCTAATGCATGAGTACAACTCCAGTACATGAGCTTTATTCTAATACATGAGTACGATTCTAATACATGAGTACGACTTCAATAGATGAGCATGATTCTAATGCATGAGTACAACTCCAGTACATGAGCTTGATTCCAATACATGAGTACGATTCTAATACATGAGTACGACTTCAATACATGAGCATGATTCTAATGCATGAGTACAACTCCAGTACATGAGCTTGATTCTAAAACATAAGTACGATTCTAATACATGAGTACGACTTCAATACATCAGAATGATTCTAATGCATGAGTACAACTCCAGTACATGAGCTTGATTCTAATACACAAGTACGATTCTAATACATGAGTACGACTTGAATACATGAGCATGATTCTAATGCATGAGTACAACTCCAGTACATGAGCTTGACTCTAATACATGAGTACGATTCTAATACATGAGTACAACTTCAATACATGAACATGATTCTAATGCATGAGTACAACTCCAGTACATGAGCTTGATTCTAATACATGAGTACGATTCTAATACATCAGTACGACTTCAATACATGAGCATGATTCTAATGCATGAGTACAACTCCAGTACATGAGCTTGATTCTAAAACGTAAGTACGATTCTAATACATGAGTACGACTTCAATACATGAGCATGATTCTAATGCATGAGTACAACTCCAGTACATGAGCTTGATTCTAATACACAAGTACGATTCTAATACATGAGTACGACTTCAATACATGAGCATGATTCTAATGCATGAGTACAACTCCAGTACATGAGCTTGATTCTAATACATAAGTACGATTCTAATACATGAGTACAACTTCAATACATGAGCATGATTCTAATGCATGAGTACAACTCCAGTACATGAACTTGACTCTAATACATGAGTACGATTCTAATACATGAGTACAACTTCAATACATGAACATGATTCTAATGCATGAGTACAAGTCCAGTACATGAGCTTGATTCTAATACATGAGTACGATTCTAATACATGAATACGACTTCAATACATGAGCATGATTCTAATGCGTGAGTACAACTCCAGTACATGAGCTTGATTCTAATACATAAGTACGATTCTAATACATGAGTACGACTTCAATACATGAGCATGATTCTAATGCATGAGTACAACTCCAGTACATGAGCTGTATTCTAATACATGAGTACGATTCTAATACATGAGTACGACTTCAATACATGAGCATGATTCTAATGCATGAGTACAACTCCAGTACCTGAGCTTGATTCTAATACATAAGTACGATTCTAATACATGAGTACGACTTCTATACATGAGCATGATTCTAATGCATGAGTACAACTCCAGTACATGAGCTTGATTCTAATACATGAGTACGATTCTAATACATGAGTACGACTTCAATACATGAGCATGATTCTAATGCATGAGTACAACTCCAGTACATGAGCTTGGTTCTAAAACATAAGTACGATTCTAATACATGAGTACGACTTCAATACATGAGCATGATTCTAATGCATGAGTACAACTCCAGTACATGAGCTTGATTCTAATACATGAGTACGATTCTAATACATGAGTACGACTTCAATACATGAGCATGATTCTAATGCATGAGTACAACTCCAGTACATGAGCTTGATTCTAATACATGAGTACGATTCTAATGCATGAGTACGACTTCAATACATGAGCATGATTCTAATGCATGAGTAAAACTCCAGTACATGAGCTTGATTCTAATACATGAGTACGATTCTAATACATGAGTACGACTTCAATACATGAGCTTGATTCTAATGCATGAGTACAACTCCAGTACATGAGCTTGATTCTAAAACGTAAGTACGATTCTAATACATGAGTACGACTTCAATACATGAGCATGATTCTAATGCATGAGTACAACTCCAGTACATGAGCTTGATTCTAATACACAAGTACGATTCTAATACATGAGTACGACTTCAATACATGAGCATGATTCTAATGCATGAGTACAACTCCAGTACATGAGCTTGATTCTAATACATAAGTACGATTCTAATACATGAGTACAACTTCAATACATGAGCATGATTCTAATGCATGAGTACAACTCCAGTACATGAGCTTGATTCTAATACATGAGTACGATTCTAATACATGAGTACGACTTCAATACATGAGCATGATTCTAATGCATGAGTACAACTCCAGTACATGAGCTTGATTCTAATACATAAGTACGATTCTAATACATGAGTACGACTTCAATACATGAGCATGATTCTAATGCATGAGTACAACTCCATTACATGAGCTTGATTCTAATACATAAGTACGATTCTAATACATGATTACGACTTCAATACATGAGCATGATTCTAATGCATGAGTACAACTCCAGTACATGAGCTTGATTCTAATACATAAGTATGATTCTAATACATGAGTACGACTTCAATACATGAGCATGATTCTAATGTATGAGTACAACTCCAGTACATGAGCTTGATTCTAAAACATAAGTACGATTCTAATACATGAGTACGGCTTCAATACATGAGCATGATTCTAATGGATGAGTACAACTCCAGTACATGAGCTTGATTCTAATACACAAGTACGATTCTAATACATGAGTACGACTTCAATACATGAGCATGATTCTAATGCATGAGTACAACTCCAGTACATGAGCTTGATTCTAATACATAAGTACGATTCTAATACATGAGTACGACTTCAATACATGAGCATGATTCTAATGCATGAGTACAACTCCAGTACATGAGCTTGATTCTAATACATGAGTACGATTCTAATACATGAGTAGGACTTCAATACATGATCATGATTCTAATGCATGAGTACAACTCCAGTACATGAGCTTTATTCTAATACATGAGTACGATTCTAATACATGAGTACGACTTCAATAGATGAGCATGATTCTAATGCATGAGTACAACTCCAGTACATGAGCTTGATTCCAATACATGAGTACGATTCTAATACATGAGTACGACTTCAATACATGAGCATGATTCTAATGCATGAGTACAACTCCAGTACATGAGCTTGATTCTAAAACATAAGTACGATTCTAATACATGAGTACGACTTCAATACATCAGAATGATTCTAATGCATGAGTACAACTCCAGTACATGAGCTTGATTCTAATACACAAGTACGATTCTAATACATGAGTACGACTTGAATACATGAGCATGATTCTAATGCATGAGTACAACTCCAGTACATGAGCTTGACTCTAATACATGAGTACGATTCTAATACATGAGTACAACTTCAATACATGAACATGATTCTAATGCATGAGTACAACTCCAGTACATGAGCTTGATTCTAATACATGAGTACGATTCTAATACATCAGTACGACTTCAATACATGAGCATGATTCTAATGCATGAGTACAACTCCAGTACATGAGCTTGATTCTAAAACGTAAGTACGATTCTAATACATGAGTACGACTTCAATACATGAGCATGATTCTAATGCATGAGTACAACTCCAGTACATGAGCTTGATTCTAATACACAAGTACGATTCTAATACATGAGTACGACTTCAATACATGAGCATGATTCTAATGCATGAGTACAACTCCAGTACATGAGCTTGATTCTAATACATAAGTACGATTCTAATACATGAGTACAACTTCAATACATGAGCATGATTCTAATGCATGAGTACAACTCCAGTACATGAACTTGACTCTAATACATGAGTACGATTCTAATACATGAGTACAACTTCAATACATGAACATGATTCTAATGCATGAGTACAAGTCCAGTACATGAGCTTGATTCTAATACATGAGTACGATTCTAATACATGAATACGACTTCAATACATGAGCATGATTCTAATGCGTGAGTACAACTCCAGTACATGAGCTTGATTCTAATACATAAGTACGATTCTAATACATGAGTACGACTTCAATACATGAGCATGATTCTAATGCATGAGTACAACTCCAGTACATGAGCTGTATTCTAATACATGAGTACGATTCTAATACATGAGTACGACTTCAATACATGAGCATGATTCTAATGCATGAGTACAACTCCAGTACCTGAGCTTGATTCTAATACATAAGTACGATTCTAATACATGAGTACGACTTCTATACATGAGCATGATTCTAATGCATGAGTACAACTCCAGTACATGAGCTTGATTCTAATACATGAGTACGATTCTAATACATGAGTACGACTTCAATACATGAGCATGATTCTAATGCATGAGTACAACTCCAGTACATGAGCTTGGTTCTAAAACATAAGTACGATTCTAATACATGAGTACGACTTCAATACATGAGCATGATTCTAATGCATGAGTACAACTCCAGTACATGAGCTTGATTCTAATACATGAGTACGATTCTAATACATGAGTACGACTTCAATACATGAGCATGATTCTAATGCATGAGTACAACTCCAGTACATGAGCTTGATTCTAATACATGTGTACGATTCTAATGCATGAGTACGACTTCAATACATGAGCATGATTCTAATGCATGAGTAAAACTCCAGTACATGAGCTTGATTCTAATACATGAGTACGATTCTAATACATGAGTACGACTTCAATACATGAGCTTGATTCTAATGCATGAGTACAACTCCAGTACATGAGCTTGATTCTAAAACGTAAGTACGATTCTAATACATGAGTACGACTTCAATACATGAGCATGATTCTAATGCATGAGTACAACTCCAGTACATGAGCTTGATTCTAATACACAAGTACGATTCTAATACATGAGTACGACTTCAATACATGAGCATGATTCTAATGCATGAGTACAACTCCAGTACATGAGCTTGATTCTAATACATAAGTACGATTCTAATACATGAGTACAACTTCAATACATGAGCATGATTCTAATGCATGAGTACAACTCCAGTACATGAGCTTGATTCTAATACATGAGTACGATTCTAATACATGAGTACGACTTCAATACATGAGCATGATTCTAATGCATGAGTACAACTCCAGTACATGAGCTTGATTCTAATACATAAGTATGATTCTAATACATGAGTACGACTTCAATACATGAGCATGATTCTAATGTATGAGTACAACTCCAGTACATGAGCTTGATTCTAAAACATAAGTACGATTCTAATACATGAGTACGGCTTCAATACATGAGCATGATTCTAATGCATGAGTACAACTCCAGTACATGAGCTTGATTCTAATACACAAGTACGATTCTAATACATGAGTACGACTTCAATACATGAGCATGATTCTAATGCATGAGTACAACTCCAGTACATGAGCTTGATTCTAATACATGAGTACGATTCTAATACATGAGTACGACTTCAATACATGATCATGATTCTAATGCATGAGTACAACTCCAGTACATGAGCTTTATTCTAATACATGAGTACGATTCTAATACATGAGTACGACTTCAATAGATGAGCATGATTCTAATGCATGAGTACAACTCCAGTACATGAGCTTGATTCCAATACATGAGTACGATTCTAATACATGAGTACGACTTCAATACATGAGCATGATTCTAATGCATGAGTACAACTCCAGTACATGAGCTTGATTCTAAAACATAAGTACGATTCTAATACATGAGTACGACTTCAATACATCAGAATGATTCTAATGCATGAGTACAACTCCAGTACATGAGTTTGATTCTAATACACAAGTACGATTCTAATACATGAGTACGACTTGAATACATGAGCATGATTCTAATGCATGAGTACAACTCCAGTACATGAGCTTGATTCTAATACATAAGTACGATTCTAATACATGAGTACGACTTCAATACATGAGCATGTTTCTAATGCATGAGTACAACTCCAGTACATGAGCTTGATTCTGATACACAAGTACGATTCTAATACATGAGTATGACTTCAATATATGAGCATGATTCTAATGCATGAGTACAACTCCAGTACATGAGCTTGATTCTAATACATAAGTACGATTCTAATACATGAGTACGACTTCAATACATGAGCATGATTCTAATGCATGAGTACAACTCCAGTACATGAGCTTGATTCTGATACATGAGTACGATTCTAATACATGAGTACGACTTCAATACATGAGCATGATTCTAATGCATGAGTAAAACTCCAGTACATGAGCTTGATTCTAATCCATGAGTACGATTCTAATACATGAGTACGACTTCAATACATGAGCATGATTCTAATGCATGAGTACAACTCCAGTACATGAGCTTGATTCTAATACATAAGTATGATTCTAATACATGAGTACGACTTCAATACATGGGTATGATTCTAATGTATGAGTACAACTCCAGTACATGACCTTGATTCTAATACACAAGTACGATTCTAATACATGAGTACGACTTCAATACATGAGCATGATTCTAATGCATGAGTACAACTCCAGTACATGAGCTTGATTCTAATACATAAGTACGATTCTAATACATGAGTACGACTTCAATACATGAGCATGATTCTAATGCATGAGTACAACTCCAGTACATGAACTTGACTCTAATACATGAGTACGATTCTAATACATGAGTACAACTTCAATACATGAACATGATTCTAATGCATGAGTACAACTCCAGTACATGAGCTTGATTCTAATACATGAGTACGATACTAATAAATGAATACGACTTCAATACATGAGCATGATTCTAATGCATGAGTACAACTCCAGTACATGAGCTTGATTCAAATACATAAGTACGATTCTAATACATGAGTACGACTTCAATACATGAGCATGATTCTAATGCATGAGTACAACTCCAGTACATGAGCTGTATTCAAATACATGAGTACGATTCTAATACATGAGTACGACTTCAATACATGAGCATGATTCTAATGCATGAGTACAACTCCAGTACATGAGCTTGATTCTAATACATAAGTACGATTCTAATACATGAGTACGACTTCTATACATGAGCATGATTCTAATGCATGAGTACAACTCCAGTACATGAGCTTATTCTAATACATGAGTACGATTCTACTACATGAGTACGACTTCAATACATGAGCATGATGCTAATGCATGAGTACAAATCCAGTACATGAGCTTGATTCTAAAACATGAGTACGATTCTAATACATGAGTACGACTTCAATACATGAGCATGATTCTAACGCATGAGTAAAACTCCAGTACATGAGCTTGATTCTAATACATGAGTACGATTCTAATACATGAGTACGACTTCAATACATGAGCTTGATTCTAATGCATGAGTACAACTCCAGTACATGAGCTTGATTCTAATACATAAGTACGATTCTAATACATGAGTACGACTTCAATACATGAGCATGATTCTAATGCATGAGTACAACTCCAGTACATGAGCTTGATTCTAATACATAAGTATGATTCTAATACATGAGTACGACTTCAATACATGAGCATGATTCTAATGTATGAGTACAACTCCAGTACATGACCTTGATTCTAAAACATAAGTACGATTCTAATACATGAGTACGACTTCAATACATGAGCATGATTCTAATGCATGAGTACAACTCCAGTACATGAGCTTGATTCTAATACACAAGTACGATTCTAATACATGAGTACGACTTCAATACATGAGCATGATTCTAATGCATGAGTACAACTCCAGTACATGAGCTTGATTCTAATACATAAGTACGATTTTAATACATGAGTACGACTTCAATACATGAGCATGATTCTAATGCATGAGTACAACTCCAGTACATGAGCTTGATTCTAATACATGAGTACGATTCTAATACATGAGTACGTCTTCAATACATGAGCATGATTCTAATGCATGAGTACAACTCCAGTACATGAGCTTTATTCTAATACATGAGTACGATTCTAATACATGAGTACGACTTCAATACATGAGCATGATTCTAATGCATGAGTACAACTCCAGTACATGAGCTTGATTCCAATACATGAGTACGATTCTAATACATGAGTACGACTTCAATACATGAGCATGATTCTAATGCATGAGTACAACTCCAGTACATGAGCTTGATTCTAAAACATAAGTACGATTCTAATACATGAGTACGACTTCAATACATCAGAATGATTGTAATGCATGAGTACAACTCCAGTACATGAGCTTGATTCTAATACACAAGTACGATTCTAATACATAAGTACGACTTGAATACATGAGCATGATTCTAATGCATGAGTACAACTCCAGTACATGAGCTTGATTCTGATACACAAGTACGATTCTAATACATGAGTATGACTTCAATACATGAGCATGATTCTAATGCATGAGTACAACTCCAGTACATGAGCTTGATTCTAATACATAAGTACGATTCTAATACATGAGTACGACTTCAATACATGAGCATGATTCTAATGCATGAGTACAACTCCAGTACATGAGCTTGATTCTAATACACAAGTATGATTCTAATACATGAGTACAACTTCAATACATGAGCATGATTCTAATGCATGAGTACAACTCCAGTACATGAGCTTGATTCTAATACATAAGTAGTATTCTAATACATGAGTACGACTTCAATACATGAGCATGATTCTAATGCATGAGTACAACTCCAGTACATGAGCTTGATTCTAATACATAAGTACGATTCTAATACATGAGTACGACTTCAATACATGAGCATGATTCTAATGCATGAGTACAACTCCAGTACATGAGCTTGATTCTAATACATAAGTATGATTCTAATACATGAGTACGACTTCAATACATGAGCATGATTCTAATGCATGAGTACAACTCCAGTACATGAGCTTGATTCTAATACATAAGTACGATTTTAATACATGAGTACGACTTCAATACATGAGCATGATTCTAATGCATGAGTACAACTCCAGTACATGAGCTTGATTCTAATACATGAGTACGATTCTAATACATGAGTACGTCTTCAATACATGAGCATGATTCTAATGCATGAGTACAACTCCAGTACATGAGCTTTATTCTAATACATGAGTACGATTCTAATACATGAGTACGACTTCAATACATCAGCATGATTCTAATGCATGAGTACAACTCCAGTACATGAGCTTGATTCCAATACATGAGTACGATTCTAATACATGAGTACGACTTCAATACATGAGCATGATTCTAATGCATGAGTACAACTCCAGTACATGAGCTTGATTCTAAAACATAAGTACGATTCTAATACATGAGTACGACTTCAATACATCAGAATGATTCTAATGCATGAGTACAACTCCAGTACATGAGCTTGATTCTAATACACAAGTACGATTCTAATACATAAGTACGACTTGAATACATGAGCATGATTCTAATGCATGAGTACAACTCCAGTACATGAGCTTGATTCTGATACACAAGTACGATTCTAATACATGAGTATGACTTCAATACATGAGCATGATTCTAATGCATGAGTACAACTCCAGTACATGAGCTTGATTCTAATACATAAGTACGATTCTAATACATGAGTACGACTTCAATACATGAGCATGATTCTAATGCATGAGTACAACTCCAGTACATGAGCTTGATTCTAATACACAAGTATGATTCTAATACATGAGTACGACTTCAATACATGAGCATGATTCTAATGCATGAGTACAACTCCAGTACATGAGCTTGATTCTAATACATAAGTAGTATTCTAATACATGAGTACGACTTCAATACATGAGCATGATTCTAATGCATGAGTACAACTCCAGTACATGAGCTTGATTCTAATACATAAGTATGATTCTAATACATGAGTACGACTTCAATACATGAGCATGATTCTAATGTATGAGTACAACTCCAGTACATGAGCTTGATTCTAATACATGAGTACGATTCTAATACTTGAGTACGACTTCAATACATGAGCATGATTCTAATGCATGAGTACAACTCCAGTACATGAGCTTGATTCTAATACATGAGTACGATTCTAATACATGAGTACGACTTCAATACATGAGCATGATTCTAATGCATGAGTACAACTCCAGTACATGAGCTTGATTCTAATACATGAGTAAAACTCTAATGCATGAGTAGGACTCTAATATATTGTTATGGATTCCGGGATGAAATCCGATATCAATGAATAACAAACGCCACGAATGGATAAGGAAAATAAAAGTATTAACGTAATAATACAAACTGGTAATACGGGTTAGTAGATCCAGGAATGCGGGTTAGAAGCACTAATATATATACAGTCTTGGTATTGAAGTATCGCGGTATGACGCCTTACTGAGTCTACGTGCTCGTTAACTGTGACGCTTGCCGCCGTCTCTGTGTGAGACTTACTCTACTACTACTGAACTCTACTACTCTTCTGTCGTTCCGTCTCGACTCCTTCACTCTTTGGGTATTCACTGCCAATAGTATATGTATAAACTGGGTGAGTCCATTTGTGTAAAAAGGGGAGACCCCTTAACATATATGAACCTGATTCTAATACCTGAGTACGGCTCTAATACATGAACCTGATTAAAAACATTTATGATATGTTTAACGTTCTTTTTATAGATACAAGTATTTAAGCAAATGCTCTGTTTTATAATAAACAGTATTAAATAACATTTACCGGCCTGAATGTCCGAGAAATTTTCATAGAAAATTTTCGTTATAAATGTCTTTAAATAAATTGTCGGACTTTGTCCAATTCAAAAATATATGAACCTGATTCTAATACATATGTAAGACTCTAATACATAAGCATGATTTAATACAAGACATCTGCCAGGAAGTTGTGAATCGTCATTCTCAGATGCCAGCTAAGGTTCGTGTATTTATCTAATTTATCAATTTACCTCATATTCTCCATTTGTTTTCACTTTTCCAATTCAGTTTACATTATTAGCAGCAGTATTATTATTATTATTATTATTATTATTATTATTATTATTATTATTATTACTTTTATTTTTATTTTCTTTGATATCTGGCGTTTACACATTTCTTTCCGGGTCCCGCCCAGGGACCTAAGGTTAGAAATGGTATCATGACACTTTCCACTGCAAAAAATAAAAATAAAAATAAAATAAAATAAAAAAATAATTACATAGCTAAAGCCCTTCGTAAAGTGTGGGCTGTACTTGTCAGAACAATTTTTTGTATCTCTTTGAGACATTGACTTCCAGGGATCCCTTCAATCAGCCTACTGGAATCTTTTCCAACCAGTCCAAGGGCTCCAACTACAACAGGAATTGTTGATGTTCCCATGTGCCACATTTTTGAGATTTCTATTTCAAGGTTCGTGTATTTTGACAATTTTTCGAATATCTTGCAGTCTGTAGGGACTGCCATATCAATAAGGAGGCACTTATTTTGTTTGTGGTCTTTAATAACAATGTCTGGGCGGTTGGCTTTGATTGTTCTGTCAGTGTGTATTGTGTAGTCCCATAGAATTGTAACAGGTCCTATCTCCGTAATAATAATAATAATTATTATTATTATTATTATTATTATTATTATTATTATTATTATTATTTGATATAATCTTCAAAAAGTGTAATCCTCTCTATGACGATAAACTACATTCAGGAGCAAGGCCTCTGATCGGGAGATTGACGTTTTTGAAGAGCATGGAACTACCTCTTACTTTGAATTGTGGTGGGAGTACCTGCTAGGGTCCCAGTTCTGGGCAAATAGTGAACCCCCAAACATACAAAACACTATAAACGTATAAAAATACATTTGTATACAAAACAATTACTAAGATCAATAGGCTATATTTAGTTGAAGCCATAAAAGTCTGTTCAAAATATTTAGATTTTGTCATTAAAGTCATTAAATAACCCATAGAGGTGTTGATATGCCGCTAAACAATATCAAACAACAATCGACGAGTGATGAAGGTCATATTTCAGCTCCTACCCACAGCTTTGCGATACGACACTTTTCCTCATCAGCAATTTTTTATTGTATTAGAAATTTATTTTAACATTTTAATAAAACCCAAACATATGAAAGTGGATTTATGCAATGTCTTTTTTTTTTCACGGGAATTGAAAACAAAATTATTAAACACTTATTTTATTAGATTGTTTATTTACAAGAATAATTGTACATTTACAGTTTTATAAAAATATGTGAACCAAGTGCAGTACAACATTTATTATTTATCATTTTATGAAGCATCCACTCTAAAAACATTTTTTATTCACAATTTTAGAAAAATGATTTTGAACAACAAAAAAAAAAAAGAAAATTTAAATAAATCCATATAGAAAACTAACTGTAATTATTAATTTTATAAAAGAAAATGTATTTCCCAGGCATTTCTTTCCTTTGCTTCAGGCACATGAATTTAATAAAATATTTTGCAAGTATCTGGATTTATACTTTTTTTTCCCTCGAGAATTGACAGCAAACGTTAAACGCTATTTATTTACTAGTCTAATTATATGCAAGATTAGTTTTTAATTCTTTTCTTGGCAAGAAAAAAGAGAGAGAGAACATACACATCCAGTTCCATGTGTTTCGGATTATTAGATTTCTAAAACTAGCTTTTTAAAAGAATAAAAATTGCTGAGAAAGAATAGAGCAATACGAGTGCCAGGAGAAGAAACAGCCCTTTTGTCAAAGCGTTTTTTTTTTTGCGGGTACATATGTTAAACTTTACCTGTTTCTGTCTACAATTGAAGGTTAATAGTCTTTTCTCGTTTTCCTTTACTATCTTTGTCTAGGAGGTAGGACTTGTTAGGGTCCCAACTATGAGTAAATAGTTAACCCCCAAACTGGGGTCAAGATATTATGCAAGTATAAAAATATTTTTTCATAGTAAAAATGCCTGCAATAAATTTTTGAAAAAAAAAGTTTACCAGCAAAACTTTTTTGTAAATTAAATAATAGTGCTCACAAGAAAATTAAATTTCGGCATTAAATGACCCTTAAGGTGTTGATATACCGTTAAAAAAACAAACTAATCAAAGCTCACAAGAAAATTAGATTTCGGCATTAAATGACCCATAAGGTGTTGTTATGCCGTTAAAAAACAAATCAATCAAATCTCAAAAGAAAATTAAATTTCAACATTAAATGACCCATAAGGTGTTGATATGCCGTTAAACAATCAAATCAAATTAAAACTCACAAGAAAATTAAATTTCGGCATTAAATGACCCATAAGGTGTTGATATGCCGTTAAAAAAACAAACTAATCAAAGCTCACAAGAAAATTAGATTTCGGCATTAAATGACCCATAAGGTGTTGATATGCCGTTAAAAAACAAATCAATCAAATCTCACAAGAAAATTAAATTTAAACATTAAATGACCCATAAGGTGTCGATATGCCGTTAAAAAACAAATCAATCAAATCTCACAAAAAATTAAATTTCGGTACTAAATGACCCAGAAGGAATTGATATGCCGCTAAACGAACCGAACGCTCTAGTTTGAGAAAAGATGACTTGGGGAATTAAACACTCACAGAACAAAATGACTACAAGATTAGGAAATGGAAACGAGGAATAAATTATATAAAGAGTTTAGACGAATAGATATAGAGAAAGAAAGATGATACAGTCGTAAAAGTTCTTTCGAGCAACAAAAGACGGGAAGTCTTGGAGAGTCATGCTCAAAGAATATAACATATTAAAGAGGAATACTTGTAAGATGTTGTCCTCATCTTTATTGTCATATCCACGACGTTTACAGCCGTTTTACGATCCAGCCTTCTTCAGGTGATAAGAATTTTATTACGTCCACCGCGGTAGATTGTTCTAGTTCCACGTGTCATACTTCTTCTGGATGTCTCAGTTATCTCCCTTTAATTCAACTCTCCAAGTGTTTGTTCACTACTAGGCAGGTATTGAACTCAAGTCACTGGATCCAAATATCGCTTTTACCCACTGGCCCAATGGGTAAAATTTTAGGTGCTTATAAACTTAATGTCTCAGTTATCATTTTTTAACACAGCTCATATTTCAATTTTGTTGTTTTTATTGTTTTTCTCTAGAACTCCGTTTATAGATTCCCATATTTTATTCTTTCCTATGCTTGGGCGGCTTAGGAGATGTTTGTGGACTAGCCTATTATATGTGCTGATTCTTTAAGTTTCCGTATTTTCCGGGGATGTTTTCTGTCTATTATTTCAACCTAATTCCTCAGGGAGCGGTGACCTCTCTTTTTCCTCCACATGTGGTCAGCTACGCCTGATTTCTCTATTTCCCTTCATGTTACGGCTTTAAGATGCTCTTGCAGTCTGGCCTTAAGGGGACGGTGTGTTTCTCCTTTATATTTATTACCGCAGCTGCACGGGAAGTGCATTCTAGTCGTAAATGTCTGTACACTCTTCAGAAAATCGATAAAAGAATGCGCTATCGTTTTCAAAGTTATTTACCTTGAAATTCTTGTTATTTAGTTAGAGTCATAAAGAGTACAGACTGCTGCGAGCGACAAATGACAGGAAGCGGTGCAGGGTCATGACTGCCAATGGCACA
This sequence comes from Acanthosepion esculentum, assembly GCA_964036315.1. Lineage (NCBI taxonomy): Eukaryota > Metazoa > Mollusca > Cephalopoda > Sepiida > Sepiidae > Acanthosepion > Acanthosepion esculentum. The sequence continues at coordinate 48,456,291 of OZ038513.1, read as the reverse complement.
CAGAAAAGCTATTTGCACAAAGCATCGATACATTTTCGAGATTACATCGCTACTGACTTCCTGATTAATCTTAAGTCATTCCCGAGGTGGTTCATAGTGGTTCATTTCTTTAACAATGGACACACTCCCAAACAGTGAGTCGTGCCGGTGGAGATGGATATTTCCGGGGTTTATACGTTGTTTTGCGTAATCATGTCAAGGTCTTTACATCTGATGACCTTGTTCCGGTACTTTTCACTGGTGTCAAAATCCCATCGGATAAAGCAGACTCAGCAATTATTAAATTTTTCAACTTCTAATGGATTACTCTGTTCTCGGAGGCGGGAAGAAGGAAAGTCGTAAGTATGATAAAATCACTCAGATTCTTTCCTTGAATTTATTCATTCAATCATTCGTCTTTTAATTTTCTTCTTCTTCATCACTTTCTTACTCTTTGTTGCTGACTTCTACGTTGATTCCTTCTTCTTCATTGGCTTGGTTTCCTCGTTGTCTTCTATTTCATTGTGGCTTTGTTCTTCTTCTTCGTTGTTTTCTTCTTTGTTGTCTTCTTTTTCTTTGTTGCTTTGTTCGTTTTCTTCGTTGTTTTCTTCTTCTTCGCTGCTTTCTTTTTCGTTGTCCTCTTTTCCTTTGCTGCTTTGTTCTTCGTTGTTTTCTTCTTCTTTTTCTTCTTCTTCGCAACTGACTTCTTCTTCATTGTCTTCTTTTTTTGTTGCTTTGTCCTTCTCCGTCGTTTTCTTCTTCTTCTTCTTCTTCTTCTTCTTCTTCTTCTTCTTCTTCTTCTTCTTCTTCTTGTGTGTGGTTTTCTTCTTCTTCGTTATGTTCGTGTTCTCAACATTCTTCTTCTTCGTTGTTTTATTTTTCTTTGTTCTTCTCCTTCGTTGTTTTTTCTTCTTTTTCTTCTTCTTCTTGTTCTTCGTTGTCTGCTTTTTCTTTGTTGTTTTTTCTTCTTTGCTGCTTTCATCTTCTTCGTTGTATTCTTTTTTCTTTGTTACATTCTTCTTCTTCTACGTTGCTTTCTTGTTCATTGTTGCCGTCTTTGTTGATTTCCTCTTCTTCTACTTTTTCTTCTTCGTTACGTTCTTCTTCGTTGCCTTCTTCTTCGTTGTTTTCTTCTTTTTCGTTGTTTTTCTCTTCTTCGTTGGCTTTGTATTCTTCTTCTTTGTCTTCTTCTTGTTCGTTGTCTTCTTCGTTGTTTTTTTATAAAATCTTTCTCTTTAAACAATTTTTTCAAGAAAATTGTTTTCTCAATTCCAGTAGCTGTCATTGATCTTTCCCAGTATTGACGGAGGTTTCCCTCCTCGCCTTTTGTTTGAAGTAGTGTGGAACATCAACATCATGATTATGTCTTCATTTTCCCTTCGAGTTCCATGTGCTATCCATTTTAGTTGTTGCTGCTGTTGGTAGTCCTTAAGTGATGTGGTTTCTCTTATTTGATACAGTTCTTTGTAATTATGTAACGCCAATCCACAAGTTTGCGCCAAGACACATAGGCTTCACTCGCTCAACGCCTATATATATATATATATATATATATATATATATATAGGTTTAAAATCCTTTATACGAAATTCTTGACACCGCAAGTGCTTCGGTTTCGTATATGGAATCTTGGCAGCTTGGGAATGGAACCCCAGCATAAACACAATATCCCTTCATATTTCATAGCACAGCTTATACATATACCCTGGAGGTAGTTTTATGTAAATAACATATACCCCGAAAGTAGTTATACATAAAATTTAATAGATTTTGTCTACATACAGAAACAGGTAATGACGCTAGTCATATAATTTTCATACTGATTTTAATTGATGATAGTGACATTTCACGTAAAAATAATGGTTTGTACTTTCTGTACGTGTACAAAAAACATGATCAATACTTACAATAAATATATAAACGCAACACCAAACACTATTTCCATATCAGGTGTGTGAAATTGGAGATAGAGGTTGCATTATCGATGACATCACTGTGAGTATGAGAAGGAAAATTTGGTAAGCTATCAGTCTCTTCCAACAATGTCGTGTTTTGATTAAAATGTTACAATACATACAAGTAGAGTATTTGTATATATGTAAAAAAAACATGGATTCTGATTACAGCCAAATGTAATGAAAACTGAAAAAAAAGTTGGCATTTTATTTGTAACGACGCAACGCAATAATCATACTACGTGTAGCCATGTTGCTTTCTCAATTTTTTTTTTTTTTTGGCAAGTCATTTCGGATTTTGAAGGTTTTCGGATTTGGGAATTTCGGATAAGGGATACTTAACCTGTATATCTATTAGTGTGTAAATAATAATAGCAAATACTTAACAATCTGTGACATCAACTTTGAATGGAGGGATAAACTAGTGCTGACGTAAGATTCTGATGGGCACAAAATGAGGTGATGATTCCTCTTTTTATTAACTAATGAACTGGACCCTCTAGAATTACTATACATTCATATAATAATTTAAAAATATTTTTACAAGACACACATGTGACACCATAATAATATTAAAAACTTAACAAAATGTAACATCATCTTGGAATGAATGATTTGACTTTTTTTTATTTTGTTTTACGCCATATCAACCTCAATGGTTTAGTTAATCCCGACATATTTTTTAGGAATGGTTTGTATGACTAGAATCTTTTTTCTTTGTAAGAAATCAGTTTGTAGATCAGGTTTCATTGATTTATTTTCGTAAAGAGGGTTTTTGTCGACCGTCATATGTATAGCTGGTAATATTTATTTTTCAAAAATGTATTACTGGTATTTTTTTTCAAAATTGTATTGTTTATATTTTTACTATAAAAATCCATTTTTTATACTTTCATAGTGTTTTGATCCCTGTTTGGGCGTTAACTATTTGCCTATAACTGGGACCCTAACAGGTGCTACCACTCAGGGATCAGGTTGGCCCTGGGAATACCAATAATTAAGCGGTGGTTCCAGATCAGATATGTTGCTGCCGGATTTAGTTTATCATCATACCCAGGAAACTTGAAGGAATGGATAAATTAGTGTTAATGTAAAATTCTGCTTGACACAAAGTGGCGGAGCAATTTCTCTTGTTATTAAGTAGTAAACTAATTCTTCCAATATTACAATATTCATAAATAATAGAATAATAGAATAATCTGTCTATATTCCTGAGATGAGGAATCGGCGCAAATGCTAGGCAACAAAAATCTCCTGAGCCGACCAAGCATAGAAATGAATACAAGGGGAACCAGTAATAAGGAGTGCCAGAGAAAAGCAATTTTTTGTTTGTGGTCTTTGATCACGATGTCTGGGTGATTAGTTTTGATTGTTCTGTTTGTTTGTATTGTAAACAAAAATTGCAATATGAGCTCTGGTAAAAAAATGAGGCGGAGACATTAGGTTTATAATACCCAGAAATTCATACACAGATGTCCTCAAGGACACATGGCACAGTGGATAAAGGCGTTAGTTAGATCCAGAATTTTACATTAACATTAATTTATCCATTTCTTCAAGCTTCCTGGGTATGATGATAAACTAAATCCGGCAGCAACACCTCTGATCTGGAACCACCTCTTAGATCCAGTGACAGGACCCAAAGAGTGTGAGTTCAATATCCGGTTAAGGCAGTGGAAAACTTGGAGAGGTGAATTAACAGGAGATAACTGACAACTGATATCCATTAGACATGGCACGTGGATCTAGAACAGTATACCCCAGTGAACAAAATAAAGGACATTCCAACCACCTGAAGAAGGCCAGAGCGTACAACGGCCGAAACGTTGTGATAAATATGGCGACAAAGATGAGGACAATAGCCCAAATAATGTAAATAGTGTAATAGAATAATAATTACAATATTCACAAATAATAGAATAATAATTTAGAAATATGTTTAAAGGTTCTCATGTGGATTCGTTTAATATATATGTCTAAAGCTTTTTATGTGGGATATTGTCTAATCATAATTTTTTTTAATCATTTTAATCCAAATGAGGCAACAGTGGTGACTAGACGGCAAGGTGTTACTAAAAGGGAAGGAAACAGGAAAGAACAATAAAAGAACAAGTCTCAAAGAGACAGAACATGACGATTGACCTGACATTTATATTATGAAGTACGATAGAAGTGACTACCAGTTGTCAAACCATTATGATGAACGAGTGTACGCTTAGGTAGGTCCCGTGCCTTGAGCGCATATATATGCTCAACCGAGACCTTCAGTGGAACTTTTATATACAATCCATCGCTAAATATACCCAAAAAAAATGGTTGGTTCCCTGTATGGCTCTAGTAAGTACCTGACTCCTCCTGGTACTCTCTGTTTTTACAAGAGCCGAATAAGGCCTCAGCTGGAGTCCTGTTGTCATACATGAGCAAGAGCTGTCCAGTCTCGATAGAGTCCCAAATCGTCCCCGCGTCCTTGTGCGTGTTGTATTATTTTCCACCCCTTTTCACACAGGCGAAAAGACTGAAGCCTCTCGTTGCTCTATCCTCAGATGAACTACATTCCTTACATCCACACGTTCCAACCGTCACGGTTAAAACCAACCAAGCCACACACATTTAGTGAATCATCTTCATTTCCTCCGTATTCCATTAGTGAGATGTAAGCTTCACTCGAGCAGCTTCTTTCCACGAGCCGCTGCTTTGTGGAACCGATTCCCAAAAGGATCCATTCCCGGTCAATATAATCTTAACCCGGTCAACTATAGGGCTAGCCGTATTCTTCTTCACATATTCGCATAAACTGAGACTCTTACACTGTAACCATTTTTCTACATACAACGTGTGAAAGCAAGTGAGATACCCTGCACTCGATGGCTACCACCAGGGGAGGTAACACAGTTTCGATGGCTAAGGAGGTAATGCCACCCGTGGCACCACCAGTAACTTTTGCCACCGGGCAGGTTATTGTTTTTGTAGACGTATCAGCCGCTTGCGATTTCATTTTACAGCTGCAACTGAGATTTTCAACGTTTCATTAAAAGCTTTTGATCGTTAACCAATACACAACGCGCTCGTGGCGACCTTTATTAATGGCGTAGAATGGAAGGTAAACAGATGTGTTTCCCGTCGAAAGTTGCAATGTGTTGCGAGAATGGCTTTACTTAACTTTGCATATTCTGGATCTGGACCAGATCCAACGCGATTCGTGATCAGCTGTCGTCTGGTGACGATGTGAAGCTCTTCATAATTATTGTAAAATATATGCATAAATTCATGATACAAAAGACGAAAGTTTAACCGAAAGACTACCGTGAAGAGGCAAAGGATAACTAGGTTAGGGAAAGAGACTGAGACAGAGATGCCAGCTTAGGACCGATAATATTGCCAGTTCTTCTTTGGACTTTGTCAAGGCTATCTAAACACATAGCAGAAGAATCAGACAAGATGTGCAAGCAATATTCTTATACACGGGTGAATAGTAGCCATATACATGTGAAAGATAGGGTCTGGCAAGAAAATTTGACTAGAACGACTTAATGAACCGACTTTCCAAGAATACCATTTCATGTCAGTGGAAAAAGTGAGACAATGTATGGGGTCATTTTTTAGAACTCCTCGTCTTTCTAATTACTTTGACATGAAAGAACGCTGAAAATTAGTGTGTATTCTCATCTTCATCATGGTTGCTCGTTTACTCGTATGCCTGGAGTTTATCTTCTCCTATACTGGTGTACACCCAAGGTTACAAAATTCAGTCTGTCCCGGCTGTTTAACCCATAGCTCGGAATTTCAACGAATACTACGACAAAATTATATGTATATAAGGTGAAAGACCAATTTCTCTAATTATTAGGTGATAAAATTGCTCTATTAATATTGCAATAATTGTAATTATAATGTATATAATAATTCAATATATATATATATATATATATATATATATATATATATATATATATATATATATGCGTCCTGTGTAAAACGATAAGCTGCTTTCAACAGCCCTTCATTGGTATCACGATACACTACATCCGCGTCCTGGACGACAAACTACATCCAACAGCAAGACATCTTGTCAGGAAGTTTTGAGGTGCGTGAATCCACCTCTTAATTGCTGGTATTCCAAGATCCACCCTGGCCCGTTAAGTTCCCAGCTATGGGCAAATATTTAACCTCAATCTGGAGTCAAAAACTATGACAGTGTAAAAATAGGTTTTAGTACAAACAATACATTCTTGTAAAAAATTATTACCAGCAATTCATTCTTGAATGAATAATATTACCAACAATACAATTTTTGAAGGAAAAAATATTACCAGCAAAATACAATTTTGGAGAAAAAAATTATTGCTAGTTATACATTTTACCAGCGATGCATTTTTAAAGTCAAAAAATATTACCAGAAATACATATTTGGAAAAATATATTAACAGCAATACATTTTTGAACAAAAATATTGTCAGCAATAAAAATCTTGTCGGCATTAAATAACCCATTGAGGTGTTGATATGCCGTAAACCAAACCAAACAAAACGAAACCCAAATATATATTTAATGGCCTCTATGGGAAAATCCTCCTAATTATAGTAATGAATTAATAAATTTTGCCGCCATAGATCACCCACACCCTGAATGACACGGCATATAATAGAAGTAAGAGGTCTCTTTTTATCCCCTAGCTATGAATTAAATAACAAGGAAGACTAAGAGAAGGAACATTTTGCATTCAAAACTATGAAGAAGGCAACCGAAACATTCTTATTAAAATTTCACAAAACATGACGATAAACTACCTCCGGTTGCAAGGTATATATATCACCGCCTCTTAAGATCATATCGAGACAAACATGTATATGGACAAAAGCTGAGTATCATCTACCATGTATTCAATTGTGAAAGCAGAATAACATATCGTATTTTTATTACTTCAAAGAAAATTAAATTTCGGCATTAAATAACCCATAAGCATTTGATATGCCGTTAAACAAATAAAATCAACCAAACGCAAAAAAAAAAATGATAAATAATTTAGATCGATACGGTTAGTATCCATATCGTTAATAAGTAAACAAATTAATAAACACCTGTAAATCTCTGTAAATAATTTACTAAAGGTGGGTGAACTCACTCAGGTTGAATGCCGAGTTACATTAGTAAGCCAGGCGGATTGGAATTAAGGCTTTTCGGGGAAAACGGATATGGATTTGAGCCTCTCAGGGAAAGAGTTCTAGTTCGTTATTCTCGAACTGTGTTAGTTACAAAAGGCCGTAAAATGCGAAACATAGAGCTAGCATAAAAAGAAATTGAACTTACCATGAAAAATAATAAAAAACAAAACATAAGTGACAATACTTCATCGAAGAAATGAAAAAAGTAAGGACGATAACATAAAAATTGTTTTTATTACTAAGAAAATTTTTTATTGCTAATTAACGTTATAGAAATATTCCTCTTTTGTTAGAAGTTTCTTTGGATAAAACACGAAAATAAAAGAAATTTTAAAAAAAAATGTTAACCTGCTGAAAAACAATGATCTTTTTGTTAAAAATCAATAAGCGACTATTATAATCAGTGGATAATTCGGAAAGACCGACGTCCGCAAAATCATCGGCTGTAAAAAAAAAAAAAAAAAAACATTTTTTAACATTTCACCCCAAGCAGGGCAATAAAGCCACTAAGACGCAAGGGGTTATTGCGTGTGAAAGAATATGAGAAAATCATTATTAAGTAATGATAACAATTAATGAACAGGAATTAAGAAAACGGCAGATAACAATTTACATTATATATTATTGGAAAAGAGTTCCACAAGCGAAAATTGCCAAAGAAGAAACTGTTAGCATAGGACTTCTGGTTACATCTAGCAATTCCAGCTGTAAAAGGATGATACTTAACTTCAAACCTAGAACTGTGCTTACGGGAGATAAGAATTAACATTGCATTTAGAATTCCACAAGCGAAAATGCCAGAGAAGGAACTGCTAGCATAGAACATACGGTTACTTCTAGGCAATTCATCTGTAGAATGATGAGACCTAGCTGCCAATCTAGTACTGCGCTTAAATTCGCAAAGTCGAGGTACTAAAAAGTAAATCTGATCGGGATAATTACCATTGGAAGTGTTTATAGCAAACACACAAGAAAGCAACGTTACGACAGTGGGAAAGGGACTGAAACCGTGATGTCAGATCAAGACCGATAACATTGCAGATTCTTCTTTAGATTTTATCAAAAACCCCTAAATACGTAGAATAATCACCAGACGAGAAGTGGCAGCAAGATTCAATGCATGGGCGAATAAATGTGAAAGTTATTTTCTGGCGGGAAAAATGATTTAGCACGACACAGTGAATCAACTTTCCTCGTAACAGACCAAGCAACTGATTACAATATAATTTTTCCAGATGAAAACATTAACAAGAGAATGCACAATGAGTCACTCTCCTGGAGATTAGCATCAGCCGTACTGATGGTAGGCAAGAGCGGTTCTCTAAGACGATTAAGATAGAGTTGTCTCGTTTTGGAGACGTTCAAATTAAGAAGCAACTCATGGCCCCAGTTAACAACAGATTGTAGGTCATCTTTGAGAAAAATTTAAAATACTGATCATTGTCAACCGATTTCTAGTTCGTTTGCTTTCGTACAAATGCTCTGGGGAAAGGCATTACTTCATTTTTCTTCCCTCCGAGCTATGGGTTAAATAGCAGTGTAGTCTGGTCGTTGCAATTTTAGGTAACAGCTAGGCTGTTAGAAAGAACGCTCTGATTTGAAAACCGCCGAAAACGCAATGTGAATCCAAATCACTATCTTTCCCAAGAAGTCATGGCACTTCACAGATAATAAAGGGAAGGAATCTGTGAGGATCCATGACATTGTATAGCCTGAAGGGACACTGGATTTAAAGAGGAAACTAAAGTCGAAATTCCAGATACAGTTGCGTGTATTCACTTCTAATTATTGGCTTAAAGAGATAATGAGTCCCTCTCTTCCTGGCCACCTATGGTTTAAATAGCGAGGTATCCTGGGCTCTATAATCTTGGATTACAACCAATCTAGGAGAAGGACGGCTATGAATTCAGAACCGCGAACAGGACAACGGGAAACCTCTCTACTCTCTTTTCAAATATGGCGTGGCAATTCACAAATAATAAAGGATCCTTTAACTTAGAATCAGAAGAGGTAAAATTTCTAGGGCACGAAATGAAGAAAGAAGACTTGGAGAATTTAACACTCACAGGATATATTGAAAGCAAGGGAGAAAGGGGAAAGCAGAGAAAACTACCCAAAGAGCATGTGTAAATGTTTTTCAGAACAAGAATTAGGAATGATATCAGAAAGACAAAATCTTTCTAAGAGCTACAAATGATAGGAATTTGTGGAGAGCCATGATCGTCCACATATTGAAAGGACAGATAAATTTATAATTTTTCCAAAGACCACATTCACCATTGAACGAACCTACAATCAATGGGTTGCAAAACTCTTTTGCACAAGGTCCCAGCAACTGAATTTAAAATGAAAGAAATACTAAACAAATGACTCTTCATGTTATTTCTCTTTGTTGTCCGAGTTGAATTTTTCTGGTTAATCTGAGAGAAAAAGTCATTGTAAATGTTTAATGCAAGAGAGAATAAATGATAAAACATTTTTCTGGGCCGATTTATTTTACATTTACAACTATGGTTCAGTTAAGGATGTTGAAACTGTATTGCGCTACAGGAGGAGCCACATTCTTGTGAATTCAAATGATTTAGGTATAATGTGTCTTCCGCAACCCCATGCTATATTTAAGGAAATTTGCTGTCATCGATGAGACTGTACATTTCCAAAGCCTTAAGAATCCAAGAGTGGCACACTATCAATTATTATTATTATTATTATTATTATTATTGTTATTATTATTATTATTATTATTATTATTATTATTATTATCAGTCTATATTTCTGAGATGAAGTATTATGTACATTATTTACATTATTCGGACTATTGTCCTCATCTTTGTCGCCATATTTATTACAATGTTTCGGCCGTTGTGCGATCCGGCCTTATTCAGGGGGTTGGAATGTCGAACTGAACCCATTATTTCGCTCACTGGGGTAGAGTGTTCTAGTTCCACGTGCCATGTTTGATGGATGTCAGTTATCAGTTATCTCCTGTTAATGTTCCTGTGAAGTTAGCCGGGTATTGAACTCACACTCTTTAGGTCCTGTCACTGAATCTAACTAACACCTTGAGGACACATGGCACAGTGGATAAAGGTGTTAGTTACATCCAGTTATAATAATAGTTATTATTTTTATTTTCTTTGATATCTGGCGTTTACACATTTCTTTCCGGGTCCCGCCCAGGGACCTAAGGTTAGAAATGGCATCAAAAAATAAAAAATAATAATAATAATAATAATAATTACATAGATAAAGCCCTTCGTAAAGTGTGGGCTGTACTTGTCAATATATATTTTTTTTTTATTTCTGTAAGGCATGGAGGTCCAGGAATCTCTTCAATGAGTCTATTGGAATCTTTTCGAATCAATCCGAGGGCTCTAACTACAACTGGAATTTTTTGTTCTCATCTGCACATTTTTGAGATTTCCATTTCAAGTTCCTTGCATTTTGATAGCTTTTTGAAGATCTTCAAAAGATACATTGCAATCCGCAAAGACTGCCATATCAATAAGGAGGCACGTTTTTGTTTACGATCACAAATAACAATGTCTGGGCGGTTAGCTTTCATTGTTCTGTCTGTGTGTATTGCAACGCCCCATAAAATTGTAGTAGGTCCTATCTCTGTAATCGGGTCTTGGTGGTGCTTTTATTATTATTATTATTAGTAGTAGTAGTAGTAGTAATAGTAGTAGCATTAGTATTATTATTATTATTATTATTATTACCTTTGATTTCTGGTGTTTACTCATTTCTTTCCAGAGAACTAGGGTTAGAAATGGCATCATGAGATTTTCTACTGACAAAAAAAAACAAAAAAACAACATATTTTACATCGATAAAGCCCTTCGAAAAGTGTGGACTGTACTTGTCAGAACAATTTTTTGTATCTCTTTGAGGCATGGACTTCCAGGGATCCCTTCAATCAGCCTACTGGAATCTTTTCCAACCAGTCCAAGGGCTCCAACTACAACAGGGACTGTTGATGTTCTCATGTATCCCATTTTTGAGATTTTGGTTTCAAGGTCCTTGTATTTTGATAACTTTTCGAAGATCTTCAAAAGATACATTGCAATCCGCAGGGACTGCTGTATCAATAAGGAAGCCCCTTTTTTGTTTGCGGTCTCTAATAACAACGTCGGGACGGTTAGCTTTGATTGTTCTGTCTGTGTGTATTACAAAGTCCCGTAAAAGTGTTACAGGTCCTATCTCGGTAACCGGGTCTGGATGGTGTTCATACCTATTATTATTATTATTATTATTAATTCCTTATATTTATGTTGTATACATATTTCTTTCAGCTTCCCATCCAGTGACCTAAAGTCAAAAATGACTTCATGGCATTTTCCACTGTTCATTTTTTGTAAAAAAAAAAAATACAAAATACGCTATGATCACATCCATTTTAGATAGCTAACGCTCTTCGTAGTGCGAGAGATGTACTTGTGAGTACAATCTTTTGTATTTCTTTAAGGCATGAGCTACCAGGAATCCCTTCAATGAGTCTATCGGAATATTTTCCAATCAATTCGAGGACTCCAAACACAACTGGAATTACTGATGTCCTCACATGCCACATTTTTTAGATTTCCACTTTATTTTATTTACTTACTTATTATTATTATTATTATTATTATTATTATTATTGTTATTATTATTATTATTATTATTATCATTATTATTATTATTATTATTATTATTATTATTATTATTATTGTGGCTGTTGTCAAAGAAATTCAATTCAAAAGGGAATTTGGTCGTGCAAACTTAATCAAGGTCACAAACTGACAAAATTTTCCAAGATATCAACCATTTCATAAAAAGAATATTTTTCTTAGACTTCTACAATAGACAAACCTCAAAGATTTCTAAAATTATTGCATTAGCCTCCTCTGACAAACCTCACTCATTCCGACGATCCACAGAATATTTAATCTCAATCTCCATTAAATTCAATAACGCCTGTTGTCATCGTGTGTTGATAGGATGCCATAAGCAATCAGCTTTTTGGTTAATCATTTTAGCACTTTTTCAAGAACCGAAACGAAGTTTGGATATTGGCAAAGCGAAAGCGAAACTTGTCTACAATCCTGGCGGCTTAGTTTTCGTCAGTGCGCATGCGTCCAAAAAGCCCGCGCAGAAGATTTCCCGCGGGAAAATACAAGTTGTTTTATCAGTGCCACTGTAGGTGAATATGCAAAACAGGTTCTTTCAATATGGTCTCACCAATCTATCCTCAAACCATACACAAACAGACACGCATAGAAATACAGGTAAATATCGATTTATATGCACTCGTATACAGGTATATAAATATAGAAATAGATATATTAAAGTGCTAACATATATATATATATATATATATATATATATATATATATATATATAATTCTGTTGAGGTTTCTTTCAGTGTGTGTGTGTGTGTGTTTTGTGTGTGTGTGTGTGTTTTGTGTGTGTGTGTGTTTTGTGTGTGTGTGTGTGTGTGTGTGTGTGTGTGTGTGTGTGTGTATACTAAGAAATTTAGGCTTTGTAGTCATTGCATATAAGTAACAAATGCAATATGTATGGGAAGACATATAGCACCAAATTACTGAAGGAGAAAGTTGCATATTTTTAATTTAAACCCAAATTAAGTTGGTTTTAAAAGCAAAACACTGTAGAAGAGATACTGCGCAATATTCGATCTACGAAGAAGAAGAAAGGACTTAGCTTCAATTGTAAGAAAAGATAATTTATGGTGGTCAGCAAGAGTGACTGCCCAAGATACGAACTTCAAAGTAGAATGGGATTACCATCAATCTTACTGTTGTATCCTTTAATAGGTTACAAAGGTGGTACTCGAATGAAGGAACAGCAACACGGACGTAGATGAAAGAAGAAAGGTTTATTGTAAAAGAGAATACACTACTGAAAGACAGGGATTGGCTAAGGCTAGAAATTCCCGAACAATGTTATTTAACTTACCTACCCCGAGGCAGGATATGGCACAAGGCGGTTTTTTAATGCGGGGAAAAACCGAGTCTGTAGTCAAAAATTCGAATACCGGGTCGGTTAGCTGTCTACCACCACAGAGGAGACTCTGCCATTCGGCATAGCTTCGCCTGGATTCACTCTGCCCGAAGACAGACAGTTCGACCAGCACAGCTGGAGACGAATCTCCAACTAATTGCCGAAGCAAGGTCATTTACCTTACCTCCCTACGAGGTAGAATGTGGCACAAGGCCATTTTTAATCCGAGCAAAACCGAGCCCGTAGGCCTGAAAAAATATTCCCAGTAGACGGGGTCGGGTTGCTGTCTACCACCACAGACGAGACTCTGTCCTCCAGCAGAGCCTCGTCTGGGTTTTTCTCTGCCCGAAGGCAGACAGTTCAACCAGTACAGCTGGAGACGAATCTCCAACTAATTGCTGAAGGATATTTACCTTACCCATCCCCGGCGTTGCAGGATGTAGCACAAGGCCGTTTTAATGCGGGGTTAAAACCGAGCCTTACCTTTGGTAAAAATTCCCCGTAGACCCCGTAAAAGCGGGGTCGGGTAGCTGCCTACTACCCCAGCAGAGACTCTACCCTCTTTAATTATTAATATATGCTTCTTAGCTTTGTGTAAACACATTGAGCACTGTTTTGTGTGCACCTTATATTAAATTAAGTAAATATTTATTTGCTTACCTGTGTGTACACGCTAGCGCACGTATATATGTATATATTTCAAATGACATATTATTATAGTGCATACGTTTGAAATAGAGGGTATATGCTTTTCTTTTTAACATTAAACAGGGTGTATTACATCTATCGGCCTATGTATTAGACAAAATCCTTATATAAGAAAATGTGTTCTCCGCCAGAGATCGAACCTGTATCCCTCTTTTTAGGAGAAATCCGCCGTTTGATTTGACTTTACAATCCGGCCATGAAGAACGCCCCAGTTCAGCAAGCCTATTTTTATTTTTAAGGAAAACACATTTCATCATTAAGATATTTTTCTAGAAAAGCCATGCCTTCTCAGTTTCGTCACCGAGTCGTAAGCAAATCAATTTGTAAAGAGTTCATGGATTTGCTTTTAATCTGAAATACTTATCACTTCAAACGCTTTTATAGTGCATACTCATATTTGAAAAAGACGAATTATTGTTTTTTAACACTATGTGTTACCCCTGCCGGTCTGTGTATTAAAAAAATAGTTAACAAAGCTGTGTATACAAGAAAGGTTAATAATAATAATTAAACTTTCTTCATTAAGTTTTCTCGAATTAAAAATCTGTGTTTGACTTAAAAATATATCCTCAAAAGCACACTAAATCATTTCGTGGATGTTTGGACATTTGGCGTGCTTTGTCTAACATCTTATGCAAGAGCGATGTGTCAGCTATCGTAAAGATTACAGAACCGTTCCATTGCACTCTTACAAAACCTAGTAGCTTATAGCTTGACGTGTATTGCCACAATGACTGGCTCAGTACCAATGGATATTAACTCCACGTTGTCTTCTTTTGAACGGTACCATTAAATTATATACATCCCGGGAACTTCTTGATATTACGTCGTATTAACTTAATTTTTTATCTGTCCAGGTACTTTAAAAAAAAAAAGTTTTCTACTTTTGAGAAACCAAGGAAACGGACATAATTGGGTTTTCCCGTGATTCTGTCATTAAAAAGAAATACAAAAGGAAAATAAACGCTAAGGATATTTTTAATTTTCCCCAGACATCTTTATTAAAATATAATGATGTTTGTGTCTGGCCAGAGTCGCTAGAGAAGAAAAAAATCGCGAGGTAATTTTTCTACAGTAAAACATTTAGCTAAAGTTAAAATATTTAAAGGCAAAAAATATACAGTTAGATGTTGAATGAAAGACATTTGCAGAACTTTGTCTTGTATATCATAATAATTCAACAATCATACTATTTGTGCATTCAGGCTTTGTTCATATAAAAGACATTGCTAATGGCATGTTTCTCATAACACGGCAATTTGTATATTATGTTTAAAGCGAGCAGAAGCTTCGACGCATCTCTTCTTTTAAAATAATCTCTTCAGGATGAAGATGATTTAACTCTCCACACATTCGTTATCTATTTTTAATATATGTGAAATCCTTACGACTTCAAAGCTAAGACAGTAAAATGGTGTCGTACTGTCTTCAGCACGGTTTCATATAGTTATTGGACACAGAATAGATCCGAAAGAAAACTCGGACTCAGCAATTTAATGAAAACATATTATTAAACAAAAGAACGAATACAAAAGTGTTGCACGTCCGACTGACGGCAAATTACAGTAGTCACCTCGTCAACTGTAGACAGCGATATTTACTTGCTCCCCCCCCACGAGGGAAAGATGTGGCACAAGTTCGAGTTTAACGTGGGTAATCCCGAGCTCGTAGGCTCGGCCAAAAAATGTCCGTAGAAACTGTAAAAACAGAATAGGGTTGGTCAATCTCCCCGAACGGGACTCTGCCCTTCGGCGGAGCCTCGTCCGGGTTCCTCTCTGCTCAGAAGGAAGAGAATTCGACCGTGTTGCTGTAACAAGTCGCAGCAAGGCTGTCAGCGGTGGACAGCACCCCTGAGAGGCATAATCTCCCCGTATATATAGTAGTAGGGCGAGTCCATTTAGTCCATAAAGGTAGGTCCCATAACACATATTCATCGTTTTCCTTCTCATAGACTGGCTGCCAGCTAAGGCTAAATAAGCCAGTTTATGTTGCTATTTAACTGATAGTTGACGAGGGAGGGGGAGGACTCTTTCTCAAACAGTGTTAGTACAAAATAGAATGCAGGAGACGAGGGCGGAGTTTGATCTCAGCCGGCCGGTTACACTTTCCGCGTCGATGGGATGTCCGGGCTGTTTAATGGACGGCAGGTCGGAATGATAAGTCGGAGGGCCGAGTTCGAATTCCATTCGAGTTCGCTGCATGCACTTACGCGCAAATACACTCCGGGTCGGATGGACATGACTCCATACCCAGCCCACACACTTCCCAGATACTGGGGTGAAATAGTAGAACTTATTTTCTGAAATAACATTTCCAGATAGTTTTAATACAATATACCCTCGCATAAAAAATGGAATTAATAATAAAATGCAAAATATATATCTCAGCTTTAAATAACCCATTTTGAGGGACACTCTGTATATCAGGGGTTCCCAACCAATTTTGTGCCATTGCCTACATCCACAGGGAAATTAAACCGCCTACCAGTATAGTCAATATTCAAAGCAAATCGTTTGGTAAATGTTTGTTACTGGTTCATAAACTGACTTTATGATAAAGGAAAAAATACTTAAGAGCGGTAACAATTCATAATAACATAGGAAGGGGTACTGAATAAGGAATAACCAAAACGAAGGTTGCAAATCAAAATGATATTCTTTATAACATCAACAAAATACAATACTCGCTAGTGATGAAATACTTAGACAGCATATTACCCCCACTTACAATAGTGTCTAAACTATTTATGAGAATTGGGACATACACAGTAGTTTTCATAGGTACAGTAGATAGATAGATAGATAGATAGATAGATAGATAGATAGATAGATAGATAGATAGATGTAACCTAGGAAAGGTTACTGAATGAGGAAAACCAAGACGAAGTTGGGAAATGAAATGGTAATCTTTATAAAATCAACAAAGTACTCACCAGCGGCGTGAAGTAGGTAAACCACTGCTAGTGGTGAACTACTTAGACAGCATATTACCCCCACTTACAATAATGTCCAACGTGTTTATGAGGATTGGGACATACTCATTAGTGCTCATAGATACGATATATAACACAATTAATGCTGACTCATCGATCCTTGCTACTGCTACTACCATATTAAAGATGAAAGAATAAATGTAAGTAAATTTGACTATTAGGAAACTATAAACATAATTTAATTTTATGGTCAAGATTAGATTTAGAGACAAAGTTGCAAGTGTTGACAAAAAAATTAAACGATTTTTGTTCATAATTATAAAATTAAAAAGAATATATATTATTAGAAACTATCGTAATTTCTCTAAAATAATATGCATTTTTTACTGTAAATTACAAGTGATAGTAGGGGTGCGTATTATACAGAGGTTTAAACAAAAATATTTTTCCGTTATTCATTTATAATAATAAATACGTACTTTTTGTTCTAAAATAAGAAAGATACTTTTCAAATTTTCCTTTTAAAACCAACAATAATAATTGTAACATTTTTTGTCAATAAATTTCTTTATTAGTAACCGCATTTTTTATTTGGCGAAAAAATCAAAAAAAAATCTATACAATGGCCAATTTCGAAGTAAAGCGGATATGAAGTTAGCAATTTATTGAAATTTTAATTTTCATCATCATCATCATCATCATCATCAGCATCACCAATTTATATTATATAATCAATATCTAAATTGTCATTAAACAAATTATCATTCATATTATTATCTTCGTCCTGTTCAGAATTGTCTTCAGCTTCTTCATTCTCTTGTCAAAGGTTGTCATCTTCAGAGCCATCCATGGATGCCGTGAGACAACACTTCTTGAAAACCTCTCTTTATAACATCTTCACTGACGGAATCCCAAGATTCCTGTATCAATTTTATAATAAGTTCCAACTCTGGTTTTTTCCTGTTGCCACCAGCAGTAAAACTGGGAACACCAGAAAACATACCAGTAATTCCATTTTTTAGGGATCTCTTATTTTAAATGGACGGTTGCAGACAACATCCATGACTTGAAGTTGGCAACTCTTTCGCGCTGGTACAATAACAAGATCAGTCCTCTTCTCCCGAAGTATATTCTTCATGCAAGGCATCTGTTTTGACAACATTTTGGCGGTAAAAAATGTTATATTTATCGGGAAAACTGCATGGTAATTTTCAGCATTATTTTAGCCGCTTAGTTTCGATTTAATTCCTAATGTCAAGGTCAACAAAATGTTTTGTCAAAAAGAACAAAAAAATAACTACGAAAATTTATAGATGCGTATTATACACAGGGAGAGATATATTTCTTAATTTTTGGATCGTTTGTTGGGGTGCGTATTATTTATGAGTCCGTATTATTTTCGAGAAATTACGGTAATAAAAACTCGGTAAATAATTTTGTTGATCTTGGTCTTCCCTGATTTATATCCGAAAACTGTTATTTCGTCTGAAGAATTATTTGAGTGTTAGTGACTCCTTCTCAAAACCATAGAAAATACCAAAGTGTTCGTTGTTTGCGGAGATATTTATATCATCTAGAAATGGGACATATTTATTTTCGTGTAGCCTCGTGCTTTTTTGTGGGGGGGGGGTATTTATATAAAGGTTCTTTACATGTCTCCTTTTGAATATTTTTTTCGGGTAGCATATTTCGAAAAAAAACTTTTTAATACTGAATTTCCTACATCGCTCACCATAATTTCCAGTCGCCCAGAATTTCTTTTTAGTTGTTCATCGCCCATCCAACAGTTGAAATCACCCACCGGTGGACGATATTGCGCAGGTTGGGAAACACTGCTGTATATTTTTAAATTAATCTTAAGAAAGAAACTAGATTGGCTCGCGAAAAAAACAAACCCATTTACGAGAGTGGTGAAGTGTAGTTATTGGCTATGATATGATATATAGCAAAATAATATTCCGATAACCTGTTTGCTATTTTCTATACACTTTACACCAACAGAGTTTTGAGACTGAACACCACAAGGACCAATCATGTAGAGGATTTATTTTTGTATAAATGATAACATGCTGATTTTGTTGTATCTGGAGAGTGATTCCATTTCTGTTCGCTTTTGCCAAAAGAAAGTTTTCTTTCTTTTAATATTTTCGTTCTTATATTTGAAATATTCTCTTTCATTTCTCTTAAAAATATTTCTTCAAACTACTTGTGTGCTTTTTTTTTAGTTTCCCTTTCTTTTTAGTCGTTTCATTTCCCTTCAAACAAGTATTTCGCCTATTTTCTTTTTTTTTTTTGAAATAGAAGAAAAAACGGTTTCATTTCCTCTATCTCGGATAAACAGGTTCATTATTCTTCAACGCTGCATTGACTTTCTACGCATGCTCAGTAGATTCACACGAATAACTAGCAAAGTATTGTCAGCCATTTTGTTTTGATGAATCGATTACATAACGTGGCCGATGCCTTATTTGCCATTTTTTACTGATTTTTTTTTTCAGGAAGAAATAGCCGCTGACAGTAATTCTTTTTGTCACTTCTTGCTTTTTTCAAGAAGTTAGTTAATTTTTTTATGTCTTTCTTAGAAGAATGCGTAAGAAAGGCATGTCTCGAAACGGCATCCAGAGTATTAATATCCTCGACATACTTTTCTCGTTTCATCCCGAATTCTTAGTCGACGTTTGAAACGAGAATAACACATAATCACAGATACGGATTTGTTTCATGGCGTACCGTGAAGTTAGGAAAAAATTAGCCGCCGAAAACGTATCGAATTTTTTTTTTTTAAACCTCCGTATATTTTCCATTTTCGTCGAATGAGGAAAGAATCATTTTAAAAATATTCATGACTATTCGGATCCCACACGTAAGAATTGGTTGCTGAACACGATCAAGTTATTTAACCACTGTCTAAAAAAAAACCATACTTGCATATATATTGTTACAATGCCTCGACTTAAAAGCATATCTTTATGTTTGACACGTGATTTATTCGGAGTTCTTTTTTTTTTCAACAATATTAATCATGTAAAAGGAGTGGGAGTTAAGCATGGTAGATGATTACAGAGTAAGAGACACAGTCTATAGGGTTATGTGGGGGAAGGTATTGCTAACCGTACAGATGAACCTGTTTAGGTGGTAGACATCGGGGAAGCGTTCTTTTGGCAGTCGGTTCCACAGAGCAGCGGTTTTAGCAAAGAAGCTGCTCGAGTGGAACTTACGTCTAGACAACTGAATACGAAGGGAATGAAGGTTCGCAACAATGTACACATTAGCTATGTAGGTTAAGCCTAGAGGATGTAGTTATTCTAAACCCGTTTTATTTATTTCCTTGAAAACTTCCTTTCAGGTATTTTTAACCCAAGACAACAGTCTATATTTTTGGGATTAATGGCATATGGTTAAAAATTAGGGTGTTCCGCTACAATATGCGTGGCATGGCGTGCCTTTCTTTGCGGTTGATATTAATCTGTTAAATCAACTACATCGATTAGAATGTTAAGCTAAACTTGTTATTTGCCATAGATAAACATGGTTTCTTTAAATTTTTACATTCAGTGTCTTTGGCAGGAATTGAAACCACAACCGCTGATAGCAACGGTAATATTAGCCGTTTCCTTATAAGGAAACCTTCGGTATTCACTTATCGAGAAGCAAGCGAAACTGTCAGTTGAAATTTGTAAAATTATTCTACTAAAACAGTTTTTCAGAAAAATAGGATTCTCGAGTCTAATAACTGTTATGTCTTTTTCCAGTATTAATGTGCCTTTCTTCTTAATCTTTGTTTTGAAAATAATATGGAATATCAGTGTTTTTCATACCGCGTGTAACAGCAAAATTGTCCAAATCCCGTAACAGCAAAATTGCGTAATTGTTAGATTAAAGATTATGAACCATTGTATGTTAGAAATTATTAAAGATATATTACTGGAATTCTTCTCCAACTGATTCAAGATGATCCTTGTCCTCTCTAACCTTTTAACTTTCTGTCCTGGAGTAAGAAGGTGCCTCGGACTTTTTCATGTGCGATTTCATTTTCAAGTCTTTCTTCATCGCTCTTTAGACTGTCATAGCTGAAACTCCTCTCTCACGTGCCAAACGTGTTAAGTTGTATCTTTTCTAATTGATCTCTTTAGCTCCAATTTGAAATGATGATACCTCTTCCTGTTGTGACCTCGTGATCCAGTTTCCTCTATACTGTCCCTTCTTTTTAAATTTATTCACCGTTCTCTTGATGGTTCTTGAATGGACTTTGAAGATGGAAGCCAGAGTATGAGTGTTGGTACTATTACTGAAAGCCTGAAAGATCTTTTTCACTCATTATTACTCAGTTGGGGAGACAGTGGGTCTGACACAAAATGATTTTACGCTATTCTCTTTCTAGCTGAATAACTCAGTAACTGAATTTTTCAGTAGTACTTACGACAAATTGTATCAAGATTGCTAAATGTCTAAACCTGGAAAAAGAATTCAATGGCGGGTTGTTTTAGATGTTAAAATTTAGTGGGATGGACAATTATGCTGTAACATGATTTAGACGATTTTGTTGTTACACCCGGCAGAAGACATTATTTTCTCTTGGAGTTACACCTTTTATCCATGTTACTTGTTGCTGGCTTTAAATGACCCCATGTCATGTGTTTTCGGTCATTTGGTAAAGTTATTTGGGATTCTCTATCGATGGTCCACCATGTACAAAGCAGAATGACCAAAGACGAAGAGGCTTCATTCGTCCGGAACCATTTTCAACCATCGATCTGAGAAAGCGGTTCTATACAGCTAATAATCTACATATTTCTGGACGGGTTTGGTACCAAGCATGGCATGCAGATAGGAATCTCGATCATAATTCAAGTTCTGGGATTAATGTTTTGGTTTTGCAGCAACTTGGGGTGTTGGTCAAAACTTCCCCAAGCGCACACTATTCTATACTCGGCCATTCATGTTCTTTGGCTTTGTTATTTAGACATCTTATGATATCGTAGTGACGAACACAGAAACTACCAAAACCTGTAATGCAACTCAAATTCACTAAAAATTACAATCACATCGATTGTAAACTTTATTAAATATGAAAACACATTATAAACAGTTGGCGCGAACCGATTCTTCAAATTATAAAAGCTTAGCAAACCGGTAATTGAATTATCCGAAAATAATCTTATATATTAATAGCCGATATATTAATACCATTACGTTAAGTTCTGCAGAGGCTGAAATAAGCTTTTCTGCGATTAATATAATTTGTTCTGACAAAATAAATCGTTTTGAAGTAAATAAAGTGGCAATTCTTTGAGTCATAAATTTGGCAGGTCTTCCATTTGATCTTTGGGATTTCAGCCATTCGTTTCGAATGTAGCTAAGGATCATAACACGGCAAATGACGCTAGAGTACAAAAATATAAACTTTTGAACAAAAATATGATGAAAACAGTAATTCTTAAATCTTAATAAATGTTTTTATTAAATTATCAAAATGGTTTAATTCTTTTTGATACTATAAAGTGGTGGGTTTCGATTCTCAGATTGTAAAGAAAATAAGCAGAATAACTTCTTAAAGATTACCTGCATTTATAGTAGTGGTTCCTTGAAATTTGGGATGCCATTATTTGTTATAAGTATATAAAGAAAATCATTTTATTAGTAAAAAGCTTACTTGTTTTTAAGTTCTGGCACAAGTCAGAGAGTATCGCCCAGACGAGGCAATGTCGAAGGGCAGAGTCTTGTCTGGGGAAACTGACTCCGTTTTTTACGAGGTCTACAGGGAATTTTTGCCCGAGCCTACGGGATCAAATACCCCACGATAAAACTCGGACTTGTGCCACAACTTGCGCACCAGAAACCGTCGTCAGCGCGTCAAAGATGTCGTCAAAAGCATGGAAATGTCTACATATGCGTCGAGAAAGACTGCGAAAGGATTAGGCTATCAAAGAAGAGTTTGAAGAAAGAAGCCCTTGATTTCAGAGGTTAACAGGAAACTTCCTATAGAATGGCCGACAGAATTCGAGAGCAACAATTATGAATTTTGGTCAGATGAAAGTAAATTCTGTCAACATTCTAATTCGAGATTGGTTTATGTTTGGAAAAATCATAATGAGACTTGGAACACTGAATGTCTGCAGGCGAGAGTGAAATATGGACGGCTTGGAGTAATGGTGTGAAGCGCTGTCTGGTTTGGAGGGAAATCTGAGCTGATTCTTGTTGACAAGCGGTTGAATGGGACAAAATACTGTCAAATATTAGAGAAAGAACTACGCCAACTATTTGAAACCAATCAGATTAATAAGAATGTCTACCTTTTTCAAGAAGATGGAGCGCCATGTCATACGAGCAAAGTAGCAAAGGCCTGGAAGGAATCGCAAGTAATCAAGTCACTCCCATGGGTAGCCTAAAATCCTGTCATGAATCCAATAGAGCACGTTTGGGAGCACCTTCAGCGAAAACTTCCAGAGAGTGCAACAGAAAATTAGGTCAGTGGCAACACTTAAAGAAACATTGCTAAAGGAGTGACAATATATGGCTTAGACGATTGTTGATAACTTGATCAAATCCATGGAAATTTTAATAGAAGCATGTAAACTGGAAAATTGAGGACTTACTCTATACTAGTTCCAAATACTGTTTGTTTATATTGAATAGGGATTACTTAATTAAATTTTGAATTTGGATTTAGTTTATTTCTCCTGGCTAAACACCTTTGTTAGGCCACTATATACAAGATGAAGAATCGGTGTCTACTTTTCGTTAAATACGCTTATAAATCCCGTAACCAGGTATATGCAGTTAAGTACACCTCGTTTGAGTATCCAACGCTTCTTTGGTGTAAATCCGTCGAAAATTGCGGCCGTGCATTCGTTACACACACACACACACACAAAAACACACACACACACATCCTAGATAGATAGAGATATTGTTAAGCAAATAGTGTTCATAAATAAACGCTTCAAACTTGACATCAAGAACAAAGTTTCTTACTGGGTAATTACTCTTTTCTTCGTTTGTCAACATAAGCAATGAAAGTAGCATGTTTACAGGAACATAAACACAGTATTTGAACGAAGATTAAGGATTTATATTTTTGTGCAATATGTCTGCATAATTCTCTTCTCACTAAAGAGATGCCTGGAGACTTAAAAAAAAAGAACTAACAAACCCTTCGAATTGTTAAGGCTGTATAAGATGGCACTTAAAAATGTTTCCATACTGCATATTTAGCAAATTACAAGGCGCTACAGTTTTTCCATATTTTGTATTTACGTACAGGGTAAGGGAGGCTCACCTTAATCATCTCGATGGCAGTTTCGTTTCTCTTCTTCAATCTTTATAAGAAAACGGCGCGTTCTATGTAAGCTCAATGAAATTTGCCAATAATGCTCCATATTCAAGGCCTATAACATTCAAAATAAATAACCACTTTTATATTTTTTAGGTCGATGTTTCATATCATACCTTTCTACTTATATTTATCTGTACATCTCGATATAATTTTAATGCACTGCATCTCCTCTTTTGTGTTTCGTTTGAAATTATAATTATTTTTTTTTTATTTCCTTTGATATCTGCCGTTTACACATTTCTTTCCCGGTCCCGCCCAGGGACCTAAGGTTAGAAATGGTATCATGACACATTCCACTGCAAAAAAAATATATATATTACATAGATAAAGCCCTTCGTAAAGTTTGGCCTGTACTTGTCAGAATAATTTTTTGTATCTCTTTGAGGCATGGACTTCCAGGGATCCCTTCAATTAGTCTACTGGGATCTTTTCCAACCAATCCTAAGGCTCCAACTACAACAGGAATTGTTGATGTTCCCATGTGCCACATTTTTGAGATTTCTATTTCAAGGTCCTTGTATTTTGACAGCTTTTCGAATATCGTCAAAGATACATTGCAGTCTGCAGGGACTGCCATATCAATAAGGAGGCACTTATTTTGTTTGTGGTCTTTAATAACAATGTCTGGTATTATTATTATTATTATTATTATTATTATTATTATTATTATTATTCAGTCAGTTATGTGCCATGCGTGATATACGCTTAGGCACATAATCTTATGATACATGACTGACGAGGCAGATTTTTTTACATGCAGTAGGTTGTCATTTCTTTCTGCGTTAGACCAGTTGCCATCCAAGGATGTCTGCCGTTGAGCAATTGCCATCCGGTTTGTCCGGCTATTTACCCATAGCTGTGGGGAGAAGAAGATGTAACAAACCTTTTCAATCGTTGAAGATGATTCATACCTTTCCCAAGCTTATTAGCACGTAAGTGAATGTCATGGATTCGAATGGAATTCGAACTCGGCTCTCCGATTCCTCAATCCTAGCCCCTATCCATTACTTCTCCCTGCCATTGTATCATATGTATCGTTATTGTTGTTGTGTTTATTATTATTATTATTATTAATTGTGTATATTATGTTTCCTGCTTTGTATACTGTAGAGCTGGTTTCAAACTATGGTCCTTAGGCCATATGGGAATATTTTCATTTAATTAACAGCACTTTTCTTAGTATATGGGATTTGGCATTTTTTGTAAAATCCTTTTTTTATAAACACTGGAATCCTGTGGGCAAGTAATACTAATTAGTTAGCAGGATCCTTTATCGTCATTATTTAAACTTTCATAATGAATAATGATTGCCTTTATACCTCATTATAACATTACATTATTGTACACTTTTACCGCTAACCATTGTTCATTTAGATCCGATACTTCGCTTTACACATGACTGAACGCATCCAATTGAATACGCACCAAAAATTATGAAAGCAAATTATAAGTATCGTATATAATCGTGTATGAGTCGACTTCGTACAAAAAAATTCAGGAGTCGCACTATATATGAAGTCGACTCATACACGATTATATTAACTCATCCAGATAACAATTACCTGTGTATAGTGCAACTAATCAGCAAGGATTTAGATTATCCCAGTAATTATTATTATTATTATTATTATTATTATTATTATTATTATTATTATTATTATATCCTTGGATTTCTGTTGTATACACATTTCCTTCCGGGTCCCAACCAGAGACCTATCGTCAAAAATGGCTTTATGACATTTTCAACTGATCAATTTTTGTTAAAAAAAAAAACTATGCTTTCACACATTCTACATGGACAAATCGTTCATAATATTTTAGCTGTAACTGTGAGCACATTTTTTGTATTACTTTAACCCTTTCAGCCCTGCGTTCCTGGACAATTTTAACCCTTCTGTCTGAGTTCCTGAGTCAAAATTTGCAAATAATTAGTGTGTACTCTTTCACGGTAGATATAAAAAATAGTTAAAAGTGGCTGGGCATTAAGTCATATTTCAATACCGCCGGTAAAGCGGTGGTCAGAGCTAAAAAGGGTTAAACATTGTTCTACAACAGATTGTCTATATCAGTAGTTATTGGGATCAGTAGAGAATGTTACAGGATGTCAGTAAAGGATCCCCAATTAGGATCAAACTTAGTAATAATATCTACACGTAGCTCTACCTTATGTAGATATCCGACGGCATTCTATCAGTAGAGGGATCCTCAATGAGGATAAAATTCAGTAGTCATGACTTTCACTGCCACAGTTTATTAGAATGAGCCTAAAGGGTCCCATGTCAATAGATAGATCCCCAAAGGGGATTAAATTTAGTATCAGTGCCTAATTGTTGATTTATCTCACTTTATGAAGATAGTTTTGTATAGAAATTGTCTCAGAAAATTAGCAGATGAATCCCCAATGAGGATTAGACTGAAGAAGGCTGGAGCGAACAACGGCCGAAACGTTGTGATAAACATGGCGACAAAGATGAGGACAATAGTCCGAATAATGTAAATAGTGTCAAACATTAACCCTTTCAGCCCTGCGTTCCTGAACAATTTTAACCCTTCTACCCGAGTTCTGAGTCAAAATTCGCAAATAATTGGTATGTAGTGTTTCACGATAAGTGTAAAAATAGTTACCGTTCAATCTGTGGCTGGGCATTAAATCATTTTTCTCTACGACCGGTTAAGCTGTGGTCAGGGCTCAAAGGGTTAAGATGTGAGCTATCAGGAATCTTTTCCAATCAAACCGAGGTCTCCAATTGGAATTATTCATTTTATGTATATTAAAGCTACATTTTATTATATACATATTAAAATTCAAAAGTTCTGACATTTCTTGCGGAAGGGAGCACTTTTATGCCAGAAGGCTGTTTGGGGGCAGACTCTATTCAGAGCTGCTCATTTAAACTCTGGATATATAGATATATTATATATCCTAATGTTCACACAATACAGCACCCAAGAGTCACTCCAGATAGAGGGTACTTGTGTGCTGTTGTATGAGCGTAAGAAAAGGCAAGAAGTGAAGTTCATGAGGTTATGAAGGAAAGATAATGGTTAACTCTAAACTTGACGAGGTTAACATTGCAGTGTTTGAAAAATATCCGACCTGGAGTCGTTACCGCAAAACAGCCATTCTTGGAAAAAAACCTTTTCAGTGGAACTTACCTCTAACTACTCGAATACGAAAGGAATAAAGGTGATTCATCCTTGTGTCTATGGCATAGCATTTACTGTCTGTTTGTTCTTCAAGTAATCCTACAAATTCTCTTTTTCATTCAGGTCAGGGCTGTTTCAATGTCATTCAAAACTTTCTTATTTTGTCTTTCTTAAGATAATCTGCTTTGTGTGGTATGTTGCACCAACATACATAAATACACTGCAATCATATTTTTGTAATCCGTCACACGTACATAATACAGGTGATAACAGAAAAAAATTCAATGTAAGAAAATAAAGTATTTAATTACCAAACACAATTAAAACACATCAACAACAAAAGAAGTAAAGAGTCAACGGAAAGATTATTGATTACTTATCAGTTAATATACGTCTGCGTAGAGCTGTTAAGAAAAGTACTAATTCGTCTTGAAACACGCAACACTCGACTTTAACGTCCGGGTTAACACAATAGTCAGCACGTAATTGTAACCACCCAATTAGCGGCATGATATATCTATTTATATTATATGGCGGTCTACATTTTCATTGTCTAGAGATTTACATTTGAAGTCCGGTGTCAGCGGTAACACTTTTCATTCATATATGACACATATGTATATATATGTGAATTTATCCTGCAACAGTTACACATACTTTTTACCATTTCTTCTGGTTCCATGGTCCAGGAAATATAAACTACTTGTTCAAAATTAATTTGGCTAAGATTCAGTGAGGAAAATATCATGGACTGAACAACGTCGAAGTTTCAGAGAAAATGGAAACAAAAAGCACACTTATTTTTCACATACGTAAGAGACAGTTGACATTTCTTGGAAACATAATGAGGAAAGAGGGCTTGGAAAATTTAATAATCACAGGACAGCTTGCAGGCAAGAAAGACAGGAGTCTTGCAGTTGGAGATTCGTCTCCAGCTGTACTGGTCAAACTCTCTGCCTCCGGAGCAGAGTCTCGTGTCGGGAAACAGCTACCCGACCCCGTTTTATACGGAGACTACGGGGAATTTTTGGCTGAGTCTACAGGTTCGGACACCCCGCATTAAATCCGGCCTTGTGCCACCTCTGACCGCGTGGAGCAGTTAGTAGATATCCTGCTGTTGGATATTCATTGTGGAATTCTCTTTTCTCACTTCTAGTAGTTGACTACTTCATCTACGTGCCGCAGACGAATCTTATATGTGTTGTTCTTGTTCTAAGTATTACCGTTCGTTTGTTTGATTAGTTTGTTCCGTAGCCTTGTCTAGATTATGACAAAAATTGAAGAAACAAGGTTGCGAAACAGAGACAGCCGCACAAACCAAACTCCTTCAACCATGCCTTATCTTTACAAGTAACAGATTACACCAGTGTTTCTCCAACGGTGTCCCCTGGAACCCTAGAGATCGGCGGTAGATTACTAGGGGTTCCGCGAAAAACAGTGAATAAAATTTTAATTCATTTTACAGTCATTTTTGTTTAATTTTATATTCGCAATTTTACTGTATACGTACGGCATATTGGAATCCTTGGTTATTATAATAAAGACTTCAACCTCTTATATCATTTAAAATTATAATAATCATAGGGAATGTACTTAGCGATATCAAAATGGCGTCAGAGTGAAACCGCCTTTTATGGTTGGTGGACAGGGCTTGTATGTGGCAGAATCTTGTATCATTCAGTGACTTAATGGAGTACAGGAGCATGAACTATGTATATGTATATTATGTTTACCATGTGAACAACGGTAAATATAAGAGATAGATATTATAATATATAATGTTATATAATATTTTTTATACAGTGGTTCCTGAAGATATGAAAACTATTTTAAGGGTTCCACAAGGGTTTGTTCTCTGTTTCGTGCTAGGCAGTTTTTTTTTCGACATAATCTATCTTACGTATTTATAATTCTACCATTGTTCTTTGCTTTGGATATTGCTGTCACATGTGGTTTGGTGCGCCTGTTATATATTTAGAGATTATGGATAAAATTTAAATGAAATGTTATTGGTCATGACGTACCATATCAGATTCAATTCCTTTCTCACCGTCTTAACGTAGTGTTCCCTGTGACTTCTCTATAAATACTTTCATGGTAATTGGTCTGAGAAGTTTAATTCCCCATCCCCTCCCTCGTTAGGTGGTTAGTGATGTCAGTTCGCAGGTAGGATGCGTGGCACCTTTCGTTTCGTGTGAGTGTTTTCGTATTTGTTGTTGTGTTTGAATGAGTGCGTGTCAGTGTGTGTCCTTGGGATGAATGAATGTTCTATAATATAGTCCCGCATTGATTTCGGCCAGTGAACTGGTATTTCTGCCACATTTAGTGTTTGTGGGGGGTTTTAGTACGAATATTATTTTTCTTTAGTTTCTTGTAAATATTTTGTATTCATATTGTAAATACTCATTGGGGTTAGTTTTTAGAATTGTTATTTTATTCCCCTCACCCACAGACACTGAATTGTAAATATGGGGACTAGTTAGTATTTTCATAGAGACTGTGAGGTATTATGGTGGTTGTAGTAAGAAAGGTTCGTATGAATGTGTTGTTTTGGTGTAAGGAATATTGTTCGTACGATTGGGTCAGTGTTTGCGGCTAGCTAAGTTATAGTTAAGACAGCAGAAGACCGTCCTTTCTCCAATCCCCCCTTCGGCCTTGTGCCACATTTCTGTAATTTATACAGAATAAATATCGCTTTCCTCTATGGTACTTACACTTTATGCATTTAAGCGTAGTATTAGATTAGTTTAAAGGTCTCATCATTTTACAGTTGAATTTGCTAGATGTAGCCGTAAGTTCTATGCTAACGTTTTCTTCTATCACACTTCTTGCTTGCGGGACTCTCTTCCGGCTTCTTCTTTCCCGGTCAACTTTGATCTTTCAAAATTTAAATGCGATGTAAATCGTCAACTTCTGTCTTCTTAATTCTCATTCTTTTATTATCTTCTCTCCTTAATAGTCGTTTTTTTTCTCGTGTTATTTAACATTCAAGAGCACCCTGAGGCGATGTAATGGTCTGCTCGTCACTGTAAAACGATTACTACTGAGTAGTGAGTTCGATCCTCGCAGGTTGCCCCATACTTTCAGCCTTGTGCCACATCTAAGCTACGCTTGGAAAATCACTATTATTTAACGCTCAGTAACCTTGCGCGTCCTAGTGACTTTGTTACCTTGCTTGGGGTGACATTATTTTTTAAAAAGGGTAACAAAAATTGTAAAAGAACACTGATTTAGAATAAAAAAAAGAAGTATTGCTGACATATCTGGGACACAGCTACTCTATCATTGCACTCCGGTGTTTAAGTTGCTTAATGCGATCTCGTGGAAGATTACTTATTTTCCGCATCACAGCCTCTTTCCCAACTGATACAGTGTCAGATGCCTAACACTATTCTATCGCCATTTCCACGGCAAACCTTTGAGATGAACTTAATTCTATTCAGTTTAGGACTTTACAACTCAGGCATGCCATGCTATTTCCACGGTGTCTAATCTATTTATAGTGATCCAAATGTAAGAATGTAAGTTTCACTCAGACATCTATTTTGATATCCTAATATTTTACAGAACCGACTCCCCCGTCGATTCTTTCTTTAACAATGAAATTATAACGACTTCAAATCAAGCGTAAACCGTTCTATCACTTCCTCCTTTTAGTAATATTCACTTGCTCCCAACTTCTCTTATATTCACTTCTCATACATCATGATAACCATTTTAACAGTTACCTCTACCTGGAGTTACTCTCGAGCTCTGTTTTATTCATCTTTGAACCGTAGTCCGGACCACCGATCCAATACGAACGCTCCTTTCTTTTGCCATATAGTATGTACTACACCAGGTTTACATACAGTTTTTGAATTCGCCTAAACCGGTTACCACCCAAGGCTATAGAACCCAGTCTGTATCTGTCTATATACTAAGGACACATGGCACAGTGGATAAAGTCGTTGGTTAGATCCAGTGACAGGACCCAAAGAGTGTGAGTTCAATACCCGGTTAAGGCAGTGGAGAACTTTCAGAGGAAAATTAACAGGAGATAACTGATAACTGACATCCATTAAACATGGCACATGGAACTAGAACAGTCTACCCCAGTGAGCGAAATAAAGGCTTCAGTTCGACATTCTAAACACCTGAAGAAGGCCGGAGCGTACAACGGCCGAAACGTTGTAATAAATATGGCGATAAAGCTGAGGACAGTAGTCCCAATAATGTAAATAAGAACCCAGTCTGTAGTGCTCTTTTACCCATAGCTGGGGGGTGCAGACAAGGATTCATACCATTCCCAATGTATTCACTTAAGTGAATGTAATGGATCCAACTGCAAATCGAAATTGGCTTTCCGATTCCTCAATCTGGGCCGCTATCGATTATCCTTGCATTCTGTTTAAAGTGAACTTTAATTTTTTTTAGTCTGGTACTGTAACGTAAATTATGAGTGACTATTAATGCAACCTAAGACGCGACCCGGGGATCAAGGCTGCAGTTTTTGCTTCCACATAGCTGATGGATTCAAAGGAAACTTTACCCATTAGATTGCACAAAAAAAAAATTCCGTTAAGTCGATGGTTTGTGACATGATTTTAGCGGGGAAAGAAGGAATGGTAGTTTTTTTTTTGTTTTCTTTCTTATGGGCGAAGTTTCGTATTAACAAAATTGGTAATGTTTCCGAGTTTATTTTAAGTCGCACAGCAAATGTAAAAAATCGCAAATTAAAGACGCATTATCGCTGGAGGGGATCGAATGAACCAGCGTTCGTCGGAATTCATTATACGAGGCTTTTAAAACATTAAAGTCGTTCCTGGACATTCCGTCGCGGCACATATTTTGGAGGGTGGATTTGCAAGTTATATACCGCGTCAAAGCAGCCATATAGAGGGGGAAGCACACAGACATATAGGCATACACACAGGCCTAGAGATACACATGCGCATACAGACACACACACATAAAAACGAAAATACACACGATGAGCCTGGCACAAGATGCAGCCGTTTTGTAAAAGAAATGCATTGCATTATTTAGAATGAATTTTATGTAATATGATAAACTGAATATTTTTGCATTCAAAATAATATATATGTGATTGCTCCTATATTTCTTCTTCTTTTTCTTCATTTTATCTTCTTCTTTTTCTTGATCATATTTTCTTCTTCATCTTCTTTTTCTTCTACATCTTCTACTTAAATATATGTGTTATCGCTGTAATATTTCTTCATCTTCTTCTTCATCATCATCATCTTTTTCTTCATCTTTTTCTTCATCTTCTTCTTCATAATTTTCTTCATCTTCTTATTCCTCATTTTCTTCATCTTCTTTATCTTTTCTTCTTCATCATCTTCTTCTTACTGTGCATTTTCTTCTTCATCATCCTCATCTTCTTCATCATCTTTTTTCTTCTACTTCATCTTCTTCTTCATCTTCTTCTTCATATTCTACTTCTTCTTCTTCATCTTCATCTTCTTCTTCATCATCATCTACTTCTTCTTCTTCATCTTCTTCTTGTTTTACATCTTTTTCTTCATCTTCTTCATCTTCTTCTTCATCTTCTTCTTCATCTTCTTCATCTTCTTCTTCATATTCTACTTCTTCTTTTTCATATTGAGGGAAGACAAAAATAATTAGTAAATAAAATTTCAGAGTTCAAGCGGATATGCTAGAAGTATAGAGTGTGTACCCGTAAGTAATTCATTCTTATAACCTCAATAAATGCAATCGACCTTTGTATGCTCTTCCGACTATACCCGGTTATGGCATTCAGTATGTTTTTAATTGAAAACTAAACCTTATAAAATATTTACATCACCGAAAGAAGGTGAAGGGATATATTAATTTATAGATGTATTATTATTATTATTATTATTATTATTATTATTATTATTATTATTATTATTATCAAAATCCATTCAGGAGGTGGGTTCACCACATTTCCCTGTACTGGTAGTAATTTTTTACTGTCTTCTATCTCACCTAATCTCTGTTCTGCCAATTATTTAAACAACCTCATGCTCTGCTTTCCTTTGTTCTTCTTGTCTTCAATCTGTCTTTTGACTGTCAAATTTTCCAAGCTCTCTTTCCTCATTATGTGTCCTATAAATTTCACCCCCTTCTTCCTGATATTAAGTGTGTTTTTCTTTCCGTTTTCTCTAAAAAAATCGTCGTTATAGTATAATTAATTTTATTTTTTTAGTTGGATCAGTGAGGGATATAGTTAGTGTTTATGGGTTATTTTAGAATGTTTTTACTCCTGTTTATAGTTAGAATGTATTTGATTAAGGTATAGTAGCTTGATATGTTTAGAGTTATTTGATGATGTATTATCTTCATTTTTATATATGTAAAAAATTACATACATTATTTATGGAAAATTAATTATATACTATACTAAATTTAATACAACCAACCTAGTCGTCCAAAAAATCCTTCTCCGTCAACTGACATCTTACAAAAGACCAATATTATATATCAATTTAAATGTCCTTTGGGTGATTGCATCTCTGATAAAAATGTAAATACTTATGTTGGTTTTACAACGACGACGTTGGCGTAGACGTCTTACGTTTCACTTGAATGACCATAGTTCAATCACAGAACATTTAAAGTCACACTCATGTCCACTTTCACCGTTTCGACAGATTAGACGAAAACACATTAGTACTTCATCAAAATAATAATAAGCAAAAACTTAAAATTCTGGAAGCCATTTATATAAGAGAATTTCACCCCAAATTAAACAGTGTTGATATGAGTATACCAACTAAGTTCCTAAATGTATGTGGCAGCAATGTGGACGTTGAGAAGATTAAGATGAATAATAATAATGAGAATAAGAAGAAGAAAAAGAAGACGTCTAAGATGAATAAGAAGAAGAAGAAGATTAAGATGAATAATAATAATAAGAAGAAGAAGAAGAAGAACATTAAGATAAATAAGAAGAAGGAGAAGAAAGTTAAGATGAATAATAATAAGAAGAAGAAGAAGATTAAGATGAATAATAATGAAAAGAAGAAGAAAAAGAAGATTAAGATTAATAATAATGAGAAGAAGATTAAGATGAATAATAAAAATATTAAAGAAGAAGATTAAGATGAATAATAATAAGAAGAAGAAGTAAAAGAAGAAGATTAAGATGAAGAAGAAGAAGTAGAAGAAGAAGAAGATTAAGATGAATAATAATAATAATAATAATAATAATAATAATAATAAGAAGAAGAAGAAGAAGAAGAAGAAGAAGAAGAAGAAGAACTAGAAGAAGAAGAAGAAGAAGGGAAAGCTGCATTTTATTCGAAACAAATTTTATAATAAAATTCAGTTTCAAGTAAAAAAAATAGTTTATTATTACCACATTTAATATAACTTTCAATACATTAAATATTGATTCCCGTGCCATATCAACCTGTGATTTCCATTCCAAAAAATCAGCATTATTCACTATCTGATTCTTGGAAGAATCAATATGTCAAAATCATATACAAGGTGTCTCCAAAAATGTATACACTCTAATCCTAACCCTGCAACAGCCTAACGCGCAAAGAATTAGATAAGTTTTTGGAGATGAAGTATTTTATTTTTAATAAGATGGGGCCCCACCACACTACGATCGTGATGAACAGCCGTATGTGAATGAAATCTTGTCAAACAGATGAATCAGAAGACGAGTTACTGTCGAATATCGTTCGCTTTCACCGGACCTCACTCATTTAGCCTTTTTTTCTTGTGGGGATATTTAAAAGATAAAGTCTCCGTAATAAGACCCATAACAATCGCTGAATCGGGAATAGGAATCGCGTCAACTGATTTCACCAGGAACTCTTGTGGTATGGAAGCCATAACGTCTTGTATTTTCCCTTCAATGTATTGGTTTGGTATAGTAGATTGGCTTCTTTAACCAAAAGCCCAAAGAAAAAAAAGTCACAGGGTGTTAAATCAGGATTCTTAGCTGGTCATTCAAACATTTTTTTAAGCATTCCACGCCAAGCAAGCCGAGAAGCCACTAACGCGCAAGAGGTTACAGAGAGTTGGAGCGAGAACAAATAGGAGTGGTAGAGAAAGGATGATAATGTTATTAAGCTTATCAGACGATATGAAAAGAATTTACATTAAATAAATAGACAACACTTGTCTATATTATTTAATGAAACATGTAGGAATATATATATATATATATATATATATATATATATATATATATATATATATATATATATATTCATCCAAACATTGTTGAGTATTTCCCTCAAAATTGTGGATGAATTGTCCGAAGTTCATATTTTGTAATTTTTGTTCAAGTACTTTCGACTTTCGCAGTCATCATCCTGGATATTCTTCAGGAAGCTGGCCATTTGAGATGGTCTAGCGTGGTGACATTATAATTAACTGTAATTATGCAAAATAAACAACCCACATTAAATACATTTTTTTTCAAAAAAGAAGATAGTATCTTGAAGTGCGCACATATTAATTTAGTATTATAAAACTAATAACAAATTCCTTCCTTCATTCATTAATGAAATAAAATAAATCGCATTCTTTTTGTGCTGACTTTTTCGCAATAGCCGGTACCCATGATGTAAAACTATAAGAACGTTAGAAAAACTTCAAAAAGCTTCCTTGTCTCTCATATTCTTTCATAAGTAAATATTTTTTTAAGCGTTTCACTCCAAGCAAGGCGGGAAGTCACTAGCCCGTAAGGGGTTACAGAGAGTTAGAGCGAGAGCAAATAGGAGTGATAGAGGAAAGGATGAAGAGAAGGATAGGGGGTAGATCAAGGCATCTGGATACGTCGATTGACATTACATTTGAATAGTTGGAGATTATAGCTATCAGGGAAACAGGAAAAGGAGAGGGAGTTCCACCAGGGAGAGGTGCGAGATATGAAGCTATTGGAGTAGAAGGGACGGCTACATTTAACAGTTTTGACTGTGAAAGGGTGAGAGCGAGATGCCAGCCTAGTAGAACGCTTAAAGTCATGAAGTCTATGAACCAGCGAAAACAGCTCATCGGAGCAGTTACTTTTTAATCACCCTGTAGTTGCTTGAATTATTTCTTGAGAAAACTTGTATACATTTTCAGATACCCTTTAGTATTAAATAAAACCGGGGTATTTCTTCGTTGACGGTTTCCATGTTTGTCAAGTTCATGCTTTCAACTTATTAAAACTCA
Organism: Acanthosepion esculentum; assembly: GCA_964036315.1. Lineage (NCBI taxonomy): Eukaryota > Metazoa > Mollusca > Cephalopoda > Sepiida > Sepiidae > Acanthosepion > Acanthosepion esculentum. The sequence continues at coordinate 48,419,904 of OZ038513.1, read as the reverse complement.
ACGGGGAAAGTATATCAACTGAGAGGAAATGTTTGAAAATAAAAACGATAAGAAAAAATAGCAATATATTCACATACATCAACGATTTAATAAAGTATAGTCTCGTCATATCGTACAATAAAAAAAAATGAAAATTCTTCTTCTAACTGAGTCTTATGTCTGACGGAATTAATTGCCTAACAAATGGAAAAAAATCTTTTTTTCTTGACTTACCATCAAAACGTTCTTATTTCGTCTTTTCTTTTTAATTTTTTATATATTTCATATACTTTTAATTTTTTTTTTTGTTACTTTTTCTCTCTTCTCGATTTATTTAAAAAGTCTCTCTCGCTTCTTTATTTTTCTATGCAAGTAGCAAAATTTATAAATGACACTAATTCATTTTCTTTTTTTTTTTTTTCAGGTTGATTCTCTCTTTTCTTCATGTTTACATTGTTGTGTATATTTTGGTAGTGTTACCACCGTGACGTCACACGCATCTTGAAACTGCAAAAAGAGAGGTAGACACACACATTACATGTACTGTCTTTTTTTATTCTTTTTTTTTATACCCGCTTTGTCGATGTTATAAGTCGACTCTCTAATGTTCTGTTCGCTCGCACGCGCGCATGTGTGTCTATGTATTTTTTTTAAATGAAACTTTCCTTTCTATCTAGCCTCTCTCTCTCTCTCTCTCTCTCTCTCTCTCTCTCTCTCTCTCTCTCTCTCTCTCTCTCTAAAAGATAAACATCTTTGGATTTCAGTTGTCTATTCCTCCCATCTTTCAGAGCCACATGTTCGCACTGTTTTTCTATTCGCTCTCTCAATATTAGAGGACAGTTCCTCTTTCTTTTTTCTTTCTTTCTTTCTTTCTTTCTCTTTTAAATGACAATGCAATGTCTTTCTCTTTTTCAGATCAAACTCTCTCTCTCTCTCTCTATCTCTCTCTCTCTCTCTCTCTCTCTCTCTCTCTCTCTCTCTCTCTCTCTTACAGAATTCTACACACACTCTGGCTTTTAGCTGTTTATTTTTATTTTATTTTTTCTGTTTGTTCTCTAGCTTATACACGCTCTGTCGACATAGTATGACTTAACACTATTTTTTTTCAATTATATATACAGGCATACCACAATTAATGAGCATTTGATTAATACGAGGGTCATTCAATAAATAACGTGAATTTTTCGGGTTAAGGACTTCTAATACAGGTAGAAGCGTACTTTCTTTTCTTTTTTTCAACGTAGTCTCCCAGCACTGTCACACACTTTTGCCATCTGTGCACAAGCTTCCGTATTCCCTCAGCGTAAAAATCTTTGGACTGATGTCTCAGCCAGTCGCTCACAACACTTTTGACTTCATCGTCACTTTTAAACTTCGTGCATCTCATGAACGCTTTCAAGGGACCAAACAGGTGAAAGTCTGAAGGGGCAAGGTCTGGGTTGTAAGGGGAATGAGGGAGCAGTTCTCAGCCCAGCTCGTTGATGGTCTGCACCGTTTGGGCTGCTGTGTGAGGCCTTGCGTTGTCATGATGCAAGATGACTCCTTCTGACTGATGACCCCTGCGTTTGTCACAGCAGATAAGCTCAAAGTCCTTGCAATGTCATCCACTGTCACCCTTCTGTCAGACTGAATGAGGTCATTGACTGATTCGATCACCTCAGGAGACCTCACGTCTGTAGGCCTCCCAGGCCTGTCTTCATCCTCAACACTGCTCCGTCCTTCTTTAAACAATTTAGCCCACTTGTAGACATTCTTTTGGCTGAAACATGTGGCACCATACACAGTTGACATTCTCCTATGAATTTCAACTGATTTGCACCCTTCAGCAACCAAAAACTTGATAACTGACCGCTGTTCAATCCTGGTGCATGCTTCTTGATCGGCCACCTTTGTTAATCGCCAAAACTCTTAAAGTTTGTTTTTTTTAATCTGCAAAAGAAATTAAATCCATGTGAAAAAGAAGTAAAAAAAAATAAAAAATAAAAAAGAGTAAGCTTCTATCTGTATTAGATGTCCTTATGCCGAAAGATTCAACTTATTTATTGAATGACCCTCGTACTTTTACGATTAGCGAACTAAATATTTTATATAACAAAATTCGATAGCCGTATACACATAATACTCGGTTGTTACGGTAAAACCTTCTTCAGCTTAAACTTAGTAATTGAAAATGACTTTCTCATAGTTACCGATGCACAGATTGGTCCGAAAGCCTTGTCACACCCTACAAAAAGCACTGAGAACAATATAAGAACGGTAATACAAAGCACAATGACTTAGATCCAGTTTATTTTCTTTCATCGACGTTGTCCTTCATCGAGAAGGTCTATATGAACACCATCATTGTCAGGGCACAAAATGATGCGGTGCCATGTCCTGTGTGATATTTTACGAAGCTGCACTTTGTTGATTGCTGCAAAGGTTCTCCAAATGGTTTCCTTGCAGTGATCAGTATTCTGATATCGTTCATGTGAAACTCTCTCCTTGATAATACCCACCCCACAGAGCATTGATCCAATCAGGATTCATCATTGGCGACCACATTCTTAACAAGATATCCAGATGTCACAGTGATGATAGCAGACACGAAAAGGAAATTACAAAACCTCCTACAGAAGGTAGCGAAGGAAAGCGAGAAGAAGGGACTAAGCATAAACTACAAGAAGACCGAATGCATGGTCATCAGTAAAAAAAAAAAAAATGAGCCCGAAATGCGATTTACAGGTCGGGGACACTAAAATCAAGCAGAAATTTAAATATCTGGAAAGTGTTTGACAGAGGACAGACAATAAGTGCGACGCGGAGATCCGAAGACGTATTGTGATGACCAAAGACGCATTCCAAAAGCTAAAATCTAAGTAGGAGATAATTGACATAAAATTACATGACAAATACAACGTCTTTTGTATAATTTTAAAAATTTAATATTTTTTTAAGCATTCTAATATTTTATTTAATTCTAGGTACTTTGGTTTCATAATCTTACTTAAGAAGATATCTGTTGAGGAAATTTTAGAGATTTTACCAATAAATTTTAAATGTACCATACAGGGTGGTCCAAAAGTCTTGTCACCGCTTACAACAAATTATTGAGAACAATAGAAAACAGTAGTACAAAGCACGTGTACTGGATTCAGCTTATTCAGTTTCATTGACGCTTTCACACATCGAGAGGATCTGCATGAACACCATTATTTTCGGATCACCCAGTTCCTATATACAGGAATCCATTTGATTACTGTGTCTAATGACTCGCTAATCGATGGATTCCTATATATATATATATATATAGAGAGAGAGAGAGAGGGGGGGTTCAAGACCTAGTGGAGATAATATATTTCACGCTTAAACGCAATCTTCATACGTTTTATTCTTGACATTGAGCATTTAATCTATAAATAGATCAAACAGCATATTTTTTATCACATCATCCCGTTCCCACCCCTACACCGTTGAAACTGTTAGATGTAGACGTCTCTTCTACTCCAATAGCTTCATGTCTCGCACATCTCGCCTGTCGAACTCCCTTCCCTATTACTGTTTCCCTGACAAATACAATCTCCAACGGTTTAAGTGTAGCGTCAATCGACATCTCCAGTTGCCTTGATCTATCCACTTCCCTTCTCCACATCCTTTCATCTTTCATTCCTATCTGCTCTCGCTCCAAATCTTCTGTAACCCCCTTGCCTTGATCGACCCACTGAATTTCTCTTTCTCCACATCCTCTCCTTTACCACTCCTATCTGCACTTCCTCCAACCCTTCTATAACCCCTTGCGTGATAGTGGCCTCCAGCCTTGCTTGCGGTGATACGCTTAAAAATATATATATATATATATACACATATAACAGCTCATCAGTGTGGCTAGGCGTCAAGTTGCCTCCAGTTAGGATCGAAACTCGATTGAATTGGCGTCAGTCGGGTGATTCAACCACTAAGGCGTTTGCGCACGGCAGGGAAGAAGGTGAATTTAAGCGTATTTATTTTTAGATAAACACACAATGACAGTGAGAACTCGATTCGATATACCGAAGACTTTCACATTATTAGCCGTAATAGTCACTGTTTAATAACCCAAACTTCCCCCCAGAGAGCTTAACTGAAATAAATTCTTCAGGGGTATATATATATATATATATATATATATATATATATGATAGAAATTGTAAGGAGGATTTGATAATTATAATTAAGTAATCCATTGAGTCTGAAAGAAACCTCAACAGAATTATAATTATCAAATCCTCCTTACAATTTCTATCATATGTATATCATTGCTTGATCCAGCTTCTAATGCTTCAGTTTGAGCGGCTTGGTGATAGTAGTCGTGGCTCCGGGGGGGGGGGGCACAGTCCTATTGTTACAGAGAACTCCAGTTGAGTTCCACCACGGAATATGTGAGCGAGCGGCGCTATATTGAGTCTGATTTGCTATCTCTTCGTCACTGAAGCCCGTTGGAACAGTTGGTATGATGTTTGTTTGACAACCTAACTGTCAGGTTTTCAATTCTCGGTAGTGGATGCGCACTGCTGATGAGTCCCAAATATAGGACGAAACGGCCGTCCAGTGCTTTCTGCATTCTGTTGAGGTTTCTTTCAGACTTAATTATATATATATATATATATATATATATATATATATATATATATATATAATCATTTGTTTAAATATTATAACATAAATATGTTATAAAATCACTACAAAAATAGCCATTTTGTTTCAACACTCCCAGTGTCTTATCAAGTGATGATGTTGAATGTAGAATAAATGGTTTTTAAACTTTTAAAATCCATTTATTCTACATTCAACATCATCACTTGATAAGACACTGGGAGTGTTGAAACAAAATGGCTATTTTTGTAGTGATTTTATAACATATTTATGTTATAACATTTAAATAAATGATTATATCTGATCTACTCTGTATTGAGCACTCTTTAAAGAATAATAATTGTTGGTTATTGGAATTTACTCCGTATATACCAATCCCACACTTGGGTATATATATATATATATATATATATATATATATATATATATATATATATATATATATATATATATACACGTTTTAAATGACAAATCATTTTCTTTCTCGTTTTCTGTTCAACACAATACAATTCTTTAAGCATTACACACTCTCTGACTTTTATGTTTACATTCTTTCTATCTTTTAAACTCAATTTGTCGACGTTGGAATTCTCTCTCTCGCCCCCTCTTTCTCTCTTTCTCTTTCTTTCTCTTACTCTGTGTGTATTTTAAATGCAACTACTTCCCTCTGTCTTTTCTGTACATTCTCTGCGTTTGAGAACCACACGCACCCTCTGACTCTCTTTCAGATGCCAATTCTCTCGCTGACCTGATTTCAGATTTCAATTCTCTCTCTGTCGCTTTCTATTTCTCCCTATCTTTTAAACGGCAAATCTCTTTTATCTGGCTCGTTACTCTATGTGAGGAGCACACACTTTCTCAGACTTCTTGTTGTTTTTTCAGAGGTCCATTCTTTTTCCGTTTTTTCTTATTCGCTGTCTCCATGTTTAGAAGCCAATTATCTCTCCAACTCCATGTATTTCTCCTTGTAGCGTTTGAAGAGTTCAATTTCTTTCTATTTTTTATTGTCCAGTTTCTCTTTTTGAGAAACACACACACACACGCGCGCACGCTAACTTTTAGCTGTCTATAATTTCTCTCTTTTAGATATCTATTCTCTCACTTTTCACTCTCACTCGTTGATGAGAATTTTCTCTCACACTTTCAGACATTTTGTTTTTCTTCCGCCATCTTTAAATATTATAATAGTCATTATTTTGTCTGTTGAAGCTTATGCTTATTAATAAGAGGGTTGTAACTTACGGGGATTCATCTAATAATGTCCAGAATTTGGGGTAGTGTATTTGGGGACAATACGATCTGGATGACGTTTCGCAGATCTACATCGCGCATGCAAGCAACCCTCACTTGCCTGAAAGCAGAAACTATCTACACTGAAAACAATAGAGCACAATTCCCAGCTGATCTTTTCGTGACAAGACGAGAACTGTGCTCGACCGTCTTAAGGCGTAAAGGAAATTTGTCTAGCGGCTCTGTGTTACTCTCTGAATTACATGCAAAAACATGGCCATATCGTCTCATTCAACAAAACGTCATCATGAGCGTAGTTTTGTAGTGCTCCGTCTTCTCGAAAATAAAATCCTTCATCCCCAAAAACCTTTTAATCATTTGCTGACCTTTAGTTTCCGGGAATCTCCTCATTGTTTATATATGTACTACTGGAAGGGTCACGTGTCCAGAATGCGTCCCACTCGACGCCCACGTATCATCATGCTTGGAAAACTCGCCAGCGGCAAGAGGCTGCGCGTTGGCCGAAAACGACGCTTCAAAGATCAGTTGGCAACGTTGACCCCGAGGACTGCGAAACCCTTGCTGCAAACCGGCCTTCCTGTCGTAGGACCAACCGAGGGGAGATCGAGACTTTCGAGTCCAACCGTCAACATGAAGAGAATCTGCGACATACTGTCAGGAGGGCCCGACTCGCCCAGCCACAGCCCGTCACCCATACCCACCTGTGACTCCAACTCACGACTGTTCAGTAGTAGGCTGGGTCTTCACGGCAAACTTCGCCGCCGCCGCCGCCAGAGGGTAGAAAAGGAATAAGGAAAGAGGACGACGATCCCGATGATCAGATGCCAGTGGGTGCCGACGACGATGACTCCTGATCTGATGAGAATTTAACCCGACATCCAAATAGATTAATTGCAATATGTTTGAAAGGTTAAGGTTTGACGAAGTATTAACTTCTTAATTGACTTTTTGGTGCAATATTAATTTTGTAATTAATGTTCCAGGGAATACAAATTTTTCATCGCAATAGGTTTGACGGGATTACCCTCTCCTATATTGAGAAAAATATTTGGAAAGACAAGATGTTTCTAAAATAAAAAAGAAAATGGATGCCATTTAGGTTTCTCATAAAAATCTCTTATATGCGTTTGTAACATCGACAATGCATCAATTTGGAACATTGAAGGGTAAGTCAAGAATTATCCGCACTTTCGCGATAATATATAATCACACTGCTTTCGGCTTATGTGCACTTATAGTTGGTACTCTTGTTGTCACATGATCGAAGTTTGAGCTTGATCGCACCGATTTCCTTGCTGCTTTTACAGTGTGAGCATGCCCGCTCCATGAGCCAAGGAGGAACAAAGATCAGTGACATGAGTTCTCTGGTCGGAAGGTGTGCAAGGGACTGAAATTCATCGGAGGCTTTTAACACAATACGGCAACAGTGCACATCCGCGTAGAATTGTGTATGAGTGGACCGAGAAGTTTAAAAGTGGCCGGACAAGCGTGACGAACGAAGCAGGAGTACGGCGCCCGTCAATCTTCATTGCTGACGAGAAGATTCAGCAAGCTCGAGAGATGGTGAGGACGAACCGACGAGTTATTATCGATGAGCTAGCATGCTCCCTGCACTTTCGGATCACTGACCTTTATTCCACATTGGGGGAACACTGCTAGCGGAGCGTCCATGCTAACATTGTAACAGCAGCAAGAAAACTGGAGCGACGAAGCTCGAACTACGATCACGTGACCATAATTGTACCAACCAGAAGCACGCATGAACAGAAGGCAGTGTGACAAACCTAAAGATATGTTATAGCAAAAGTGCTGTATATATATGTGTGTGCGTCTGTGTGTGCGTCTGTGTGTGTGTAAGTGCTGGTGGTAATAAAACCGTGCTTGATATATAATAACAGCTTGATAATAATTATACATTTTGTTCCTCACTGTTAGCACAGCGCTGAGTTCCATGCACGATGCAATCGGCAAGTACAGATTGAAAACTAACCGTTGTAAAATATAAATATTGACATTTATAGAGTACAGTTTTAGTAGTACATCGCTCTATTCACGACAAGAAAATCTATATACATACGTCCTAATACGAAAATATAGTTTAAGTACAAATGCACACATCTTCAAATATAATAAACATGTCCACGCAAAGATCAGTGATCTGATTTCTCTGGTCGGAAGGTATGCAAAGGACTGAAATTCATCGGTGGCTTTTAACACAATACGGCAACAGTGCCTATCCGCGTAGAAGTGTGTATGAGTGAATTGGGAAGTTTAAAAGTGGCCGGACAAGCGTGACAAACGAAGAGGGAGTACGGCGCTCGTCAAGCTCCACCGCTGACGAAAAGATTGAGCAAGCTCGAGAACTGGTAACAGCGAACCGGTCAGCTATTATCGATGAGGTAGTATGGTCTCTGCACTTTCGGATCAATGTTTCTTGTTCCATCTAAACGGTATCGATAATTCCTACTTAACATCTTTGCAAACAATACCGCATCTTCATTTCTCACTTTATCTCTTGTATTCGACAAAATGCAGTAGCCTTATTAAATCGCCATCCCAGCCTCTTTTGATATGTTATGCCATCTTTTTTTAGTACATTTTATTAGTCTAGCGTATAGATGTTTTATTTTTAAGCGCAAGCCTGGGAGCGGGCAGTGGGGTATATATATATATATATATATATATATATATATATATATATATATATATATATATATATATATATATATATATATATATACACTACAGTTCAAAAGTTTGAAGTTACTCTCAGAAATAGCATGGCATGAACTTGACAGTGAAATAAATGAAAAAGATCTTTCATGTTATGGCATCTTTTTTCGGACATTTTATTAGTCTAGCGTATAGATGTTTTATTTTTAAGCACATATATTTGTGTATTTAGGCAGCAATCCTTCTTTCATGCACATTTCATTAAAAACGAATGACAAGGTGCTTTTATTTAGTTTTTAATATAATTTCTCGTGAGATCTAATAATGTTTTTCTTTTCAGATGATAAATTATATAAAAACTGTCCGAATGTTATTTTTATCCGAGCGCTTTCGGCTATACATTTAGCCATTTTCAAATATATATATATATATATATATATATATATATATATATATATATAAAGGTGAACATAGAAGTCAACACTTAAAGGTGACAGTCTGTTTCATGCTAGATGCAATCGTCAGGCCACCATCTAGCATGAAACAGACTGTCGCCTTTAAGTGTTGATTTCTATGTTCACTTTTATATTTACACACGTTCTATCTCTGATATCGAGCACTTTATCCCATAAATATAGCACACATTAAGACTATATTTCTTCATTTATATATATATATATATATATATATATATATATATATATATATATATATATATATACATATATACACTACAGTTCAAAAGTTTGAAGTCACTGTCAGAAATAGCATGGGATGAACTTGACAGAAGAGTGAAAAAAATGAAAAAGAGCTTTTAGAGTCATTGAAAAAAAAAATGAAATCAATTATCAAACGTATAATTTTGGAAAAATTTTCAACGAATGCCAAAAATTTGTGCTGCAGTAATCAAGGCTGAGGGAGGATATTTTGGAGGGAGCATTTCTTTTATTTTTGTTATAATAAAATTCATAATAAAAAATCAGGTCTCAGTTTTCTTAATCATGTAAAATAATTTTCAATTAAAGTACAACACAACTGCTTTTTGGAGCAATTTATAAATTACCAGGGGTTGCCCTCAAACTATTCAACTGTAGTGTGCATATATATATATATATATATATATATATATATATATATATATATATATATATATATTGTTGCATTCTGTGTTGTACTGCGTCCCCATACTACGACATAAAATGGTATCAACGAAAAGGACGATTTCTTTTTTTCATTTGTTTTATTAGGAGAGTGTGGTGGCAGCTTGGATTCTAAGAAGCAGCGGGAGGAATGACTCACAGGAACAGATCTCGCAGGAGACATTAGTCGATCTCTCAACCATGGTGTGGCATGCGAATCGATGCTTCAGTATTCTTACAGCCCTCTTTTGAATACGCGCTGTTTTGGATATATATCCAAAACCCAAACAACGACAATGATTCACTGTCAGAATACCACGCCCAGGTGGAACTCCGGCCAATCGCTGACCATCCTGGCCTTCACGTTCTGTAACGATATATATATATATATATATGAGCATTGAAGTCAACACTCAGAGGCAACAGGCTGTTTCATGCTAGACCCAATAGTCAGGCCGCTAGTGAGTGTTGGGCTTTTTCTCGACTATTTATATATATGGGTCAGTGGTGCATTGTGGGTAATCTATTCTGGCGGTTATTTTGGCGGGAGTGGCTTGTTGATTTACTTATTTATTTTTTTATTTGGGTTAATTTATTTTACTTATTCTTATTTATTTTCATTTTTTATTTTATATATTTATTTATTCGTAGTAAAAAATTTGGGTGGATTTGCTTAGATAGTTTATTTTGGTCTGGGAAGATAAAGTTATCCATTCGTCCAATTTTGGGATTGGTTGCTGTAGTCTATTCTGTTATTTTGGCAGGAGGCAGATTTTAATTTATTATTTTATTTATTTATTTGGATTGATAATTTTTTTGTTCTAACGGTTATTTTAGCGGGAGCGGGTTTTAATTTGTTCATTATTTGTTTATTTGGGTTAATTTATTTTCCTTGTTTTGTTCTTATTTATTTACTTATTTTTTATTTTGTTTATATTTATTTACTCTTTTCGGTTTTCGATTTTACGTAAGGTTGTAATGTTTTATTTTTTATCTTCATATCGAAGTTATAGCTATTTCTTCGTCCATTTTGGGTTGATTGTTGTACTCTATACTAACGGTTATTTTGGCGGGGTTGGTTTGTTAATTTGTTAGTCATTTACTTTAATTATTTATTTGGATTGGTTATTTTTACTTTTTCATATATTTTTTTATTTTATTTATTCTGTTTCGTCTATTCTAACGGAGGTGGTTTGTTAAATTGTTTATTATTGGCTTGGGTTAAAATGTTATTATTATTTTGTTAATTTTTATTTATTCTTTCTAGTTTTCGGTTTTCGAGTAATGTAGTAAAGATTTGTTTTCATGTCTGCATTTGTATTAGCTCAGATCGTTTATTTAGTAATTTATTTTAGTCTTGGAAGGTAATAATAGCTATTTTTTCCTCTAAACAAAGCTTGAAGATTTTGAATTGTTTGTTGTTGGTTGATAATTTTTTCCTTCGATGATATTTTTGTTGTGATTTGCGTTTTGTTTTTAATTTCCGAGATATACTTAGAAAGCATTGTGTTGTTCACGTATTTACTATTTGTCTAAATTATATTTTGTGTGCATTATTTCTTTGTTTCCACGGTCTTTCAGTTACTCCTATGTATACTTTTCATTATCTGGTGATTTTACTTTGGCTTGGTATATTACGTTGTTTTGTAAGCAATTACCGTTTAAGGGACATTCATTCTTTATTCTGCAGCTACACGTGGGTTTAATTTGGGTTTTCGATAGTTTTCCTGTTGTGCTTTTTTATTATTTGTGCCATGTTTTTGGTGCAACTGTAGCTGATTTCTACAGTGTTTCTGTTGAATATTTTGTGTAGAATGCTTCAGGGAAGTGTTTGTGTAAGAGTTTGAAGAATATTTTACCTACGTTTGTTTTTACATTTTTGCCGTACGGTGAGTTGAACCATATGATATTTCTCTTCCTGTTAGCCTTTCCTGTGCACTGTGGTGAGTATGCGAGTCCTGCCTGGAATCCACTATCTTTTAGGGCTGTTTCGTAGTCTTTCTTAGCTTCGTTAAATATGGTTTCATTGGAAGAATTGTCGGAAAGACAGCGTTTAATCTATTTTTGTATCTGATTGATTGTTGAAAGCAGGTGATTGGAAGATGTGTGTATATAGAGTGGTTTATCATTGGGTTTTCTGTATGGTTTATATGCGCCTTTTCTTAGGTTGAAGGTAATATCTAAAAAATCTACTTCGTTTAGATTAGTTTTTATATCTATGTCGAATCCGTTATTTTTTAAATTCTTTATTATTGCTTTTCTAGTTTTCTCTGTGTTTTGTTTGTTATAGATTCTTAAGATTAAGAGACCATCGTCCCTGTAGAGTCCTGTATCACTTCTATCGATTATTTTGCTTAGTTCGTAGTAAATATATACGTATGATTTCGCAGGGCTCTGCACCTTCAAAGCTTCCCATAAATAGTAAACATAATTTTTAAAAATAACAAATAATAAACATAAATAATAAACATAATGTGAGCCAACGTTCCTAGCAGCAGGTCTAGCAATTGATTCACTATAATCTTTCCAGTTAGAAACGTTGACACGAGAAGGCGCAATAATTCACTCTCCTGGTGAGTTTAGAATCAACCCTGCTGATGGAAGGCTAGAAAGGTTCTTGAAGACGATTAAAAGAGAAAATTCTCGTTTTGGAGACGTTAAAATTCTGAAGCAATTCCTTGCGCCTGTTAACAACAGATTCTATATCATCTTTGAGATTAGCTAACACCTTGATCTAATCGAACCGATCAGACAGGACTAAAAAAAGTTCAATCATCAGAATAGATTATATTCATGTGTCGACGTATTCATGTATGCCTATTTGTCTATATTTCTGAGATGAGGTATTATGTACATTATTTACATTATTCGGACTATTGTCCTCATCTTTGTCGCCATATTTATTACGTTTCAGCCGTTGTACGCTCCGGCCTTCTTCAGGTGGTTGTAATGTCGAACTGAACCCTTTATTTCCCTCACTGGGATAGACTGTTCTAGTTCCACGTGCCATGTTTAATGGATGTCAGTTATCAGTTATCTCCTGTTAATTTTTCCCTCTGAAATTTCTCCACTGCCTTAACCGGGTATTGAACTCACACTCTTTGGGTCCTGGATCTAACCAACGCCTTTAATCCACTGTGCCATGTGTCCTTGAGGACATCTGTGTATAAATTTCTGGGTATTATAAACCTAATGTCTTCAGCAACCATTTTTACCAGTTTACTCCAGTGAGCGAAATAAAGGGTTCAGTCTGACATTCCAACCACCTGAAGAAGGCCGGAGCCTACAACGGCCGAAACGTTGTAATAAATATAGCGACAAAGATTCATGTGTCTCTGTATGTACGTATGCCTATTTGTACGGTGTATGTATTCTTTGCTTGCATTTCTGTGTATGCGTTCATAAATTAAAATAGGTGTATATGTGTGGACCAATGAACATACACAAACAATTATTTCGTATACTGAAATGTTCTCGTTCAATATAGTTGCTCGATAACCCATTGTCTGTCTCTGTGGGAGTTGAAGAGTTACAAATATGTCTGAGAAGATGTCTGCAAAAACATAAGCTCTCGAGAATCTCGAGTTATTTGGTAGAGACACCCGTGAGATTGCTTCCACCGACCTCTAAAATGTTAACTTCTTCAATACTAGGGTCAAAATTTGTATCTGCTATATATTTTCACAATCTTCACAAGCAACAATCTCCACCACCGACGTTTATGCAACAACCTCATTCAGCAACACTCTACCTTGCGTGGCTCTTCGGTCTTATTTTGGGCTAACATTAATGGGAAAGAAGAGCAAGGTATTATATATATATATGTGTGTGTGTGTGTGTGTGAGTGTGTGTGTGTGTGTATGCGTGTGTATTCTTTACAAATATAGTTTTAAGTTAAGCTATATTTATCGATAAAATTTCTTAATATCAGGTATATAGCCTTTGAAAATATAAGAATGGACACTGCAGTCAACAAGGAGTGATGAAAGTTTGTTTCATTTTTAACGGGATCTTCAGATTGAAACAGACTAATGCGATTCGGTGTTGACCATAGATAGATAGATAGATAGATAGATAGATAGAAACCGTGATAGATAGATAGATAGATAGATAGATAGATAGATAGATAGATAGATAGATAGATAGATAGATAGATAGATAGAAGAGAATAAAATATTTAGATGTGAAGCGAATGTAATAGATAGATAGATAGATAGATAGATAGATAGATAGATAGATAGATAGATAGATAGATAGTAACCGTGATAGATAGCTAGATAGATAGATAATGGCAAAAAGCTAAGTGAGATAGGCAAACATCTTGGTAAGTACACCCCTCTCTTTGCAACTGTGAAGAAGTGGGCTGCGGAATTCAAGTGTGCAGGGACAGCACTGTAGTTGACCCCCGTCAGGTCGTCCAAAAACTCAACCACTTATGAACAAATTGATGCCATTCACCGTATGGTTTTGGATGACAGACGTCTTAGTGTCCAACAAACAGCATAGGCATTAGTTCTAGTTCGGTCCATATTGTTTTAATTGAGATCTTAGGGATAATAGTTTGTTTGTTTAACCAGCATATCGACCTTCGTTGGGCAATTTAATGTTGAAAACGGTTTGTTTTTTTCAAAAAAGTATAGTTGGTAATATTGTTTTTCAAAAAAGTATAGCTGGTAATATTGTTTTTCAAAAAGGTATAGCTGGTAATATTGTTTTTTCAAAAAAGTATAGCTGGTAATATTGTTCCTCAAAAAAGTATAGCTGGCAATATTATTCTTCCAAAAACGTATAGCTGGTAATAATATTTTTTCAAAAACTTACAGCTGGTAATAATATTTTTTCAAAAACGTATAGCTGGTAATAATATTTTTTCAAAAACTTACAGCTGGTAATAATTTTTTTTCAAAAACGTATAGCTGGTAATAATATTTTTTCAAAAACGTACAGCGGGTAATAATATTCTTTCAAAAACGTATAGCTGGTAATAATATTCTTTCAAAAAGAAATGTGCTGGAAAAGACCTGGAAGTTTGGAAAAGACCTGGAAGTTCACTATTTGCCCATAGCTGGGACCCCCCAACAGGTGCTACCACCCCGGGTCAGGGTGGACCTGGGAACACCAGCAATTAAGAGGTGGTTCCACTCTTCCTCAAAACCTCCTGATCAGAGGCCTTGCTGTTGGATGCAGTTTAACGTCGTACCCAGGACGCTTAGGGATGAGCAAACTTTCTGCAAGATGGTTCTCAAGAATCCTGACACCAGAGCTGAAGTTGAAAAGAGTGGCGATTTCCAGGACACTTCTGACTTACTTCCAGTCTGACCCTGAGAATTTCCATCTCAAAAAGTAACTCAAGATAAAACTTGGGTTCAGCACTTCGAACCAGAATCAAAGATCCAAAGCACGGAATGGAAGCACCCCTGAGGGAGTTCACCCAGGCAGCATCTATTGGCAAGGTGATGCCTTCCGTTTGGTAGCATTATGAAGGCGCAATTATGATATACTACCTATTAATGGGCGGTAATATTTATCAGAATTAATCAACTGAAGAAAGCCATCAAGTCGAAAATCAGAGCGTATCTGAGGGAAGGTGTGCTCTTTCTCCAAGATAACACGCCCGTTTACACTGCAGTAGCTGAAGCAGCCAGATGTAGCCGGGAATTGCTATCGCGTCCCCCTAAACTCACCACATTAGCTACATCTGTTTTCTAAACTCAAATATCCCGCCTAGGTGATTGCCACTTTGGAAACAATAATGAGATTATATGTAATGTGGAGGAGTTTTCAGAGGACCAGAACGCCATGATGGGGTTTCACTGTTAAAGTATTGTTTGCCAAGTGTATTGATATCAAAAGGGGAATATATTGAAAAATAGTGAAAAACTGTCTGGTTTCTCCAGCACCTTCCTGTTTAGATATATAACTTTTTGAACGACCTTTGGACATTCATAGAGAAGTAATTTACTTGGGCGGTAATCACTTCTCAAGACGGTTCCAAATGATCCAACAAAGGAATTCGTTTTGGAGACCCATTTTCATTAAGTCGAGATATTTCCAGCCCGTTTCATATCATATTCCAATATTTGAATCACAGATTACGTATAATTCTGTAGATGAATGTTGGGCGATGCTTGTGTACTCTATTAGTGGGCGGTATAAAAGGAAGTCGTTTGAAACCAGTCAGAATATGGAATCATCAAATGCTACTGGAACATTTCTGCTAGGATACGTTTCCATTTAATGACACGGGCAAAAAAAATTCATGATCGAAATATATTTACCAAATTATTCATCAGGATCGATTGTACATACTGAAGAACTTAAACGAAGCTCACTTATTTTTATCACTCACACACACCCACACACGCACACACTCACACATACACACACACACACATATATATATATATATATATATATATGTACATATATATATATATATATATATATATATATATATATATATATATATATATATATATATATATATATATATATATATGTACATATATATATTAGTTTATGTTAAAAATAGTGGTTTTTCTGAGTGTTCCATGCAGGCAAACCACGAAAGCTAATTATGGCGCGAAAAGATAGCATTAGTTTTGCAGAAAGAAGTAAATATACCATCGGTTCACACGCAAAAAAGCCAGAAAAAATAGTTCCCTGGTCGTGAGGACAATACCGAACTTTACAATATATCGTGTCACGCAAACATATCGCATCAAAAAAAAAAGAGTTAAAAAAGAAACAAACGATAATATATATATAAACATATGCGAATACTGTTCACATGCTTAATATATATACATATATATATATATATATATATATATATATATATATATATATATATATATATATATATATATACATATATATATATATATGACAAAATATAGTTTTAATATATGCTATATTTATGCTAATTTAAAGGTATTCAACGTATGTTATATTTATGCTAATTTTATATCTCTATGTATATATTACTTTACCATCCAATAAAACCTATGTTTGTGCATACTTACTATTAAAAGTATACAAATTGTAAATGCGAGAATGAAAATTAAAGTAGGATATCGTTTTGTGGTAGTTGTAGCAGGACTTAATTGTATCGTAGCGTTTTTAAAGTGGATTTCAAAGACTATATTTATATATTTCTACAGAAATATAGTCATTTTGTTCCACTGCCTTTTGTCATTCATCTTTGAGGGTTGGTTTATTTTATTTTACGGCATATCAACCTCAAAGGGTTATTTTATGCCGACAAGAAAATTTTAGGATAGTTTCGTATGAATAGAATATGTATTCTTTGTAAGAAATCAGTTTGGTTTGGTTTGGTTTATATTATTTTACGGCATATCAACCTCAAAGGGTTATTTAATGCCGACAAGATTTTTAGGATAGTTTCGTATGAATAGAATATGTATTCTTTGTAAGAAATAAGTTTGGTTTGGTTTATTTTATTTTACGGCATATCAACCTCAATGGGTTATTTAATGCCGACAAGAGTTTTATGATAGTTTCGTATGAATAGAATATGTATTCTTTGTAAGAAATCAGTTTGGTTTGGTTTATTTTATTTACACGGCGTATTAATCTCAAAGGGTTATTTAATGACGACAAGATTTTTAGGATAGTTTCGTATGAATAGAATATGTATTCTTTGTAAGAAATCAGTTTGGTTTGGTATATTTTTTTTACACGGCGTATCAATCTCAAAGGGTTATTTAATGCCGACAAGATTTTTAGGATAGTTTCGTATGAATAGAATATGTATTCTTTGTAAGAAATCAGTTTGTAGGAGATTAGGTTCCATTGACGTATTTTTGTAAAGAACCTTTTTTTCGAGAGTCACATCTATTGCTGGTAATTTTTTTTTTTAAATATTGCTGATATTTTTACTTTAAAATCTATTTTTATACTTTCATAGTGTTCTGATACCAGTTTCGATGTTCACTATTTGACCATAGTTGGGACGCTAACAGGTGCAACCACCTCGGGTCAGGATGGAAATGAGAACAATAGCAATTAAGAGGTGATTCAGCGCTCCTCAAAAGCTCCCGACAAGAGGCCTTGCTGCTGGATGTAGTTTATCGTCTTACCCAAGACGTCATCTTGGAGGCAGTTTCATGATTTCTTGCTATATTTCTCGGTGATTAGTTTTTCTTCTTCATAGAATTAAATTTCTCCCAACCAAGAGATATTTTTAAGGGTAAATCCGAACGTGAGTACGGGGATTATCGTAAGGCACCCCAGTCAAGTTATACCAAATTTCTGACCTGTTTTTGCAAAGACACATGAGATCTGCCGTTCTATTGTTGGCGGACAACACCAATTCCGTGAACTTTTCGTCATTTAACGCCTTTATTAGATCGAATTTGAGAACAATATTCGTCTGAATCCAACGACTGATTTTATAAAAGCATCTCGTCAAATACAATAGCTTTCTAATTCCTCCAACTACACAACATCACAGTATTTGAATGCAGAGCGTCATTTACTGTTGTTAACGGTGGCCCATTTCATTTTCCGCAAGATCTTTTTCGATCCAAACAATCCATTTTTGGAAACAATCCATTTAAACTCGTCTACGGCGTTTTTTTGTTTTTGTTTTGTTTTTTGTTTTCTTAAAACAAGGCTCGTTTTTTCTTCTTTTTTTTTTGGCAAAGAATCGAAGTTGAAATTACATTCCATTAATTCTCTTCCGTTAAATCATGCCCTTACAAAACGTATATCAAATATGTGGACTATCTCTGCGATGTCCCGTATCGTTTAACTCCCAATGATTTTTTTTGATCAGCCTTTCAATTTCGTCATCATCACCGACTTCAGGGCTACTAGAATCTTCTTGGTTTTCCAACTTAAAATATCTACAACTGTGCTCAGGAGCTTACGAAAAGTCCTCTCAGCTACGGCACCATCTCCATAAATGACGCATACATTTGTGGCTGTTTGTACAGCTTTTTTTATTATTATCAACAAATAGAAGAGCGTCAAATGACGCAAACATATCGCATTTTCTTTACTTTTCCCTTTGAACTTAAAAAAAATCACAATTCACGCATGAATCGTATACAAAGACAGGTTTAAACATCACTTTTTAGAATGTGTATATTATGTAATCAATGCAGGAGGGGCGTATTAAAGAAAAAAATCGAAAATTGCATTTTTAAGTGCAAATAATTCATTACATCGTATTCAAGTATTTTACAAAAAAATTGAGCCGATTCTAAAATTCTGCCAATAACAAAGCGTAAACCAAATACCTTCAATTTGTTCAACATAGGAAACTTAGCATTACAGCCAAAGGATTCTAAAATTCTGCCAATAACAAAAGAGAAAATTAAAAATACCAAACAAATCGAATATAGCATCAAAATTTATATTATTTTTATTTATTCGTTATGTAACTAAATACATAATTGTCAATAATGTTTCTATAAAACTTGATATTTCCTGTAATAAATTCTTAATTATTTTACTTAAACGTGAGGTAGTCTTACATTTACAATTCCTTACGGCTAACCATGAAAAGAAATGTTGATCAAAACTGTCTAAAACCTTTAAACGCGTATTGCAACAAAATTATCCAATGTATACTACGCCCCACCTCCGCCGAACGCATCATAGACTCAAGAATTGTGCAAGTTTTTTTTGTTTTTATCAGTTTTTTTACGCAAAAAATAGGGGGTCGCACTATACATGGGTAATATTTCTGAATAGGTGAAAAATCTTGCATTTTCGGAGACCGATTGCATTATACACAAGTGATTTTTTCTGGGTGTTATAATTCATGACAAAAAATCAGGGGTCGCATTCACTGTTGTAGCTAGAGGGGAGGGATGATGCTGAGGTTTTGTGGATACTTACGAAGAAAGCAGATTTGGAGAATTTAATACTCACAAGGTATATTAAAGACCTGGAATTACTACTGCTCCTATACAACACTGAGCAATATTTAACCTTTGTTCCCGTAAAAACAATGTGTCAAAAGAACGGTTATTCCGTTGACATTTTTGACTCCTTTTGCAGTGCTTGTTTACAATACTATAACGTATATTTAAGTTATGTAATATATTTAGATCTTCTTGTTCACAGTTTTATATATTTATGAATAAAAAAATTATTTACATATTTACATAAAATGGTAAATAATAAATATTTCATCACGGGTTCACATATTTTTACAATCTTACAAATATAAAATTATTCCTGAAAATAAGAAATCTAATGAACAAATAGTGCTTCATATCTTTGTCTCAAAGAATAGAGAAAATGTATAAATCCAGTTTCATATGTTTGGGTTTAATTAAAATTCTACTAATCGCATTTTAAAAACAATAAACATTGCTGAAGACGTCAAAGGCGTATACAGTAATAGCGGTGTCAAGGAAATAAATGTCCTTTTTAGACATTTTTTTCGCAGGCATGAACGTTAAACATTACAGAAATCTTTCTTTCAAGACATGGACATCTACATCTTCCTAGTCCTTGTAACTCTAAGTAATATTTTCTTGTATTGGTATACTTTCAAAACACTGTTCTGCTATCCATTTATAAAAGCTTGTTAACTTGATGTTTCCATCAGCTCTACTTGGTTTCATTATGTCCTGTGAGTGTCAAATTCTCCAAACCCTCTTTCTACATTAGGTTTTCCAGAAGTTCCAACTATCTCTTTTCTTATTATAAATGCAAGTGTTTTTTTTTATTTCCTTAAAACTTGAAAAGAAATATTTTTATTCAAAAGTTTATAAACAATTACAAAATTATCAAAATATGTAGATCAACTACAATGAAATATATAATAAATATTGCATTGTAGTTGAGTTACCATTTTATAAATAACTATGAAAACAAGTTTTTTTATCAAATCTAATAAATAAATAGTGTTTAACATCTTTGTTGTCAATTCTCGAGAATAAAGAAAATGTATAAACACAGTTTCATATGTTTTGGTTTTATTAGAATTCTAATTATCACTTTTTACAATAAACATTGCCGAGAGAGTCAAAACTGTATACAGTAATAGCAGTGACAAGGGAATAACCTTTCTATTCACACCTTTTTTCGTGGCGGGCACGAAGGTCAAACATTTCCCAAAACAGAATATAAACACAGGAAAATATAGCAACCCCAAAGCCCTTGAAAATGGCTAATGAATTGGCTAAAATCTTTTTTTACACGTTCTTGGTCTTTATAAAAGCAAAACTGAATTAACACTAGAAAAACTGAACTAAAAAAATAACATTTAATGAAACATGTATAACAGATGGTTTGCTGCCAAAATACGCAATACCGGAATCGGTGGCTATATAAAACTCTCTATAACAGCCTTCACTTTTGCTGATAATTCCGAAGCAGGCTATATGTCAGACCTCGCCAATACCCACTGTTGTCTGAATGCTATGGAGATTAGATCGACTTTTCAAACTATTCGCGAAAAAAAAGCAAACGTTTGAGTGGCAGCTGCGTTTGTTTCAAACGGTCAAGACAGTGGCGAAGTGACACTGATATATTTTCGAAAGAAAATACCTAAATGTCTTTCCATATTTACCAAACATGTACAGGGTTCGTTTAGAAACGTTACGCACTTTTGATTTTTGCAGGGAAAGCTTTATTCTTCTCGGATTGATTTACTATGATTTGTAAAGATAACGGTCCAAGTCTAAAACATTACTTAATGTTTCTACTCCTTATATTTCTCGTATAGCTTCTAAGTCCGCAGCCTAAATGGATATATAGTTTGATCAAAAGATTAGCCAGTGCAAGTGCTATATATGCTAATTGTGAGTCTCATGTAAGATGCGACCCTCTTAAAATTAGCTACAAAATTAGGTCTTCAAACGTCGCATGATACGCGAGTATATACAGGGGTTGGACAAAATAATTGGAACAGGTGCAAATTCCACTCCTATATTTCAAAGACCTATTATATTAAGAACTTTAACTAAAACTTCGTAATTGGTGGTTATATCTATTGTAAATATGATTATTTATCTAATTTACTGACTTTGTCTTATTTATTTTTAGAATTTAGTCAAATTTAAGCTAAATGCGTGACCTCTCCGAGCTAGAAAAAGGGGAAATTGTTGGAGCTCGCATGGTAGGAGTCTTGGATCACTAAGGTTGCTGAACTGTTTGGTTTTTCAATAGCTAACATATCAAGAACTATGATGCAATTTGAGAAACAGGGCAAAACCTCTAGCAACCGTAGCAATTTGACAGGGACCGACGTGCATTGAAACACAATGTGGTAAAAAATCATCGGACTACTGTGGCCAAAGTGACTGCTGAGTTAAATAATCATCTTAATAGTCCAGTTTCTACTAAAAACTGTTCGTCGTGAGCTCCATAAGTCTGCATATCATAGAAGAGCCGCCATGAGGAAATCTCTTCTCCCCAATCGCAACATTCAGAAGAGGTTGAAGTAGTGCAGAGATCACAATGTTTGGTCTGCAGACCAATAAAAGCAAGTCATATTCTCAGACGAGTCCAGTTTTTCTCTTTTCCCAACATCAGGGCGAGTTTATGTGTGGAGGCAGCTTAAAGAGTGAAGCATGGAGGTGGATCAGTGATAGTTTGGGCCGCCATATCATGGAAATACCTCAGTCGAATAGTTGCCCTGCATGGTAGAATCAACAGCAAAGATTACAGAGGAATCAGAAAGAGTTGGATGAGTCGATTGTTGATTACGAAGGTGTTTGGAATGATTACTAGTGATGGCGAAAATATGCCTCCATTTATCATCCCACTGGGCCTCAGACTCAACACGGAGACCTACATCAAGTACTTTGAGGAGGTAGTGCTGCTCTAGAACAATAAGATGGCTGCTGAGAGACCCTCTGTCTAGCAACAGGAATTTGCACCATGCCACACAAGCAGGAGAACCCAGTCATGACTGTCAGACAATTTCTGCGACGACATCACTCCTTACATATGGCCATCTAACTCCACTGACTGCAAACCCCTTGATTATTATGTGTGGGGCGCAGTTGATCGACATACCAACAAAACTCCTTGTAACACGAAAGATGTACTTGAACCAAGGATTATGGCAGTATTCACTAACTTAAGCAAGGAGACAGTCGAAAAGAGTTGCAGGAGATTCTGAAATCGTCTGAAGGCCGTAGTTGCAGCCAGCAGGGATTTATTTTATTGGATAAATTATCTCTTGGGCATTTCCAGATCCTTTTGTGTAAGTGTGTTAAATATTTAGGTTATAATAAGATATTAGTGTTATTTACGTAATTAAGAATGTTTCCCGTTCTTTTCCCAAAAAGCACTTACATCGATCGGTAAACGTTACGTTCAGAAAAAAACCCTACCCAAATCCAGAGCCAAAAACCTAAGACAAATCACTGTGTATATATATATATATATATATATATATATATATATATATATATATATATATATATATATATATATATATATATATATATATATATATAAAGTTGGTGTTCACTTTAAAAGAATTTATAACTTTATATGTATTTGCGATCGAAATAATTTGTAAAAAGGATTAGAAAGAAGTAAATCTATATTTTTAAGGTTTAACTGAAATTTTATTTAAGTTTCCACATGTCCTCCATCATTAGCAATACAAAGAGTAATACGATTTTGCAGTTCACAGAAAACATTTGCCAACTGATTTACAGTAATGCCTGAAATCACATTAGTTATTTTAGCTATACTTAAAACTAGGTATATTAAACTTTATAACATTTCTTACAGATTATTTATATATATATGAATTGTGCCGTTTAGGTCATTGGCGTATCTATTAACTTATGATAGCTCAGGGGTAAAATCCAATCTTCAAACCCGGCTATAGCATGTCTAGACACACTGATGTGCTGTGATACACGAAACCGTATTTCTGTGGATGACTACATATATATATATATATATATATATATATATATATATATACATGGGTGTAAATTATATATAAATCTTATATACCAAAACAACACCCTCTGCATTAGTTGCTCGCCGTAATGAATTTTGACGCTTATTGTGATTAAAAATGCCTCTTTAATTAAAAGAGAAATCAATTTTCTAAGACGAGAGTGTATCGAATTTGCTTTAATCTGTAGATCATCTACAGTAAATTTATGTTCCCATTCTGACAATATTTCACCTTTCATTGGTAATCTGGGATATTTAATAACAAATGTAATAAAAACAGAAAGAAAAAAATCCCAATAAAAACAACTAAATCATATACCCAAAAACATTATAAAAAATGTTAAGAAATAAGGAAATTTAAAAGTTTAAAATGTGTGCATGTATAGTTTCATTAAAGTAAATATTTCATGAAACGCCTGAAACGAAATATTATTCCACTTTGCCATTAAGATATATATATATGAATATATCTGCCAAGAGAATATTGAACAGAATGAAGGACGAGGGGAAATCTTATTTTAAAATATAAGACCTTTATTTTTATATTATCTCTTTCTCATAATGACATATTTTTAAGAAAAAATGGAGTCATTGCTCCTTAAAAAAACAACAATAAAAGCAACTAGGACAACATTAATTCAATTCCGTTTAGAGGCATGTCAATATTACGACCTCCATATTTTCCTTCCATTTGATAACGTCGAGAGGTTCTCGAATATATTTCAGAATGTTTCCAAATTTTAATTGGAACTCATCACGTTATTTTTACTCAGCCATATTTTTCTATTAGAGGCTAGTGTTTAAAGTTCTACATTAGCTTGGCTGAAGTTCGTCAAGGAGCGAAACGCGTTGTAAAAATAAATGTTCCTTTCATTAATATATATATATATATATATATATATATATATATATAGATAGATAGATAGATAGATAGATAGATAGATAGATAGATAGATAGATATACATACATGAGATAACGATATATATATATATATATATATACATATATATATACATATATATATATATATATATATACATATGTAACGTAAATCATTCAAACGAAAAACAAATACTGAAGCTAGTTATATGGCGAGAATCACTCTCACAAACAATATTTAATAATAAATTACAACCAACTTCGAATCTGTTAATTCTCGCTATATAACTAGCTTCAGTATTTGTTTTTCGTTTGAATGATTTACGTTACATAAATTGAATACGCACTGATATATACATATATATATACATGAGAAAACGATATATATGTGTATATATATACATGAGATAACGATATATATGTATATATATACATGAGATAACGATACATATATATATACATGAGATAGCGATATATATATATTTATATATATATATATACATGAGATAACGATATATATAGATATACATGAGATAACGATATATATATATATATACATGAGATAACTATATATATATATACATGAGATAACTATATATATATATATATATACATGAGATAACTATATATATATATATATATATATATATATATATATATATATATATATATATATATATATATATATATATATATATATATGAGATAACGATTCGTCCCCGGTTGTATGGGCTTCCAAAAATCCACAAGGATGGGGTACCATTAAGACCAATTTTGTCAATGGTTGTTTCAGCCCAACACAAGGTACCAATGGCTCTCATCGCTTTTGGAACCAGTGTTGCAGCGCTTGAGTGGATTTTGCATAAAGGATTCTTTTTCCTTTGTTGACCGTTTCCGAAAGTTGTCTTCTTCAGGTAAGTTCATGTGTTCCTTTGATGTCTGTTCCTTATTAACTTTTGTCCCTCTTTTATAAACAATTAATATTTGTTGTGATTTGCTTTATCGCAGTTCTTTGTCTCCACCTAGTATTCCTGATTCTGTATTTGTGGATCTAATGAAATTTGCCACGTTGTCTGTCGAATTCAGATTTAATAATACCATGTTTCGACAGATTGACAGAGTTTCTATGGGTTCCCCTTTGGGACCGGCACTTGCCAATATTTTTGTCGGCTTTCATGTAGAGAGAATACGCAGGAATGTACTTCGTCCTCAACTGTATTGTCGATATGTTGACGATACTTTTTGTTTATTTAATAATGTAGTTGAGGCTGATCAGTTTCTCTCTTTTCTGAATGGTATCCATCCAGCGCTGAGGTTTACGGTCGAGAAGGAATCCAATTTTCAGCTTGCCTTCTTGGATGTCTTAGTATATCGTACACCGACAATTTTTCTCACCTCGGTTTATAGGAAACCAAGATTTGCGGGGTTATATACGCCTTAGGATTCCTTTTGTCCTAGAAAACGTAAGATAAACAAAATTAGAACCCTAGTTCATAGGGCATTAATGATCTGTCCAGAGTCTTTCTTGGATGATGAAATCTATTTTGTTAAGGAAACTTTATGTGATTTAGGGTACCCCCCTGATACTGTTCATTCGGTCATACGCAACAAGATTGAGGTGTTCAAAAAGGTCAAACTCTGTACTGTTAAAAATTGCCCTGTTTATCTTAGATTGCCCTGTATTGGATCCAAGTGTGAAAGGATAATTAGACGGATTTCATCTAATGTTCGTCGTTGATTTTTTTCTCGGCTGAGGTTCGTATAGTTTTTCAAACCCGGCCTATGTTTCGTTCTGGGTGCAAGGATGCTCTCCCTCCCAATCGAATTAATTCTATTGTTTATAAATATATTTGTAGTTGCGGTGCTGACTACATAGGAAGAACTACTCAACGCCTCGACATGAGAATTAAACAACATATTCCCACCAAGATCAGGAATCACACATTATCTTTGAATGGACATGTCACAAATACCTATGGTCAGGCCACATGTGAGCACCTCTTAAATAACAGAGGGTGTGCTGCTGATTTCTGTACTGGTCGGTTCACTGTTTTGTAGGAACCTTGTGTATATGTGGTATTGTAGTGTGTGTAGAATTGAAAAGGGGATGGATGAGTTCTTGTGGTGAATGTGTAATTGGAATGAATGAATGGGTCATGATTGTGGTTAACTAGGAATAGGATAGCTAATGAAAGACCAGCTTTTTCCTCGCTTCCCCTTCGGCCTTGTGTCACAATTTTGTATTTTTTACAAAATAAATATTTAGTTCACTGTTTTGTCCCGGTCTCACACTTTATTTCACCTCAATTTACGTTAAATCTCCTGTCGAGACCTGAAGAGCGGGAGCGAAACCGGTTGCTTCGCTTTTTAATATGTCTCGTAATATTAAGATTCACACTTTTATTTCTGTTATTAAATTTTGTACCTACAAAAATATTTTCATATATATATATATATATATATATATATATATATATAGTATACCCTGACGATCCGTGTAGGTGAAACCTAGGTATGTTTACCTGGCTCATTAGGTTTATATTATATATATATATATATATATATATATATATATATATATATATATATATATATATATATATATATATATATATATATAATTAATTTTAATGATGGCACTAACATTTTGAGACATTTAAAACAACATGCCTGGCCACATACACAATTCCAGTAAATCCTTGTTGTAAACACAACTATACTTAAACATGAAATCAATAAACAAAAACTAAAAATTCTTGAAGCTATATACATAAAACAGTTGAAGCCTAACCTGAACAAAATAAAATATGAAATCTCCACAAATATTCTTAAATGCCTATAATTGGTAACAGAAGCCACTGGTTTATGCCAACGGCTTCCCATACTTAATACTTCTCGTTTTCACTCTTGTGTGGTCATGTGTGATGTCATGAGATGCGGTGCGATTTTCGCTTCCAGCGTCTTATATGCACGTGTTTATCGTTGCTTGGAAATCATCCATGTAAACAAAAACAGACTATCATCAAATTCTTGTTCGTGTATTGCTTAAATATATTGTGTAATTGTCATCTTTGATAATGGCTTATGTAAGCCGAAAGCTTAGATTGGATTAAAAAATATGTATCAATATTGGGATTTTCTTTCTTCGTTTAATGATAATGTTATTAAGCTTATCAAACGATATGAAAAGAATTTACATTAAATAAATAGACAACACTTATATTATTTTATATTATTATATTATTTAATGAAACATGTATATACATATATATATATATATATATATATATATATATATATATATATATATATATATATATATATATATATATATGTACCGTTTCCCTTATGCAATCTGATATACGTAAAATACTTATAGAAAATACTAAAATTATAGATAAACATACAGACATTAGATGCCTTAAAATCTTAGAGGCATTACATATTAAAAGCAAAAGACCTCTTATTAATCGTATAGATTACAATATTTCTGGTAACATATTACAATGTTTATAATATATTTAAATTTATAACGTATTCTTCGATCTTTTGGCTTCTATAATAAAAATCTTTTTCACGCTGTCACATGATAAAAATCTTCGCCCTGCACGTGATAACATCATCGCGTCTTTTGAATTTAAAAGGATTTTAACGTTTATTTAGTTTGTAAAAAAGTAGCAATATGATTACGCTACAAGATAATTGGCAAATGTTTGTTTTAAAAAAAAATTTTGACTAAAAATATTGACCCTGAAGATGAACAATGATGTTCGAAAGCGCTATGTCATCGTATGGACAATACATATTTCGAAATCATTTTCAAATAAAAAGTCTCATTAGAGTATATGAGAAAATTCAAAAGAAAATATGCAAGACTATGTTGTCTTTAACATTCAATACTACATGTTTAAAAGAAAAGTTGCTGCCAAATTACATATATATATATATATATATATATATATATATATATATATATATATATATATATATATATATTCATCCAAACAAGTTTGATTAAAACTAACTGATAAGGTCCGTCTGTTTAATTTTTTATTGTATTTTCCCAATCTTCGGATAAAGTGTTGAGTATTGGCCTTGAAACTGTGGATAAAGTGTCCGAAGTTCATATTTTGTTATTTTTGTTCAAGTACTTTCGACTTTCACAGTCATCATCCTGGATATTCTTTAGAAAGCTGGCCATTTGAGATGGTCTAGCGTGGTGACATCTGTAATTATGCAAAATAAACGACCCACTTTAAATACATTTTTTTCACCACAGAAGATTGTATCTTGAAGTGCGCACATATTAATTTAGTATTATAAAACTAATAACAAATTCCTTCCTTCATTCATTAATGAAATAAAATAAATCGCATTCTTTTTGTGCTGCCTTTTTCGCAATAGCCGCTACCCATCCTGTAAAACTGTAAGAACGTTAGAAAAACTTCATAAAGCTTCCTTGTCTCTCATATTCTTTCATAAGTAAATATATATTTTTAAGCGTTTCACCCCAAGCAAGGCGGGAAGTCACTAGCACGTAAGGGGTTACAGAGAGTTGGAGCAAGAGCAAATAGGAGTGATAGAGGAAAGGGTGAAGAGAAGGATAGGGGATAGATCAAGGCATCCGGAGACGTCGATTGACATGACATTTGAATAGTTGGAGATTATAGCTATCAGGGAAACAGGAAAAGGAGAGGGAGTTCCACAGGCGAGAAGTGCGAGACGTGAAGATATTGGAGTAGAAGAGACGGTTATATTTAACAGTGAAAGGGTGAGATCGAGATGCCAGCCTAGTAGAACGCTTAAATTCATGAAGTCTGGGAACCAGCGAAAGCAGCTCATCGGAGCAGTTACCGTGAAAGTATTTGTGAAAAACACAGAGGGGGGCGACGGCACGTCAGTGAGAGAGCGACTTCAGACGAGATGACAGATCAGGGCCAATTACCGTCTCTGGATGTTATATATACATATATATATATATATATATATATATATATATATATATATATATATATATATATGAGAGAGAGAGAGATAGTCTTAAGGTGTGGTATATTTATGGGATAAAGTGATCAATATCAGAGATAGAACGTGTGTAAGTATAAAAGTGAACATTGAAGTCAAAACTTAAAAGCGACAGGCTGTTTCATGCTAAACGCAATCGTCAGACCTGTCGCCTCTAAGTGAATCTTGGTCTCAGTAGCGCCGACACATTATCCCAACGTGCGCCACCTTTGAAAAGTGTCTGAAAACCATACCACAGGTTGACCCAAACCTTGTGAGTGCAACTGGGTAGACGGAACACCTGGGGGCCGTGGATAGCTGTGCTAGCACGAAGTCACATGTCATCGTGGCCGAGGGCTTGAGCGTGCTGGCCTTGTTCAAATTGTTGATCACGCTAGATAACACGCTATTTTTCCAGAAACTGTAACTAAGGTCTGCTCGTCATAGTTGCAGTATAAACCACATAATAATAAACAGAAATGTGCCTGAGCAAGCGTCTGCAATAGGGATTGGCTAGCCGCCCTAGCAGACGGATATCCTCGAATACGAGTGACCAGCTATATATATGTCCTTTCGTAACGACAAATATTTTTTTTTCGGTTGTTCCTTTGACGTTATGTATTACGGAAATATACAGGGGTTGGACAAAATAATTGGAACAGGTGCAAATTCCACACCTGTATTTCAAAGACCTATTATATTAAGAACTGTAACTAAAACTTCGTATTTGCAGATTATATCTATTTTAAATACGTCTATTTATCTAATTTACTGTCTTTGTCTTATTTATCTTTAGAATTTAGTAGAATTTAAGCTAAGTGTGTGAACTCACCGAGTTAGAAAAAGGGCAAATTGTTGGAGCTCGCATGGCAGGAGCCTCGATCCCTAGGGTTGCTGAACTGTTGTGTTTTTCAAGTGCTACCATATCAAGAACTATGATGCAATTCGAGAAACAGGGCAAAACCTCTAGCAACCGTAACAATTCGGGCCGAACTTTCAAACTTACTGACAGGGACCGACGTGCATTGAAAGGCAATGTGGCAAAAAATCATCGGACTACTGCGGCCAAAGTAACTGCTGAGTTGAATTATCATCTGAATAGACCAGTTTCTACTAAAACTGTTCGTCGTGAGATCCATAAGGCTGCATATCATGTTAGAGCCGACGTAAGTAAGTAAAACTCTTCTCTCCACTCGCAACATTCAGAAGTGGTTGAAGAGGTGCAGAGATCACAATGCCTGGTCTGCAGACCAATGGAAGCAAGTCATATTCTCAGGCGAGTCCTGTTCTTCTCTTTTACCAACTTCAGGGCGAGTTTATGTGTGGAGGCAGCCCAAAGAAGCTTACAACCCTGACTGCCTTCTTCCAGCAGTGAAGCATGGAGGTGGATCAGTGATAGTTTGGGCCGCCATATCATCGAAATGTCTCGGTCCAATAGTTGCCCTGCATGCTAGAATCAACAGCAAAGATTGCCTGAACATTTTGGGAGATTATGTTCATCCAATGGCTAAAACTTTATTCTCTGATGGTGACTGCATCTTCCAAGACGATAAAGCTCCAATACATACCACTCGAGTGGTTAAGAATTAGTATGAAGAGCATGAAAGTGAGCAGAACACATGAAGTGGCCTCTTCAATCTCCAGATTTAAATATTATGGAACATTTGTGGTGCATTTTGGAGCAAAAAGTTAGGAGCCGATATCCTCCACCGTCGTATTTTAAAAAGCTGAAGAAGGTGTTAATGGAAGAATGGCAGAAAATTCCTCTGGATGAAGTCAGGAAGCTGTATGATTCCATTTCTAGACGTATTAAACCTGTATGTGAGGCTAAAGGAGGACCAACTCCATATTAAATAAATTTTCTTTGACTTTAACAAGTGTTTCAATTATTTTGTCCAAACCCTGTTTATATATATATATATATATATATATATATATATATATATATATATATATATATATATATGAAATCAACACCGAGAGGCGACAGTTTATTCATGCTAAACGCAATCATCAGGCCTGACAATTGTCTTTAATATTAAACAGACTGTCGCCTCTGGGTGTTGAATTTAATTGTCCGCTTTTAACGCTTTAACCCTAATATTGACCCCTTTAACCCATAAATATAGCATACCTTAAAACTATTATCATATATATATATATATACATATATATATATATATATATATATATATATATATATATATATATATATATATATATTGTTTATACATTGTTTTTATAGATACAAATATTTATGCTCTGTTTATATTAAACTGTATTAACAACATTACATTATATATATATATATATATATATATATATATATATATATATATATATATATATATATATATTTGAAAGAAAAAATATCATTAGTTAAATTTCCCTAAATAATTCTGAAAATAAGACAAATTAGATTAAAAATTGGAAAAAAATCGTAGTTCTTGCTGACGCGTTTCGTCTTCCGATTTTATTAAGTTTTGGTTCGGTTTGTTTTTTTACGGTATATCAACCTCAATGGGTTATTTAATACCGACAAGATTTTTATTGCCAGTAATGTTTTCCTTCAAAAATGTATTGATCGTAATGTATTGCTGGTAATAGTTTTTCCTTCAAATTTATTGCTGGTATTAAAACCTATTTTTTTTTGCATATTCATAGTGTTTTAACCTCTTTTGGGTGTTAACTATTTACCCATAGCTGGGACCCTAACAGTTGCTACCACCCCGAGTCAGGGTGTACCTGAGGTGGTTTCATGCTACTCAATACTTCCTGATCAGGGGCCTTGCTGTTGAATGTAGTTTATCATCATACCCAGAACAGCGATTTTATTAAGGCAAACAGTGATGTAGCTATGGCTACATAATTCGCTTTTCATTGTTTTGCCTTAATAAAGGCGAAAGACAAAAGGCGTCGGCAAGAATTAAGAATTTTTCCAATTGTCATTTTTATTCACAAATATATATTTATGATAGCTCTTGAATTTGACAATGATCAGCCTTTCCTCGAAGCCGGAATTTCAATTCTTTTTCGTAATTACACCTTCAGCGTTTGTAAATTTTATACCATCTTCTTTCTATTTTTTCCTTCTTCCCTTAAATAGTATTCATTAAAGGTCTGTTAACTGGACTGGTTTTAAGATCAGAAGACATATTGCAACGAAAAGTAATACTTTCACCGAGTAACAAACGAAATCCGGTGAGAACAAGGTCGCCCAAAATAACCCTTGTCTACTTCATCATTTAAGAACGTCCGTCGAGAAATTATGGCTATTAAGACTAGTATAATTAAATCAAAAGAACTCTCCATGACCATAAGAGTGAAAAACGTAAAAAAAAACATGTCTGTGTCTATAACAAAATGCATCGCTAAATAAATATCTGTATCGAATACATAGGTCATTGGTTAAGACATATATGTCTACTTCAGGTGTCATCGCTAAAGACATCAGTGTCCATAGGTTATCGGTCCAGAAATAACAGTGTCTAAACAATGTTTCCAGCTAGAGTATGGCGTTAAAAGCAGACATGATCATTTTAGAAATGTCAGTGCCTACTCCATGGGTCACCGGATAAGCAGCACCATTCTTCGTTTCAAATGCCGCAGTCAAGAAATTACAAGACCATATATCATCAGATATATATTACCACCATTCGCTCCTTGGATCATCGGACAATAAATATCGATACTAATGGCAAGAGAGGCTTAAAGCCATAACACGTTAAATGGGTGACGACTTGGAAATACCAGGTGCTGTAAGACTGGATTTGCGGGTGGTATGGCTTACGATTGAAGTTGGCTTCGTTATAGAACCTTACGCCCAAATACCCTTGGGAAAGATAGTAATCCACCTCTTTTACTTCCTGATAAGGGTTACTTAGCAAGGCTTGGATGACTAAACCGTTATTATCTGCAAATATAAAATACAATTACTTACAAAATATTTAGATTTTGGTATTAAATAATCCTTATGCTGTCAGGCAAAACAACCAACAAGGTTTTTCCCAGTTTGCGACGTTGCAAACCACTACTATGTTCTTAATTCCATGACAAATATTCAGATAAGCAACATTACGTCTACAGTTACGATTTGTCATTTAGACTTTTAAACTAGGATCCAACATTAAGTCATTTACAGCTAGGATGCGTCATTCAGAATTTTACAGTTAGGGTGCGCCATACAGTCCTTTAAACCTAGGGAGGGTCAACCGGAGATTTACAGCTAGGGTCACCTATTCAGACTTTACAACTATGATCCCCCATTCAGAACTTTTCAGCTATGATCAACCATTCAGACGGTTGCATGTAGGATATCTCACTCAGACCTTTACAGCTAAGTATCACCATTTAGTCATTTACAGCTAGGACCCCGCATTCAGACCTTTCCAGCTATAATCAACGATTCAGACCCTTTCAGATACAATCGACCATTCTTATCTTTAGAGCAAGGATGAATAGTTCAGTTCAGACCATTAGAGCTAGGATCAACCATTCAGATTTTATAGATAGGTTCCACCATTTAGACCTTTAGAGCTAGGATCAACCATTGAGATATTTACAGATAGAATCAGTCATTCAGATATTTACAGCTACGATCAACCATTCAGACCTTTATAGATTGGGTCCAAACATTCAGACCGTTAGAGCTATGATCAACCATTCAGATTCTGGTCTGATTTTTATAGCTAGTATAAACCATTCAGACCTTTACAGATAGGATCAACCTTTCAGACCTTTATAGATAGGCTCCACAATTCAGAACTTTAGAGCTATGATTAACCATTAAGTGCTTTACAGTTAGAATCAGTCATTCAGATATTTAAAGCTAGGATCAACCATACAGACCTTTATAGCTAAGATCAACCATAAAGACCTTTATACATAGGATCAACCATTCAGACTTTTATCGATAGGTTCCACCATTCACACCTTTAGAGCTAGGATCCTCCATTCAGACCTTTACAGTTAGAATCAGTAATTCAGGTATTTACAGCTAGGATCAAGCATTCAGACCTTTATAGCTAGGATCAACCATTCAGATCTTTATAGATAGGATCAACCAGTCAGACCTTTATAGCTAGGATCAAATATTCAGACCTTTAAAGATAGGATCAAATATTCAGAACTTTATAGCTAGGATCAACCATTCAAACCTTTAGAGCTAGTATCAACCATTCTGACCTTTACAGTTAGAATCCAATCTTTCAGATATTTACATCTGGGATCAACCATTCAGACCTCTGTACCTATGATCAATTATTCAAACATTTATAGCTAGGATCAAACATTCAGACCTTTCTAGATATTCTCCACCATTCAGACCTTTAACGCTAGGACCAACCATCCAGACCTTTACAGTTAGAATCAGTCATTCTTATATTTACAGCTATGATCAACCATTCAGACGTTTATAGCTAGGATCAGCCATTCAAACCTTTATAGATAGGATCAACCTTTCAGACCTTTTTAGATAGGCTCGACCATTCAGAAATTTAGATCTAGGACCAACCATTCAGGCCTTTACGGGTAAAATTAGTCATTCAGATATTTACAGCTAGGATCAACCATTCAGACCTTTATAGCTAGGATCCGCTATTCAGACATTTATAAATAGGTTCCACCATTCAGACCTTTATAGCTAGGCTCAACCATTCAGACCTTTACAACTATGATTCATTATTCAGACACTCAGATATTCCCGCCACTGTAAACTGTTATTTTGCGTCAAAGATTCCCGCCTTGATCCTTCTTCGAACAGTGCAAATGTACCCTCTTCATACTAAGCTCAATCGCTATCTATCATTCTTAGCTTCATATTTTTCGCTCCCTTGTATACCTCCTTGCGCTCATATTTCACGCCACATCCAGCAGCCTCTGCCATGAGTGGATCTTGAGCCTTGTGCTTTATTATGATGGCAAAGGATGGCAAAATATTAAGAGGCATAGGCTTACTACCTTGCGTGCTAGAGAAACCGGACGCAGAATCAAAAATAAATCTAAATATATTATTTTAATACTCTGCATATTAATGGTACAGATAATATTTCTTTCGTTAAATTCTCCATTAGTTTTATGAAAACCAAGAGAAATTAAAGGTGTTTAATAATGTGAGACGCGGTGTATGTGTCCGCCATCAAGAATTATCTGTTGCTACAAGGGTCATCGGTCAAGAAATCTGTGTTCATTTTATGTGCCACATACGAAGACCTAGCAGTGACCATTGCAAGGGTTAACGGACAGGAAATAGAAGCGCGCGCTCAATAGGTCATCGATCAAGAAGTAACATTTTTACTCCATGGATTATCGATCAATAAATATCAATGTCTAACTTCGTATGGCAGGAATCTGTTCAAGGATTTCTTGGAGGGAAATCAACAGCCGCTAATGTTTGGGTCTTACGAATAAACCCAATTCGTCAGTGCTTAGAATATTGCTGCCACATATGGACCGCTGCCTCTGTTTATTTACCTTTAGTTCCTTGATAAAATCCAAAGAAGGATCAGCAATATTATTGGTCCTGATCTGGCAGTTCAGCTTCAGTTAATTTCACAAAACCGTAACGTTGCCTCTCTGTGTCTTTTCTATGGATAATTTCGTGGTAATTGTTCGGTTGATCTCTTCGGTAAGGTACCTAGTGTTTTTGAATTTAAGCGAAGCACTAGACTGGCGTCGGGATATCATCAATTTGCATGTGGATGTGGGCAGCCATGATCCCCCACGTCCTGAAGGGACAAGGCTCATAGAAGAAGAGTTTTATAAATTTGTATTGTAGATAGTAGAAGATCTGTAACAAGGGAAGTATCACTAATTCAACGTTTCAATTTGCTCACCCTTTCATGAAAAAAGGGCCCACTAGGTCACACCTCTAAGAATGTTTTACTTTCAAGCCTAATTTTCTGATAGGCTTCCATCTATCCAAAGCCTTAATTGATAGAATGGATTGATTTAATTTCTTTTTGCCATTAAAACTCTCAGCAGTTGAAAGTCAATTTTTGCCTTCAATAGATCCTTTTTCCATATTATCTCTATCAATTACGAGGTCTCATCAAGTTACAATTGAGTTGGCGAGATGTAACCGTAAGGTTTCTAACAGTTTCTTTTCTTGCACTTTTCACTTGTGGGACTCACTTCCGGATCCATGTTTTCCAGTCAAATTTAAAATGCAGTGTCAACCACTATCTTCTGTCTGTCTGATTACTCTTCCCACTTCCCGCTGATTATTAATGTTTCTGTGCCTGATTCTTCCACACCCCGTAATCCCTTGTGTTTAAATGGTTTTACTGCCTTGCATGGGGCGATACCGATTGAAAGAATAAAATCTTGATAAAATCCAAAGAAGAATGAGCAATACTATTGGCCTTGTGCCACTTTTAAACTACGCTTAGAAAATAACTATTGCAATTGTAGATTGGAGCCAACAACTTACCAAGAGATACAAAGGACAGAAAGATATGGAGAGCCATGATCGCCCACGCCCTGAATGGACAAGGCTCCGAGAAGAGGCGTTTTATAAATTTGTATTGTAGATAGCAGAAGATCTGTAAGAAGGGAGGGTTTACTAAGTCGAAGTTTTGTTTTATTCGCTACTTGGTTCTGTTTTCATGAAAAAAGGGCCCACTATGTCACACCTCTAATGTTTTACTTTCTAGCCTAATTTTCTGATAGGCTTCCATCTATCCAAATCCTTAATTGATAGAATGGATTAATTTAATTTCTTTTCGCCATTAAAACTCTCGGCAGTTGAAAGCCATTTTTTGCCTTCAATAGATCCTTTTTCCATATTGTCTATATCAATTACGAGGTCTCATCAGTTTACAGTTGAGTTGGCGAGATGTAACCGTAAGGTTTCTAACAGTTTCTTTTCTCGCACTTTTCACTTGTGGGACTCACTTCCGGCTCCAGTCAACTTTAACCTGCAAACATTTAAATGCAGTGTCTTTCGCTATCTACTGTCTGTCTGATTACCCTTCCCACTTCACACTCATTATTAATGTTTATTTTCTAGCCTAACTTTCTGACAGGCTTCAATCTACCCAACCCTCAATTAATTGAATTGAATAATTTATATTCTCCATTAAAACCCACTTCAGTTGAAAGCCACATTGTGACTTCAATAAATCCTTTTTTTTCATAACTGTTTCGACCAAATAAATTCCGTGTAACGCCGCAAAGTGGCCTTCCTTGCAATTTTCTATAAATATTTCATGATAATTGTTCAGATAAGAGAATTCGCTATGGTACCTAGACTTAATGAATTTAAGCAGTGTATTAATCCGGCGTCGAGATATCATTAATTTATATTTGCGCTGTCTAGATGAAGCCGTAAGTTCTATGTTAACAGTTTCTTTTCTCACACTTCTCGCTTGTGGAACTCATTTCCAGCTCCATGCTTTACAGCCAACAAATGTTTCTGTTCCTAATTCCTCCACATCCTCTAACCTCTTGCGTGTTAGTGGCTCTATTGCCTTTCTTGGGGTGATGCCGATTTTTAAAAAAAGATGTTTTAGATTGTTATCTTGTTTTGTATTAATTAAATATCTTATTATTTTTTATGACAAATTTTATATTGAGATAAATTAATTTCAATTTCAATTAATATATCTCTTATTTCAGTTCCATATGTAAATTTAATTTTTATGTCCGATGATGTTTATCTATAAAATCAGGTAATATTGTTTTGCGGAGATATACACGGTGTCCATAAAGTTGGTGTGCACTTTAAAAAATTTATAACTTTATTTGTATTTGCAATAGAAATAATTTGTAAAAAGGATTAGAAAGAAGTAAATCTATATTTTTTAAGGTTTTATTGAAATTTTATTTAAGTTTCCACATGTCCTCCACCATTAGCAATACAAAGGGTAATACGATTTTGCAGTTCACGCAAAACATTTGCCAACTGATTTACAGTAATGCCTGAAATCACATTAGTTATTTTAACTATACTTAAAACTAGGTACATTAAACTTTATAACATTTTTTACAGATTATTTCTATCGCAAATACAAATAAAGTTATAAATTTCTTATTGTGCACACGAAAACTTTATGGACACCCTATATATATATATATATATATATATATATATATATATATATATATATATATATATATATATATACAAGTATCCACTAAGAATAAGTTCTTTCTTTTTTATTTTGTATTGTGGAGTTTCTGGAAAATTCTAGAAAAATCGCGATATATGAACACCTTAAATTTTTCATTAAACTCATTAAAATATTAATAATAAATATTATTTCCTAGTCTAAGAACAACAAAACAAGCGTAAAGTAACAAAAGAAAACATATACAGGGGTATTTGAACTTGTAACTCACATGACAGAAAAAAAGAACCATCTAGAATGCGATATGCATACAGTACCCGCGTATCCTGTTGTTGAGAAAACGCAAAGTGCGTTGTAAGACGGGCTGTGATTGGTGCAATGGAGAGAGACGACGAATCACAGCTTTCTATTTTGTAATCTGGCCTGTAATTGGTGCTTTGACCGATGCTCAGATCCACAGCAGTTCACGGAAAACATTTGCCAACTGATTTACAGTAATGCCTGAAATCACGTTAGTTATCTTAGCTATAATTAAAACTAGGTACATTAAACTTTATAACATTTTTTACAAGTTATTTCTATCGCAAATACAAATAAAGTTATAAATTTTTTAAAGTGCACACGAACTTTATGGACACCCTGTATTAATAAAGTATGATCAATATATTGGAAATCTCTTCTCATATTTGGACTGGAACTGTTCAGACCTCACTCTCCAGCCTTGACTAAGTTCAAAAGCGCCACCATACCATTGTGAGTGACAATCGTTCTTTTTTGGAGTGTGACAGTTGCTTAGTTCCTTTGGCAGGAGATTTCATGCCTAAACCTAAATAAATAACTCTGCTATCTAATTATATTTAAGAGAGGAAAAAAATCTAAGCGTGCTAATGCGTACTAAACTGGTGTTTAGATCTCATCTGTTAACGGCAAAGATGTCGCTGTAAGTTCTACGCTTAAATATAAAAGAAATCTGCTATCTAATTATATTTTAAGGGAGAAAAAAACTAAATGTGCTAATGCATACTAAACTGGCGTCTAGATCTCATCTATTTACGTTTAAGCTGGCTAGATGTAGCCGTAATTTGTACGCTAACAGCCTCTTTGCAGATTAACGTTGGCTGTGAAGCAAGAAACAGGAAGAGAGTTCCACAAGCGATAATTTCGATAAGATGAAATTTTAGCAAAGAACGTACAGTTTCATTTAGCTAATCCAACCTGGAAATGATGACACCTTGTAAAATGAAACGATTTCAGGGTATTCCGCTTTTTTGATCAGGAGTATAGATTTGCATATTCATAAATAGTCTGAGGTAGCTGACAAGCTAGCTTATCAGATATAAAACAAAAAGACCGGGACAGAAATTGAGAAATAGATTTACGGTCGCAATGCGAAGAAGTAAGTATAGGAATCTTTTTAAATTGGGATGAATCTGAAGTTATGACATCCATTGTAACGTTAAGTTACATAATCTTTCTTTTTGGAGTGTGACAGTTGTTTCGTTCCTTCATACTTAAATTTTTTTTAAATCGATCTGCTATCTAATTATATTTTAAGAGAGGAAAAAAATGTTTATTTGATAGTTGTATATTTAGGCAGCAATCCTTTGTTTATACATGTTTACATCGGTCACACAACTACATGCTTATCCAGACGCCTTACATTGTACCTATCTGATCATAGCTCCATTAGAACCCATTTAAACACACACACAAACTTACCAGACTCCATTAGAAACATACTAGTAGAAAACAAAAAATATAATAACTTCATCCACTTGTAAAAAAAGATTAAAAATAATGGAAGTTTTCATAATAAAAAAAGAAAAAGCCAACTCTTAACTACGAACAAGGCCACAATGTGCTAACCGTATTCGGAAATTAAAAACATCTCTACAACACACTAAAACATACACATAATGCACACACTCAATTAAACTGAAAAATCTAACCATCCTTGATAATGGCTAAAGGTATAGCCGAAAGCGCTCAGAGCTATAAAACATTTGGACAGATTTTACACACACTTTGTCCAGAAGAACAAGAACACAAGATTAGTGTCTATTAGATGATGATTTGGACTTTTTCCAAAGATACAGTTATCATTCCTTCAGGATTCGAGTTGAAATGATGAATTGGCAATTCAGGAATTGTCAAAGTGACATCCTTTCTTGTAGTTTTTACCTTCAAATAAAACTGGAAAAATGAGCCAAAGCCAGTGCTATGCCCGTATGCGTACTTCTTGAATAGAAGAGAGGTGGAAAATACTGACAATTTGGTACAAAGAATGCACAACACTATTGGAAGGCTTTTATCAAAAATCTCTAAATATATAGCATTAGCACCACACCATATGTGTCAGCAATATTCAGGGCATGGGCAAATCGTAGACTTATCAATCTATAAGATTTTTCTTGCCAAATCTAACATGGCACAGTGAACCACAGTTTTCTATCAAATAAAACTGGAAAAACAAGCTAAAATCAGTGCTGTTTGCATACTTCTTGAAGAGAGGTAAAGAATAGGAACAAAGAATGTCTGACTCTTTTGTCAAGATTCGGTTTGTTTTACGGCATATCAACCTCAATGGGTTATTTAATGCCGACAAGATTTTTATTGCTGATTTCGTTTCGTTTGTTTTCTTTTACGGCATATCAACCTCAATGTGTTATTTAATGCCGACAAGATTTTTATTGCTGGTTTCGTTTCGTTTGCTTTCTTTTACGGAATATCAACCTCAATGGGTTATTTAATGCCGACAAGATTTTTATTGCTGGTTTTGTTTCGTTTGTTTTCTTTTACGGCATATCAACCTCAATGGGTTATTTAATGCCGACAAGATTTTTATTGCTGGTTTCGTTTCGTTTGTTTTCTTTTACGGCATATCAACCTCAATGGGTTATTTAATGCCGACAAGATTTGTATTGCTGGTTTCGTTTCGTTTGTTTTCTTTTACGGCACATCAACCTCAATGGGCTATTTAATGCCGACAAGATTTTTATTGCTGGTTTCGTTTCGTTTGTTTCCTTTTACGGCATATCAACCTCAATGGGTTATTTAATGCCGACAAGATTTGTATTGCTGGTTTCGTTTCGTTTGTTTTCTTTTACGGCACATCAACCTCAATGGGTTATTTAATGCCGACAAGATTTGTATTGCTGGTTTCGTTTCGTTTGTTTTCTTTTACGGCATATCAACCTCAATGGGTTATTTAATGCCGACAAGATTTTTATTGCTGGTTTCGTTTCGTTTGTTTTCTTTTACGGCATATCAACCTCAATGG
Organism: Acanthosepion esculentum; assembly: GCA_964036315.1. NCBI lineage: Eukaryota > Metazoa > Mollusca > Cephalopoda > Sepiida > Sepiidae > Acanthosepion > Acanthosepion esculentum. The sequence goes on along the minus strand of OZ038513.1, from coordinate 48,378,108 downwards.
GTTATTTAAAGCCGACAAGATTTTTATTGCTGGTTTCGTTTCGTTTGTTTTCTTTTACGGCATATCAACCTCAATGGGTTATTTAATGTCGACAAGATTTTTATTGCTAGTAATATGTTAGTTTATAATGTTTAGCTGCTAATATATTTGTTTCAAAAATGTATTGCTGTTATTTTTTTTCCCTCAAAAATTCATTGCTGGTAATAATTTGTTAACAAATTCATTTCTGGTACTAAAACCTATTTTTACACTTTCATGGTGTTTTGACCCCAGTTTGAGTGTTAACCGGGTCAGGATGGACATGGGAACATCAGCAATTAAGTGGTGGTTCCACGGTCTTCAAAAGCTCCTGATCAGAGGCCTTGCTGTTGAAAGTATTTTATCGCCTTACCCAGGACGCGGATGTAGTTTATCGTCTTACTCAGGACGCGGATGTTGTTTATCGTCTTACCCATGTCGGTATTTAAGATAGATTCTGGCAGGAAGAATTATCTCGCCCGACACAGTGTACTAAGTTTTGTAGTAGCTGACCTAGCAATGGATTCGTTATACTCGTTCCATTTTTTTGTCAGATGAAAAACTTTTCCTCGAGAAGTCGCAACGAGTCACTTTGCTGGAGGTAAGCATCATTGATGTCTTTTAATGCTGCAAACATCCTGTGACTGATAAATATCGTCGGTATTTCAATCAATGTCTACATTCGCTTTGGTAAAGTAAAAAAAAAAAAAATCACCCACTTCCCGATCAGTATAACATAAATTCGACAACCTTCTTACCAGGGAATTGCACTAAAGATAACGGAACGTTTAACATTGGGATTTTATAATCAATAATATTTTTTTTTCACCATTTTCTTTTTAATTTCGTTTGATTTTTTTTTGGGGGGGGGAGATACTTTCAATAGAGAGGAAATCAATCAGTTTTTTTCTGATATTCAGGACACGATAAAACAACGATCTTTGGTAAACATCAAACGTTTTTATGATTTTGTAATTATTCTAATAAAAACCGAAATATCTCAAATTTGACATCACCCAAATCCCAAGTCATCGGCATCTTCCAAAACGAGGCTGTATTTCGTTATCTAACATTTGTATTGTTGTTTTATATTTTCTTTTTCTTTTTTTCTTTTTTTATTATACTTTCCATTCCTAAGACCTATTTTTTCATTCTTCCTTTCCTTGAAATCCTTCGAGCTGAGTAAATGTCAGACTACTTGTCAGGAGAATTTCCGCGGAGTAAGCTTATCCTGGGTTTTGAAAACATTTTTTTTTTTATTTGCATTGATCTTCTGCTCGAAATATCATTTCCCTCTGATATTTTGTAATATTTTGCTTTAACCTCACCGTTAACCACTCAATGGCCTGAATATTTCGCTTTGGATGAAAACTGATAAATTCCGACAAAGTAAGACTGGCTGATCTTTCGTAATGTTTTCCTCCTCTTTTTATGATGATGATTTGGATGTGGAACGTTTTAAGAAGGACCAAAGATCCAAGTCAAAGAAAGGCTTAGGCAGAAGACAACGAGAAGGATTCAAATTATTGTTGTATAAGCTCTTTCCATTTTAGTAAAGATAGTAAATTAGATAGATAGATAGATAGATAGATAGATAGATAGATAGATAGATAATAAGAGACTTAGATAGATAGATAGATAGATAGATAATGAAGTTTCAGAAATAGAGAGAGAGATAATAAGAGACTGAAATAGATAGATAGATAGATAGATAGATAGATAGATAGATAGATAGATAGATAGATAAGAGACTAACATAGATAATGAAGTGCCAGAGATAGATAGATAGATAGATAGATAGATAGATAGATAAGAGACTAACATAGATAATGAAGTGCCAGAGATAGATAGATAGATAGATAGATAGATAGATAGATAGATAGATAGATAGATAATGAAATGTCATAGATAGAGAGATAGACAATAAGAGACTGAAATAGATAGATAGATAGATAGATAGATAGATAGATAGATAGATAGATAGATAGATAGATAGATAGATCTGACAAAGTAAAACTGGCAGCTTTTCTTAAAAATGACATCCAATTATTTGTTACCTGGGACAAGACGTTTTAACACCTCCAAAATATAACTGCTATGTTTTCATCATCATAAAGAACAATTTCTGCCCTAAATTAGCATGGCTGATGTTAATCTCCAGGAGAACAGCTCATTGCACCTTCTTGGTTTCACGCTTTCCACTGACAGTTGAATGATTATATTGTATCAATTGCTAGATCTGCTGCTAGGTAAGTTGTTTCACTCGGTCATGACAAGCTGTCTTTGGCGACAGATTTTTAAATCTACTAATCCTTTCGGCATTAAATATTACTGATATATTTGGTTCTACTATATATCTTGATATCCTCGGGAAAATCCAATCAAGGATCTGTAATATTATAGGTCCTGGCCTGGTATCTCGATTCAATTTTTTTTCCCGTCGCTATTATATGTTTTTTTCTATAACTATATGGCAATTGTTCGAGTGAGTTCTCCTTGGTAACTCGACTTCATAAATTTGAGCTTACAACTAGATTGGCAAGTCGTTTCATTCTTGAAAAAGCTCAATCTAACTTCTTTTCTATTCGTTCTTTTATGGCTTAGCAACTCGCATTGCGGTATCGGAGAGACGAGTTCGAATTCCAGTCGAATCCATTAAATTCACTTACGTGCTAATACCCTTGGGAAAGGTATGAATCCTCTTCTTCTCCTCCCAGCTATAGGTAAATAGCAGGACAGGCCCGGTTCTATAGCCTTGGATGCCAACTGGTCTACCTCAGAAAGACATGCCAACCTACTGCGGAGAAAAAAATCTGCCTCGTCAGTCATGCATCAAAAGATACAATATCGCCGAAGCGAGTATCACGCATGGCACACAACTGACTAGGTCACATCATTTTAGAGTTGAAATGGCTATATGTAACCAAAGCCATCAGTTCATACATTAATTTTATATATTGTGTATGATGTGACCCCCTCCTTAAAATTAGCTTTAAAATTAGTTCGAAAGTTGCATGATACGGTAATAACATTACTTTAGACATATAATAACATTCTAATAAAACAATAACATAAGATAGCTGAATTCCGGTCAAATACATTACATTCACTTACCTGCTAATATCCTAGTGAAAGGTAAGAATCCTCTTCTTCTACCCACCCCCACCCCAGCAAATAGCAAGACAGACCGGGTTCCATAGCCTTGCATGGCAACTGTTCTACCGCAGAAAGAAATGGCAACCTACTGCAGGAAAAATCATCCTCGTCAGTCATGTATCGAAAGATACATGATCGCCTAAGCGTGTATCACGTATGGCACATAACTGACTGAGTACTCACTTCCGATGTCTTGCTTCCCTGCCACTTACGATCCTCAAAAATGTAAATGAAACGTCAATCTCTATCTTCTCTCGTCATGAGCTCGGTACTTTCATTTCTCGTCAATAGCATCTTCTCATTTTCTTCCATTCTCAGTAACGCTTTCCATCTTAGTGGCATTATCGCCTTCCTTGGAGAGAAACCTTTAAATACAGGTTTTTTTTTTTTTTCTTGTGTAATATATCATTTTTTTTTGTTTGTCACCCCATGCAAAGCAATAAGGTCACTAAGATGCAAGAGGTCATTGAGAGCGAGAGAATAAGAGAGAAAAGATCACCAAGGAGAGAGAACAATAAAAGAAAAGGAATTAAGAAGGCATACCATACCGATTGGCGTTGTATTTAAGTTTTTTCAAGATCAAACTTCACTGGAAAGCAAGAAGCCGGACATTAGTTCCTCAAGCGAGAAGCGCGACAGAAGAAACTCTTAGCTTAGAACTTACGGTTACATCTAGACATTTCTGTTATTATTTTGTGTACTTGTGTAACTAGTGAGCCAACCCAAATGACTTGACTCACTTTATAGTTCCCCAATCGAGGGTTAACCAATCAGGAGACGTGAAATATTCAATCCGTCGTGTATAAAGGCGGCCATTTTGTTTACTCTCTCCGAATACCCAGTGTCAACCTGTCAGGCAAAAGAACAGAAGGAAGAACTACTGAACTACGCTCTGCTACTTTATCGGGATATCCACTGCTAACCTCAACTACGCTTCCATACTGTCTTCGAAATATTCACTGCCAACCTCTGGATTCTATACTCAAAGACTACCGTCATCATGAACAACAATTTCAACTATAAAATGATGTGACTTTGCCACCCCCTACCTTGCCCCCTACCTTTCCCCCCTACATTGCCGCCCTACCTTGCCACCCGCCCTACCTAGCACTGCGCTTAAATTCATAAAATCTAGATACCATAGCAGAAAGTTCATTAGAACAATTACCATGAAAGCATTTATACAAAGGACCAGGGGGGGGTGTTACGGCGGTGGGAGAAGGCAGTCAAGCCGAGATCTCAGGTAAGGACCAATAACATAACAGACTCTTCTTTGGATATTATCAAGAATCTCTAAATATATAGCAGGATAGACAGATTCAGCTATCTTATGTTATTATTTTATTAGAATGTTATTATTAACTCTAAAGTAATGTTATTACCTTATTATGCTACTTTCGAACTAATTTTAAAGTTAATTTTAGGGAGGGGGTCACATCATACACAATATATAAAATTAGTGTATGAACTGATGGCTTTGGTTACATATAGCCATTTCAACTCTAAAATGATGTGACCTAGTCAGTTATGTGCCCTGCGTAATACACGCTTAGGCGATCATGTATCTTTTGATGCATGACTGAGGAGGCAGATTTTTTTCTCCGCAGTAGGTTGGCATTTCTTTCTGAGGTAGACCAGTTGGCATCCAAGGCTATAGAACCCGGTCTGTCCTGCTATTTACCCATAGCTGGGAGGAGAAGAAGAGGATTCATGCATTTCCCAAGGGTATTAGCACGTAAGTGAATTTAATGGATTCGACTGGAATTCGAACTCGGCCCATCTAATACTGCGCCTAAATTCATAAAAACCAATTACTAACAGGAAACTTCTTCAGAACCACTACCTTGAAAATATTTATAGAAAAGGCATAGAGAAACTACGTTACGACGGTGTGAAAGTGACTGAAGCTGAGATGCCAGGTCAGGGCCAGTAACATTACAAGTTTTATGGCATTTTATAATGAACTAATTTTATTTAGATTTTTAGTATCGATTTGTATAATAAATGTCAGACTCTTTGCAGTTTTGTAAAAACTCTTCACAAAATATTATATTAGAAAGGTGTATTTTCTCTAAGAAAATAGGTGTGTGTCTTTTGGATGGTCAGCTTGAAATTGTAAGACAAAAACTATTATCGAATAATCCAGTTTGGCTTCTGGTCAATGGACTGATATATAAAGAATATCTCAGCAATCTGTAATCGATTCCTCGGTACAAAATCCAGCGCAAAGGTCGAAGACATTTCATTTGGCAAAAGACTCCAGACTTTTAGAAATCTCCAACTAATTCAGAACAACAGGAAATGAAGTGCGTGTATATGCAACTAACCACCGTCAACTTCCGGTCATTGTAGGATCCTCAAGGCATTTGGAACACGCTAAAACACGTCACATTTTGCCCAGACGACTTTTAAGCGGACTTCCATGATTCTACATTTTGCATGTAATTTCGTTTTGTTTTATTCCCAGTCCAGGAGAAGAATGGAAAAAAGAGTGGGTTTTAATGCATATGCGTAGTTTCCCGAAGGAAGTTGATTTTATTTTCTTGCTTGCCAGGCCGAGAGAAAGACTTTATTTTTCTCTCTGTCACTGCTTCCATTGGTTCATATGCTCACGACATTTTAGAATTCCTCAACAAATGATGATAAATTATAAAGTTTCTCAGTTCGTATATGTAGCACTATCTATCTATCTATCTATCTATCTATCTATCTATGTAACGTCCTTCGTTATCTATCTATCTATCTATCTATCTATCTATCTATGTAACGTCCTTCATTATCTATCTATCTATGTAACGTCCTTCGTTATCTATCTATCTATCCATGTACCGTCCTTCTCTTATCTATCTATGTAATGCCCTTCGTTATCCATCTATCTATCTATCTATCTATGTAACGTCCTTCGTTATCTATCTATCTATGTAACGTCCTTCGTTATCTATCTATCTATCTATCTATGTAACGTCCTTCGTTATCTATCTATCTTTCTATCTATCTATTTATCTATCTATGTAACGCTCTTCATTGTCTGTCTATCTATCTATCTATCTATGTAACGTCCTTCATTATCTATCTATGTAACGCCCTTCATTATCTATCTATGTATGTAACGTCCTTCATTATCTATCTATCAATCTATGTAATTTCCTTCATTATCTATTCATCTATCTATCTATCAATACATATATTGATATTTATACTGAAAGTATTTAGGTAGCAATCCTTCTTTTATATATGCTTCGTTAAAGATGACTGACAAGGTACTGCGATTAAACTGGACACAAAATGTGTAAAAACTGTCCAAAAATTCTGCATATCTAGCGCTTTCGGCTATACTCTTCGTCATTATCAAGGGTGATTTTATTTTAACTTTTAGAATAATGAAAGTTGCCTTCCAGAAGCTAAGCAAAGTATTTAGAAACAGAAAAATGTCTTTAGAAACAAAGAAAAGTATACTGATCTGCTGCGTAATATCTATTTTTTACATTAGAATAGAGAAAGTTGCCTTCCAGAAGCTAAGCAAAGTATTAAGAAACAGGAAAATTTCGTTAGAAACAAAGAAAAATGTACTGAACTGTTATGTAATATCAGTCCTTCTATATAGCAGTGAATGCTGGACAATCTCCTCACAGATGAAGAAGATACTTGAGACAACAGAAATATGGTTCTACAGAAGGATGCTGAGAATAGCATGGGCTAAACATGTGAACAACGACAATGTTTTGGAGAAAATGGTAATGAAAAGTACACGTATATTTAGCATCAGAAAGAGTCAATAAACATTTCTAGGACACAAATGAGGAAAGAGAGCTTGGAAAATTCAACACTCAAAGGACATATTGGAGACAAGAGAAACAGAGGAAAACAAGGCATAACCTACCTAATGAGCTTGTGTAAATGGATGGCAAAACAGGGTTTAGGAAAAATAACAATAATACAAAATTTACTAATTAATACAAATGACAGGAAATTGTGGAGAGCCATGATCGCCAACATCCTGAAGGGAGATGGGACATAGAAGGATAAGAAGATATTTTTCATTCTCTCCTTTTTTTTCTATTCTCACTTTGTTTTTCGTTTTCCTTTCTTTCTTCCTCTCTTTCATTTGTTTCTTTCCTTTTTTTCAACTTCTTTTTCATTTTCCTTGTCTTGCTTCTTTCGTCTCTTTGTACTCTTTTTTCCTTCTCTATTCGTTTCTTTTTGCTTTCCCATTCTTTTTTCCCTTTCCGTGCTCTCTTTCGGTCCCTTTTGTACTTGTCTTCCTTTCTCCTCTCTTTCTTTTTTTTTCATCTTTCTTTTTCCCTTTCTTTTTTTACACTTTGTTATATACCGTACCTATGAACACTAATGGGTGTGTCCCAATCCTCATAAATACGCTGGACACTACAGACTTATTTATACACCTGACTAATATTTACCTATAAACTCAGGTATAAACCCGGCCAATGTTTACTTAGTGACTCAGCTATACATCTGATCAATGCTTACCTAGAGAGCCGAAATATGGGCACTAGTTAGTATTTTCATAGAGATGGCGAGGTATTATGGTGGTTGTAGTAAGAAAGGTACGTATGAATGTGCTGTTTTGGTGTAAGGAATATTGTTCGTACGATTGGGTCAGTGTTTGCGGCTAGCTAAGTTATAGTTAAGACAGAAGAAGACCGTCCTTTCCTCAATCCCCCTTCGGCCTTGTGCCACATTTCTATAATTTAAACAGAATAAATATCGCGTACCTAGAGAGTCGGTGTTTACTCATTCCCCTACGAGAATGAGATGTGACACAAGGTATTTTTAAAGTGGTGACCCGAACGCGTGCACTCAAGCGGGGACAAAAATTGCCAACAGCTCCCGCAAGAGAGTCAGTTATAAATACTTGACCTACGTTTACCTACAGACCCAAAAAATCCCCCCAAGTAATATTTACCTATAAACATTCAAGTATAAATTCAACCCTTGTTTGCTTACTGTATAAAGTAGTTATAAAGTATAATTATGTTATATAGTGTACATATGAACAGTAATGGGTATCCTCATAAATACGTTGGACACTATGATGTCTAAGTAGTTCACAACTAGCAGTGGTTTACCTACTTCACGCCGCTAGCGAGTAATTTATTTTGTTGTTGTTATAAAGATTTCCATTTCATTTCCAACTTCCGTTTTGGTTATTCCTCCTTCAGTAACCCTTTCTAGATTACAACACCACGAAAAGGCATTGGAATGTAATTTTACTATGAAAAGGTATCGGAATGTGATTTTACTATGAAAATGAGTTGGAAAGTGATTTTATTATGAAAATGCATTGGAAAGGGATTTTACTATGAAAATGCATTGGAATGGGATTTTATTATGAAAATGCATTGGAAATGGATTTTATTATGAAAATGCATTGGAATGGGATTTTACTATGAAAATGCATAGGAAAGGGATTTAATTATGAAAATGCGTTGGAAAGTGATTTTACTATGAAAATGCATTGGAAAGGGATTTTATTATGAAAATACATTGGAAACGGATTTTATTATGAAAATGCATTGGAATGGGATTTTACTATGAAAATGCACTGGAAAGTGATTTTACTATGAAAATGCATAGGAAAGTGATTTTACTATGAAAATGCATTGGAAAGGGATTTTATTATGAAAATGCATTGGAAAGGGATTTTACTATGAAAATGCATAGGAAAGGGATTTTACTATGAAAATGCATAGGAAAGGGATTTTACTATGAAAATGTATTGGAAAGGGATTTTACTATGAAAATGCATAGGAATGGGATTTTACTATGAAAATGCATTGGAAAGTGATTTTACTATGAAAATGCATTGGAATGGGATTTTATTATGAAAATGCATTGGAAAGGGATTTTATTATGAAAATGCATTGGAAAGTGATTTTACTATGAAAATGCATAGGAAAGGGATTTAATTATGAAAATACATTGGAAACCGATTTTATTATGAAAATGCATTGGAAAGGGATTTTACTATGAAAATGCATTGGAAAGAGATTTTATTATGAAAATGCATTGGTAAGTGATTTTATTATGAAAATGCAGAGGAAAGTGATTTTACTATGAAAATGCACTGGGAAGTGATTTTACTATGAAAATGTATAGGAAAGGGATTTTATTATGAAAATGCATTGGAAAGGGATTTTACTATGAAAATGCATTGGAAAGGGATTTTACTATGAAAATGCATTGGAAAGGGATTTTATTATGAAAATGCATTGGAAAGTGATTTTACTATGAAAATGCATTGGAAAGTGATTTTACTATGAAAATGCATTGGAAAGTCATTTTACTATGAAAATGCATAGGAAAGTGATTTTACTATGAAAATGCATTGGAAACGGATTTTATTATGAAAATGCATTGGAAAGGGATATTACTATGAATATGCATTGGAAAGTGATTTTATTATGAAAATGCATTGGAAAGGGATTTTACTATGAAAATGCATTGGAAAGGGATTTTACTATGAAAATGCATTGGAATGGGATTTTACTATGAAAATGCATTGGAAAGCGATTTTATTATGAAAGTGCATTGGAAAGGGATTTTTTTATGAAAATGCATTGGAAAGGGATTTTACTATGAAAATGCATTGGAAAGGGATTTTATTATGAAAATGCATTGGAAAGGGATTTTATTATGAAAATGCATTGGAAAGGGATTTTACTATGAAAATGCATTGGAAAGGGATTTTATTATGAAAATGCATTGGAAAGGGATTTTACTATGAAAATGCATTGGAAAGGGATTTTATTATGAAAATGCATTGGGAAGTGATTTTATTATGAAAATGCATTGGAAAGGGATTTTACTATGAAAATGCATTGGAAAGTGATTTTATTATGAAAATGCATTGGAAAGTGATTTTATTATGAAAATGCATTGGAAAGGGATTTTATTATGAAAATGCATTGAAAAGGGATTTTATTATGAAAATGCATTGGAAAGGAATTTTACTATGAAAATGCATTGGAAAGTGATTTTATTATGAAAATGCATTGGGCAGTGATTTTACTATGAAAATGCATTGGAAAGAAATTTTACAATGTGTTATATACCGTACCTATGTACACTAATGTGTATGTTCTTATCCTCATAAATACGTTCGGCATTATTGTAAGTTGGGGGGAATATGCTGTCTAAGTAGTCCACCACTAGCAGTGGTTTACCTACTTCACGCCGCCGGCGAGTATTGTATTTTGTTGATGTTATAACGATTACCATTTCATCTCCAACCTCCGTTTTGGTTATTCCTCCTTCAGTAACCCTTCCTAGGTTACAGCACACATTTTTTCAATCATTCTAACCTCCAAATGAGTGACTCATTCCAATGTCTCGGGCTAACGTTTTTGTTGACATGATGTGGAAAGATTATATTGAATAAATTATGATACTCGCTTAGGCGATCATGTATCTTTCGATACATGACTGACGACGCAGATATTTTCCCGCAGTATGTTGCCATTTCTTTCTGCAGTAGACAAGTTGTCATCTAAGTCTGTAAAACCCGGTCTGTCCTGCTATTTACACATAGCTGGGGTGGGGAGAAGAGAATTCATACATTTCCCAAAGGTATTAGCACGTAAGTGAATATAATGGATTCGACTGGAATTCGAACTCGGCTCTCCGATTTCTCAATCCGAGCCGCTATCCATTATTCAACCGTGCGAGTGTATTACCATTGTGTAACACGATTTTGGTCCTTGGGCAGAAATTCTCACTTCATATTTGTTTGCGTCTAGAAAGTATAAAAAATTGCTAATATTTCCGTCAAACCTTGTTTTTGTGAGCAGGATAAAGATATTTCTGAAATGTACCTATTGCCATTGGGAAAACTGGCGAAAATGAACATTCTTGTTCACGCAAGATATGAATAAAACCGCATATTATTCAAAAGTAGTATTTATTTATTTTAGGATAACCCAAGAGGGACCACAAGATGTTTAGAAGTGAGTAGTTTTTCCCAATTTACGCTTATACCGTCAGTTACTTCCATGAATCAGCCCCAAAATATAGTCTTTCATCATGTTTTCCTTATCGTCGTCGTCGGCATCCGTCCGTCTGTGGAGACGATGGAGTAGCGCTGTAGGTGCTAGGCGATGGAGATACATCGCCTCTAGTGACTGTGTAGGTCCCACTCTGGAACAGCAGTCTCCCAGGCACCTTTGCGCTACGAGCCTGGGAAGGATGTATGAAGAACTAGAGGGCCCCGGACGTCTAGTTTCCCCTCTCGGCCATGCTAGCAGAGTCTAAAGGAGAGGATGAACCGATATAGTTTGGTACCAGCGCGGCTGCAGGAGTTGCCGGAAGGCAGCACAGAATGCCGTCCAGCCGCCTTAGGGGCTCCACTCCTTAGGCTTTTCTTCTCCCGAAGATTTCCACAAGACAGTGGAGCTATTTAATCCATAGCTGGGGTTTGGTTTTCCTTATACGATCTAAGGTATCTACAAATTCTTGAAACTTTTAGAAACTTCTCAAAAGTTCATTAAACTTCTAGAAAGTTCCAGAAAATTCTCGTTCATCACCTTAGGGCTGAATCTGTTTGGAATGTAATTGAAAATAGGTTTGTTCCAAAACATTGATGTCCAGGTTACAAAAGTAAATTTTGAATGGAATAACAGTCATTTCCTTTGGATTCTAGACAGAAGCAATTAGTAAATAACATTTAATTACTAAAGACAAAAAATTAAAAATTTTGTTACACAGTGTTATTGAATTATTTTAAAAAGAACAATGATTTTTTCACATAAAATTCCTAATATCAATGTAAAATATAATATATAGTGCTGTATTGTAAAAGGAGGCTGTAAACAGACGCGTTTAAGAAGGTGCAATTCAAAAAAAGATCCCAAAAATTTGAGTTGTACAGCAAAATGTAATCAGGAACACCAAAATTGAAGCTAACACGGTACTCAGGTTTCAAGCGTTAGGTTTCCTCCTAACTGAGATCCTACCTATCTGAGGAGATCTAACAGTTGAAACCTGGGTAGCGTGGTAGCTTGAATTTTGGTGTGCCGGATTATATATATATATATATATATATATATATATATATATATATATATATATATATATATATATATAAAAGAAAAAACAGACCACTTTAAGGCTCCATTAGTGATAATTTATTTCACCAGAAATTTTATTTTTCCCTGGATCTTCAGACTTCACTTTCAAGGGTGAAAAAATGCATTTAAAATGTATACTCTTGAAGGGCAGTATTAAGATTATATAAGGTGACATAGAGGGTGGTGGGGAATAGTGTGAGAGACATGGACGAGTTTAGAGACGGACGAGAGAGTTTTAAAAAAATTTAATTTTTTATTTTACATATATATATATATATATATATATATATATATATATATAATCAGGAACACCAACATTCAAGCTACCTCGCTACCCAGGTTTCAACTGTTAGATCTCCTCAGATATATATATATATATATATATATATATATATATATATATATAATCAGGAAAACCAAAATTCAAGCTACCTCGCTACCCAGGTTTCAACTGTTAGATCTCCTCAGATATATATATATATATACAGCTATGGATTATATATATATATATAATCAGGAAAATCAAAATTCAAGCTACAACGCTACCCAGATTTCAACCGTTAGGTCGCGTCAGGCAGGTAGGATGAAAAATTTTTGTTGACTCCACCACTATTGTATACGAACACCGGAAGTTAGGGGAAAAGGAGAAGGGAAAGGGCGAGAGAAAAAAATCACAACAACAAAATATTTTCATCCCGGTTCGTACATGCACAACAAATATTTGCTAATGGTAGAGTTCCACACATAAAGTGAAAAATCATCAAAAAAGGTAAAGCCGGATAGAGTCGGGGGAAACTATTGTAAGCTATGGCAAGAGGAAAAATTCATATCGCCACATTACCATCAAGGACGAACTGCTAAATGAAAGAACGGTGGTGCCATCTAAGTGTAGAATCTTACCAAATACTTGTTATGTATGTAACAAAACTGAATGAAAATATTTTGTTGTTGTGTTTTTTGTGTGGGGGGTCTTCTCTTTTCCCTTTTCAACTTGCGGAGTTCGTATAAAATGGTGTTGGAGTCAACTAAAATCTTTCATCCTACCTGCCTGAGGGGACCTAACTGTTGAAATCTTGGTAGCGTGGTAGCTTGAATTTTGGTGTTCCTGATTAAAGTCCTAATATTTAGCCCATAGCTGGGGGGAGACGAAGATCGATTCTTAACTTTTCCGAAGGTATTTGTGCCTAAGTAAATATGAAAGACTCGACAAGAATTCGGCTTCTCGATTTCTAATTCCGATACGTCATCATTGCGCCACACGCACATCCAAGAAGGAGAGAAGTAGAAAGAAAAAGAAAGAGTAGAAAGAAAGAATAGAAAAAAGAAAGAAAGAAAGAAAATAAGAAAAAGAAAGAAAGAAAAAGAAAGAAAAATAGAGAAAGAAAGAGAAAGAAAGAGAGAGAAAGAAAGAAAAGTGAGAAAGAACGAAAAAGAAAGAAACAAAGAAAAAGAAAGAAAGAAAAAGAAAGAAAAATAGAGAAAGAAAAAGAAAGAAAGAAAGAAAGAGAGAAAGAAAGAAAGAAAGAAAGAAAGGATCAGTTATCCTCTTCATTTCTCTCTCTTTACCTATTGATGGTTTGATAGGCCTGGTCTATATTTAGATACCTCAGGAAATATGCCTTTTCAACAACAACAAGAAAAACGAATGAATAAGAAACAAAAGAATAGTGAAAAAAATGACGAGAAAAGCGAAAGAGAGACGAAAAAAGTGAGAGAAAAGAGAAAGGAAGACGTAGAGTAAAGAACAGAGGAAAAGAATGAAAAGAGAAGAAAAATGAAAGTGAAGGTAAAAAGAGAGAAAGAAAAAGAGGGCCATATCATTTCTCTTTCTTCCTTTCCAAATATCATCAAACTGTTAGGTAGGTTCTAAGCTTCCATGTGGTCTAAAGTAGACATATCAAGAAACACACCTTTTCAACCAGAAGAAATGCGTATGAAAAAAAAAAAACATAAAAAAACAAAGTGATTTTGTTTACAACGATTGCATTTTCGAGAAGAAATGTCTTCTTTTATGTGATCAACTTTAGAATAACATGCAGCCTAAGAAAAAAAACATGTCTTCCTATGACTTTCGCTGCCTGTCCATTATCCTACTTAATCTAAATACAAAAACCAAGATGTTTGTTTTCTTTGTGGACGTTTTGGAGAGTTTGCATAGCAAAGAATTTAAATCATCGAGCCTGAGAAGATAATAGAAAGAATTAACGGCTGATTAACATTTACGAACTTGTTTATAATCATTCCATCTCCTTTGCTAAAACTTCCAGTCTCTCTCTCTCTCTCTCTCTCTCTCTCTCTATATATATATATATATATATATATATATATATATATATATCAAAAACTTTGGTCTATTTTGTCCGCTTCATTCATTCTTTTCTGATTGTCTTTTTATCCACATATTTGCTGATGATGAGCTATCATTATTTACACTATTTCTATTCGGACTATTGTCCTCATGTTTTTTATTGTTATCACAACGCTTCGACCGTTGTGCCTTCCGGTCTTCTTCAGGGGAATATCGATCTGGGTAACCTACAAGGAATTCTGAACTGAAACGTTACAGTGTAATTCCTTAAGGTGTTTTGCGAGTCTTACATGGTTAATATCTCAGAATTTCTGATAAGAAAGCTGGCAGCATGCTACTCATCTCAATGATAGCTTTGCCTGCCACTGTATCTTTGTTGCTCGAAGTAAAGCAGGCCTTGCTGTCCACTCGCGGAAACATATGGCAACTAATCCTCAACCACTCGAGGACGATGATTTAACTACCTTTTCTATCTGGCTAAAAGTTTGCAAAATACTTAAACGTTTTGGGAGGCACATGAGTGTTAAGCTCCTCTTTTTTTTTACAGAGGCCTTATTTGTCGTCCTCAACAAGAGACTACACCATGAGGACACCCTTGTGAAAATTAATTGTAACAACCACTTCAGTTTCCTTTCTTTCGCCATACGGCCAGTAAAAGAAATTACCCCCAAAAAACACAAAAAAACCCTGTCTTTGATATCGTAAATGGCATTGTGACATTATTCTTGATCTTCAGAGCTGAAAGAGAAAAAAAGCAATATATATATATATATATATATATATATATATATATATATATATATATATATATATATGAAGAAATAGAGTGTTATAGTGTGATATATTTATGGGATAAAGTGCTCAATATCAGAGGTAGAGCGTATGAAAATATAAATATAAAATTGAACATTGAAGTCAACACTCAGAGGCGACAGGCTGTTTCATGCTAGACGCAATCGTCAGGATTTATATATATATATATATATATATATATATATATATATATATATATATATATATATATATATATATATATAAAGAGAGAGAGAAAGAAAGAAAGGGAATATAAGAAAATAATATATATATATATATATATATATATATTCGAAATATTTTCCCTGGTGGCCCGACTTTATGAATTTAACCGTGTCACTAGATTGGCATCTAATTCCCACGTGTTTACAGTGGAACCAGTTAAATGCAACCGCCACTTCTCATCCAACTGTTTCTTTTCTAGCACTTCCCACCGGTGGAACTCCGCTCCGTTTAATTGCTTCTCTGATAACTACAATCTTCAAAGAAATTAAATGCAACGTCAATCGCCATCTTCTGTCTTGTTGAAAGGTCCTGATCTGGCAACTAGTCTACAATCGCTATCCCACAGACGTTCTGTGGCCTCCCTCTGTCTCTTCTACAAATATTTCCATTTAATTTTGCTCATTAAAAAAATATATATTTCTTATATTCTCTCACGGTAGGTTACCCTTTCCGCTGTAGTGGTCTATTGCCTTGTTTGGGGTGAAATGACTAAAATAATATTAATAAATATTGAATTATTTGCTCGTCTGATTCCATCTTTCAAATCTATAAACCAATCATCCGTCCTTGTATGGAATATTGTTATCATACATGGTCTGGTGCTCCTGCTATACGTCTCGAGATCCTTGACAAAATCCAGAGACGAATATGCAAGATTATAGGTCCTGATCTGGTATCTAGCCTACAATAGCTATCCCACAGACGTGCCGTGGCCTCCCTCTGTCTCTTCTACAAATATTTTCATGGCAACTGTTCCGACGAGCTACTTTCGCTGGTTCTCGGACTTCATTAATTTAAACGAACTACCAGGCTGGTATCTCAGTCCCACCCTTTCACTGTCAAAACGGTTAAATGTAACCGTCTCTTCTACTCAGACAGCTTCTTCTCCCGCACTTCCAGTCTGTTGAACTCCCTTCCCCTTACTTGCTTCCCCGATTACTATAATCTCCAAATATTCAAATGTAATGTGAATCGACATCTGACACCCTGAGCTTGTTCCCCGTCCCTCTCTGTATCCTTTCCTCAGACACGCCTCTTTACCCTTGTTCTCAATTCTCCGTAATCCCTTGCTCCTCGCTTGGGGTGATTTGCCTTAAAAATGAAATTGCTCTCCTTTACCCACCACAGAGATCCCTTCCTGTCCCCCATCAGAATGAGTGATTCCCAACTCCTTGAGAGCGCCGCGTTACGCCGCTTGGTCTCACGCTCTCCACTGACATGAGGTGGAATAAATACATTGAATCAATAGCATCATCTACCACAAAGAAATTTGGTTCTCTGTGTCGTGCCTGAAAGTTTTTCTCGTCTGAGTCCATCCTTCAAATATATAAATCAACAATCCGTCCTTGCATGGAGTATTGCTGTCATATATGGCCTGGTACCCCCGCTGTACGTCTCCTGGTCCTTGACAAAATACAGAGACAAATATGCAATGTGATAGGTCCTGATCTGGCTTCTAGTCTACAATCGCTATCCCACAGATGTGCTGTGGCCTTTGTCTCTTCTATAAATATTTTCACGGCAACTGTTTCAACGAGCTACTGTCGCTGGTTCCCGGACTTCATGAATTTAAACGTTCTACCAGGCTGGCAGCTCGGTCCCACCCTTTCACTGTTAAATGTAACCGTCTCTTCTTCTCAAACAGCTTCTTCTTCCGCACTTACATCCTGAGCTTGTTCCCTGTCATCCTCTGTATCCTTTCCTCAAACACGCCTATTTACTCTTGTTCTCAATCCTCTGTAACCCCTTGCTTGTTTGTGGCACTCCTCCTCATCTATATTGTCCTTTCCTCAATCCTCCCGACTCCCCAGTCTTGTCTTTCACAATTTTTTGTCGTAGTTAACAGAACGTTGTAGGTCATTTTCAGATGAACTGCCAACTTGTCTTTACAGAACCGACCAGTCTTACGATTAAGTCATACAGTCAGATATTTATTATTTTAATCGCTTATAAAAACCCACCACCAAATCAAAGGCTTATCCTGTTTTTCTTAAAAAGCGATATTTTCTAGAATGGGTTTTGTGTAGTTAATATGGGACGCTGTGGTAAATTCGTTCATTCTTATGCATGTCTATTCTTTTTTATCTTTAGTTTTGTATATCCATGCGATCAATCTCTACACACACACACACACACATATATATATATATATATATATATATATATATATAATATATATATATATATATATATATATATATATATATATATATATATATATATATATTAACAAATGGTGATAACCATTTGTTATTGACTTTACAGCTATTTTTTTCCTTTTTTTTTCCTTTACCTTTACGTCTTTTTTTTTAATTCAATATTCTCCTAAAACCTGGTGAACCTATTTTGTGTGGTGTCAAGTACTGTGTTTGTCTCTCGCCTGAGCTGAGGTGAGAAAGTTGAAAATTGGGTAATCCCACCCACCTCACCGGCTATGGAAAGGAGGAAGTTCGGTGAACGTCTGGATATTAGAACAATGCCATTAGCTTGTGTAGTCAGAGCCTTATTCTGGCGAAACCGACATAACCATCGCCTCCGTCGATCGTACCAGATGCGCTGGCTTCTTGTTTCCCGCCAAAGAAGGAAGAAAGAAAAAAGAAAGAAAGAAAGAAAGAAAGAAAGAAGAAAAAAAAGGAAAAAAAACAAACCTTTTTAACGTTCGTTATAACTGACAATAATTCCACTTGTTTGTGTTTACGTTTCGTGTTATGAGATCGAAGTGTTTGCTTCTTCGATTGATTCCGTATCGATCTTGTCCCTTTGGTTTCTTTACAGAAAACTACCCACTCTGATCTCCACAATCTATTAAACCACCCAACTTCCTGTCAAACACACACACGTGCATGTACACACACACACACACACACACAGGCACTAGCATAGATACACGTAAGCACACCCCGTACAAACACAAAGATTTCTCTTATATACACCCAAAAATATATCAATCTGTCGAAGACCATCAAATACATGAAACATATTCGCCAAATAAAACGCACTTTTCGTCATTTTTTCATTGAACTGTTTTGTCTGGTAAAAGGCAACAAGAGTACTGTCTATAGTGAAGATCTATTTTATTAAAAAAACTTCAGATCAAAATTCATTCTTTTATACAATTTGTAAAAAGGATTAGAAAGAAGTAAATCTATATTTTTTTAGGTTTTATTGAAATTTTATTTAAGTTTCCACATGTCCTCCATCATTAGCAATACAAAGGGTAATACGATTTTGCAGTTCACGGAAAACATTTGCCAACTGATTTACAGTAATGCCTGAAATCACATTCATTTTTTAGCTATACTTAAAACTAAGTACATTAAACTTTATAACATTTTTACAGATTATTTCTATCGCAAATACAAATAAAGTTATATTTTTTTAAAGTGCACACGAACTTTATGGACACCCTGTATATATATATATATATATATATAGTCATCCACAGATAGACTGTTTCGCTACTCATCAGTCTCTGCGATAGAAGATAGAAATAATCTGTAAAAAATGTTATAAAGTTTAATGTACTTAGTTTTAAGTATAGCTAAAATAACTAACGTGATTTCAGGCATTACTGTAAATCAGTTGGCAAATGTTTTCCGTGAACTGCAAAATCGTATTACCCTTTGTATTGCTAATGATGGAGGACATGTGGAAACTTAAATAAAATTTCAATAAAACTTTAAAAAATATAGATTTACTTCTTTCTAATCCTTTTTACAAATTATATTTATCGCAAATACAAATAAAGTTATATTTCTTTTTTAAGTTCACACGAACTTTATGGACACCCTGTATATGTTGTTCTCCTTAATACAACGAGAAGAAATCAAATTTCGGTAAAGTTTAATATTCGAATCCGAAAAAAACGAATGTGTCAAAACGACAGTTTTTCTCTTGACGCTATTGTTGGATACTTCCTAGACAATTTGAATTGTTTTAAAAATGTATTTTTGAGAATTTCAATAAAAGACAAACATATGAAGCTGGATTTATGCATTTGTTTTTTTTTTCTTCTCCAGAATCGCCAACTAAAGTATAAAACATGTTTTATTAGATTACTTATTTATAAGTGTAATTTTGTATTTGCAAGTTTATAGCAATATGTGAAGAAACGACAATGGAATATTTATCATTTGCCATACTATAAAGAAATAACTATGAAAATAGATATCTTATTCATAATTTATGAGACACGTCTTTGAAAATGAGAAGAAGAAAATTTAAATTCGCGAAGAACGACGAATAAATTAAATTATAAATATTCAAAGAATGTATTTTCCGAGAATTGCTTTTTGATGCCACATAAATTTAATAAAATAATTTTCAATTTAAAGTAATACTTTCTTCTCTCGAGAAATGACAGCAATAATGTTAAAACTACATATTTGATAGCTTAATTACAAGAATAGTGGTTAATGCTTTTTTTTGTTAATTCTCGAAAAGAAAGTTTCATGTTTGTTTGTTTTTTTTTTCTATTCTAAATCAGCCTTTTTTAAATTTTTAAAATAGCTTTTTTAAAACAATAGAACTGGGGAGGGGATATACAGTAATAGATTCGTCAAAAGAATATCATCCCTTTAAAAATTCATTTTCCTAATTTTTTGCGAGAACAAATGTTTGATGTTGCCCAATTTTTATTTTCAGTAAGATGTAAAGACTGATAATTTTTTTTTTATTAGTCGCAAGGTAGTCATAGAAACAACATAACAATTGCCTCGGGTTTCTTCTTAACAACCACAAGGAAAAGGTGCGAGAAAATAAACTTTTAGCATAGAACTTACGATTACTTCTAGATATATCAAATATAAAATTGATGAGACCTTGCTGCTAATTTAATACTGCGTTTATATTCATAAAGTCTAGATAACAAAGAGGAAACTTCACCAGAACACTTAACATGAAAATATTTATAGAAAAGGCACAGGGAAAGCATAGTAGTGAAATTCATGAAGTATAGGCAACGTAGTGGAAGGTTCTTACCTTTTACCTTGCATCTGTTCTGATGAAAATTATATATAATCTTGACTGCAACATTTTACATTCAAGTGTATTGACTAATGTATGGAATATCCACGAAACTCAGAATAGTGCGCTGATAAGTTAAAATTGAATTTTATTCCGTATTAATGGTATAGCTATTCATATTGTTTTGTTTTTTTGTTTTTTGTCTAAAAAGATGGAACAAATACATCGAGTCAATTGCTTCATCCCCCGCAAGGAAAGTTGGCTCCCTGTGCCGAGCCAGGAAATTTTTCTCCACGGAATCTATCCTCCAAATCTATAAATCAACCATTCGCTCATGCATGGAGTATTGCTGTCATATATGGTCTGGAGCCCCTGCTGTTTGCCCCAGGGTTCTTGATAAGATCCAGTGACGGATATGAAATGTAAATGGCCCTGATCTGTCATCTCGTTTGCAGTCGCTCTCTCACAGACGCGCCGTTGCCTCGCCCTGTCTTTTTTACAAACACTTTCACGGTAATTGCTCCGATGAGCAGCTTTCGCTGGTTCCCAGGCCTCATGAATTTAAACGTCCCACGAGGCTGGCATCCCGTTCCCACCCCTTCACCGTTGAAACTGTTAGATGTAGACGTCTCTTCTACTCCAATAGCTTCATGTCTCGCACATCTCGCCTATGGAACTCCCTTCCTTATTCCTGTTTCCCTGACTAATATAATCTCCAACTATTTAAGTGTAACGTCAATCGACATCTCCAGTTGCCTTGATCTATCCACTTCCCTTCTCCACATCCTTTCCCCTTTCATTCCTATCTGCTCTCACTCCAAATCTTCTGTAACCCCCTTGCCTTGATCGATTCACTATCTTTCTCCACATCCTTTACCACTCCTATCTGCTCTTCCTCCAAACCTTCTGTAACCCCTTGCGTGCTAGTGGCTTCTAGCCTTGCTTGGGGTGAAAAGCTTAAAAAAATTAAAAAGAATCTAATGTATATAAAGATGTTTAATATACCGTAAGACGTAATATATATCGTCAAAAGAGGAAGAAGATACTGGAACATTATTGAGTAATGAGAAGAGAACGCTTAAGGTTGTGAAAAATGGTGAATATCATTAGATAATAATCCAAGAAATTGTAAACATTAATAAGATTAGAAGTCAGTGTTGTACATGAAGACAGAGGCAAAAATGCAGGATATTACGACCATTGGCTGATGACATGACATATATTCAAGCTATCACATCTAACTAAACGCCCCAAACTGAAACGTGTATGGTGGGCAAGGAACTACGTGAAAGTGATCGACTGATTTGATTTTACGGTTTATAAACCCATAGTGGGTTATTTTAAGCCCAAACGTATTTTGTAATTATTTTAACCAATTCACTTCAAGCAAGCTACTATGTCTATCTCGTTCCCTCAATCAATATTTTTCTTTCTCTCTCTCTCTCGTTCTTTCTCTCTCTCTCTCTCTCTCTCTCTCTCTCTCTCTCTCTCTCTCTCTTCCTCTAATTCTATCACTGTCTATCTGGAACTCCCCATCTCTCTTTCTCTCTCATTCTCACTTTCGTTCTTCTCTCTCTCTCTCTCTCTCTCTCTCTCTCTCTCGTTCTTTCACTGTCTATGTCGTTCCCTCAATCAACCTCTCTCTTTTTCTCTCTCTTTTTTCTCTCTCTCTCTCTTCCTCTAATTCTATCACTGTCTATCTGGAACTCCCCATATCTCTTTCTCTCTCATTCTCACTTCCGTTCTTCTCTCTCTCACTCGTTCTTTCACTGTCTATCTCGTTCCCTCAATCAATCTCTCTCTTTTTCTCCCCCCGTCTCTCTCTCTCTCTCTCTCTCTCTCTCTCTCTCTCTCTCTCTCTCTCTCTCTCTCTCTCTCTCTCTCTAATTCTCCTCATCGGTAAAATCATTACTGAAAATTAAAAACAAAGTAGGACCAAGGATGGAGTCCTGAAAAACACATTCATTAGTACGAAAAGATCTAGACGAGTGGCCGGATGATATTCATTTCACAATTTGAGAGGAAATACTGGCTAAATTCAAAAGTTCGTCCTTTCAACTTGCGGAGAAGACCTGTATGCCAGAACCCTGTCAAATGCTTTCAATATGTCCATATCTATGACCGTTTTTATTGAGACTAAAACACTCTCAAACGTACCGTATTCGAAATGAAGTTTTAAATACTAACTTTATCATTTATTAAAGAAATAGCTATTCTATATTATCAACCAAAGACTAATCCGTTATTTCCTGGATCCAAATCCCACCTATTCCAATCAATTATCGATTACAAAAAAATAGCAACTGTACTGATTTCCAAATACAAATTGATTACTGCTTACACGCATAAAACCATCGAGCCATGGCACGTGTTTACATCGCAACTGTTTCTGGGCACTGGCGTTTTTTGTGTGTACATCTCGGCTGGCATTGATCTTTCCAAGTGGCATTTGCACAAATGCGCCAATAATCCTCAGAGCATGTTCTTTCATTAATAGTGCAGCTTGGGTTTCGCATGTCTCTATTAAATCGAACAAACTCGGACGACAAACGGTAGCTCGGACTCTTTTCACGAGACCGATAATGTGCTGATTCATGCACCAGGAGGCCATATATAAACATACGATATGCATTAACCTGTCCGTACGGCTTGTGTTACATTATTTGTTGACTTTGGCGTTTCTTTGAATTGTATATTTTACCAGAATTAACGCCGAATCTTCTTTATTTTATTAAACTGAGAAATAAATGCACAAGTTAAACGTAACCTTAGAAATTGAATAATATATATATATATATATATATATATATATATATAGAGAGAGAGAGAGAGAGAGAGAGAGAGAGAGAGAGAGGATTCTCTGGGTCTGTCTGTCTATATATATATATATATATATATATATATATATATATAATCAGGAACACCAACATTCAAGCTACCTCGCTACCCAGGTTTCAACTGTTAGATCTCCTCAGACATATATATATATATATATATATATATATATATATATATATATATATATATACAGATGATTCTCTGTGTCTGTCTGTCTGTCTGTCTGTGTGATACCTTTTCAGTCGAGATCCATCCAGCGGATTTTGACCAAACTTGTACAATGTAAGAGATAGGTTCTTAGCGTAAAAACTCGATAATTTTTAAAAATCGATAATCGATAATCGATAAAGCCGATTTCGTTCAAGCTCGGTATGTACGTTACTTACATCATGACGAGCTCAACGATACATCATTTTTATTTCTCCGCCACAACGTTTAGCGAAAAACGAAAAATCGATTTCAACACAAATTTAGAAACTAAAGACTCCCTGAATTTTCAAGCAACCTAATACAAACTTCACTGGATTATAGCCAACAATAGGTGGATTGTTTAAGAGTCATTTAGATTGATAATTGAATCCACCAATATAGTGAAAACCCGCGTAAATAGCAACAAATGACGATTTTTACTGGTTTCTTTCTTATTTTTCGTTGATCTTTCAACCAATTTTCCTTAAATTTGCTTTATAAATGTATCCACTTTTACATCCCTGGTAGCACACGGACAAATTTTAAAAAACTCAAAAATATCTGTGGTCTGAAGTGGGTCTTCATGTTACCTGTTTTATCCCTTCCTGTCCTCGGCTAACTTCGATTGAATAAATACAGACTACTTCTGATATATCAGTAACTGCATTAATTCAAAATATTTTTAGTGAAAGTATTTTAAATTAATCGAAGATAGACTCTGTTACATCTAAACATGATTCTGTTTTTGCTCCATTCTAATTGAACGCCTTTTCTGATCGACCAGCTGGGTGTGGCTGGTTGTTGGATCAGACCCTCCTCTATAGTAGTGAATGCTGAAAAATTTTCCTGATAAATGAAGTTTAGATTTAAGGAAACGGACGTGTGGTTTTGCGGAAGTAGGCTTTGAATACCGCGCAGAGAAACGTGTGCAACGATTGGTTGGTTGTTTTAATATTGCAGCATATCAACAACTTCATGTGTTATTTAATGCTGAAATCTAAATATTTGATATACATTTTATATTTCGATTTTGAAGATAAAAATGATTTAGTGATACAAGTCTGACTACTTAAACTGGAGGAGAGAAGATTTAGATTTATACCCTTCTACTTACTAATTAAGCTGGTGGAGAGAAGATGTAGATTCATACCCTTCCGAAGGGTATTTTGCGCGTAAATGAATATAACGAACCCAATTAGATTCACAATTCCGAGCCATTATTTATTACATGCTACACAATACGTGTTACATACGCTACAATTTAATCGACAGGCAGTCCCTAAAGTCTGGATCTATAGGAAATCTCATTAACTCTGTATTTTATTTTTACCTCTACAGATTAGATATGGTTTTGTCGAATGAAGATAGAATTCACTTCTTTTTTTGTCATTTGCGAAAGGTGAAGGTGTACTCAATGAAACTCACAGATGCAACACACTTGATTGAATGCACAAAGAGTGAATGTGCTGAAATCGACGGCAATGTGGAGTTATTGCATCAAGTGTTCACGTGCAAAGCGCACCAACATCTCCATCACAAACAGTGGAAATCATATTGAAGAATTTATTTGCTAATATTGCAATTCATTAAAATGTTGAAATTTTCATTTCTTGAAAAATGCAATATTTGCCTGTGTCCAGGCTTTAGAAGACCCTGTATAACTGCGATTGGGGGAGAGAAAAAAGCAGATGTCTGCCATTCTCAAAAGCATACGAATGCTCCAGACTAGTCGCAGATTTGATTAAAAATTTACATGTCGATATCCGTTATACTAAATGCCCGTATGTCCTTGAAGGATTTATGATAATAAAATTCAAATAATGCTTAACGTTAATATTGGGTTTGAGATAAATATCGAAATCAATAAAGCAAAGAAAATTAAAACTACTGTTGAAAATACTCAAGGCCAAAACCCAGCAAATATTCGTGAGGTAAAATAAATAAAAAGGCGTGTTAATCGAGTGAATAATATTCCTAAATCTGTGTTTCATGGCTGACGGTAAACACAGTGATGCATATTAAAAGCTTCGAAAAGATATTTTCCGGAAAGCTTTTTTTTTTTTCTTTAAAACTTTAGGTTAGTGGGATATTTTGAATAATTTTCAAAATAAGGAAATTCTGTCGATCCTTATTGAAAACGTTGAAATGACTAACTTATATTTTTTTATATGGGTATGATTCCTAAGATGAATTAAATTTTACTAGCAGTAGTCGTGAAAACTTCCGTTTTGATATTTGAAATTTCTGATCAAACTTAATTCTTAAATTACTGACTGATAAACTCCTTACAATTTTTACGACTATAAAGTGCGAAATTTCCCTATTACATATTTGAGCTTAACAACTTTAACTATTGCAATAACAAACATAAGTATGAATGCTGGTCATTATTTTAAGAAGTAAGAGGGTACAAATGAAAACGAGTTAACGCCATTTTATCTTCATAACCTAATACTCTGTCCTTCTTATTTGTATTATTATTATCTTGTTGTCATTTTGTTTGTATTTAGAAAAAGAAAAAATTATTAAGGAGAAAGCACACTACAAGAAAAGGAATTATGAAGACAGATGATGATTATTACGTGTGGGGCACAGTTTAGCGAGAGACCAACAAATCTCCTTGTAGTATCAAAGAGGAACCGAAGGCAAGAATTATGGCAGCAAGCACCAAATTAAACAAGGAGACCGTCCAGGAGAGGTGCAGTAGCTTCTGAAGTCGCTTGGAGTCTGTGGGTGAAGCGAATGTCGATTTTATTGAATAAATTTACTCTTTAGTATTTCAAGATATTTTTGTGTAATTTTGGTAAATATATCTGTTAAAAGAGTTTATCGTCCTTTTATGTGTTATTTAAAACCGAAATTTATATGGGATTGTAAGAATACTTATTTCAGAATAAAAAATAATTTTATTTTACTAGCCATATTATTTAACCCATAGCTAGGAGAGAAGAGATGGATTCATACCTTTCCCAAGGATATTTGCGCTTAAGGGAATGCAATTGTATACAACTGGAATTCGAACTCGGTGCTCCGATTTCTCATTCACAGCCGCTATCCATGACACAAACGCACATCCATAGATGTAAGATACACAGGGATATTTAAGCCATTCGTTTGGAGAAGAAAAACATTTTTTTCTAATATTCTATTCAATACATTAGTTAAGGAAACATAACATAAAAGCTGAGACAACCACAGTCAACAATGTCCTGGTACAAATTGCGTGAAGTGAATTTTTAAGAGTTTGACGCAGGTGATATCAAGGATATCTTGCATGTCGATGCGGAGTTTCTCCCTTGTGCTCGACTTGAAGGAATTAACAGAACCGCAAATGATGAGTTCAGATAGGAAAGCAAAGCTCAAACTATGACCGGTATATAACAAGAGGTTTCTAACTTAAAATACTTCCGAAAATACATCGTGAATGAGAGTTACTTTTCGGAAACGATCCAAATGTTGGAGTAATGGTTAGCGGTTCGGATTGAGGAATCGAGGAGTCGAGTTCGACTTCCAGTTGAATCCTTTGCCTTCTTTGGAGCAAATCGGGAGGAGTGAATCCACTGCACAGATTCTCTTTGGATGAACCCAACATTGGATCTGCCTCGAACAATGTCAGATTTTCCCGTAATCTGATCAGTCCGTAGAGCTTTTGATCAATACGCGACACCAACCGATCAGTAAACTTCATCATGCCAAATTCATTGTGAGAAATATTCTCAATTCTTTCACGAGATTGGCTAATAGCTTTGGTTATTTGATTTATAATCAATGTCCTGTCAGCCATCACTATTTGATGAAAACGATCAATGTTTTTCTCTTTGGCATTTGCTGGAAACCCACCCACTGGATCATCTTCCCCTCCTAAGTTCAGCTGCCCACTTTAGATCTGTTGATAAAGTTGGAGCGCCATCCACTAATGTATCAAACATGTCAGCGTGAATGTCTTTCGAGTCTAGATCCTTTTTTCTGCAGGAACTTGATAAAACCACGATGCTAAAAAAAACGAGGCCATCACCTTCCCTGAAGATAAAACGATCATAGCCTTCTTTGGAGCATAGATTCTCTTTGGATGAACTCAACATCGGATCTGCCTCGAACAATGTCAGACTTTTTTGTAATCTGATCAGTCTGTTGAACTTTTGATCACGATGCGATCAGTAAACTTGATCATGACAAATACATTGTGCGAAATGTCCTCAACCCTTTCACGAGATTTGCTAATAGCTTTGGTTATTTGATTTATAGTCAATGTCCTCTCAGCCATCACTATCTGTTGAACACGATCAATGTTTTTCGGTAGTGGCAGTTGCAGGAAGCCCAGCCATTGTATCATCTTCAAGAATCCAAAATTCAGCTGCTCACATTTGTATTGATAAAGATTAAACATTATCCTCTAACGTATCGACCATGTTAGCATTTATGTCCTTGGGGGTTAAACTATTTTTCTACAGGTACTTGATAACACCGTGATGCCAAATTTTGTACATTTTCAAAATAAGTCGCTACTAGTTACTTTTGAAGTTTTCTTTGAACAGTCAGATATCAGTTTATCGGGAAATAAACGATGCACTTATTAATAAGAAGAGATCAATGCACGATTTCCCTGCTCTAGCATCATTCCTTCATAATCAACTTATGAACTTTTCGTCCCACCCTCATAAGAATAATAAAATCACCTCCAAGTCTAATCTGCAGGTTATATATACAGCGATGTGGATTTACGGATATTTTCTTATATGCCGTCCAATGCAGTATCTAAGGAAAAGTATAGAATAAAAATTGAGACAACTACGATAAAAAATATCCTGGTACAAATTGCGTGAAGTGAACTTTTCAGAATTTAGCGCAGGTGATATCAAGGATATCTTTCATCTCGATAACGAGTTTCTCACTTGTGCCCGACTTGAAGGAATTAACAGAACCGCAAATGATGAGTTCAGATAGGAAAAAGGAGATAACTCTACGATCAGTATTAACAAAACAGGA
Source organism: Acanthosepion esculentum (assembly GCA_964036315.1). Taxonomy (NCBI): domain Eukaryota; kingdom Metazoa; phylum Mollusca; class Cephalopoda; order Sepiida; family Sepiidae; genus Acanthosepion; species Acanthosepion esculentum. The sequence goes on along the minus strand of OZ038513.1, from coordinate 48,349,527 downwards.
CACTTAGCTGCGGACATGACACTAAAAACCAGAGCCTGTCATGCAAGTAGTGAGAGACCGATAGGCTTGTCAAGTAGTGTGTATGTGTTGGGTGGGGAGAGTCTGTAGAGCGGAAAATAAATTATGAACAATAAGGTCGCGTAAACGCTTTGGAACTCAATCAAGGCTAGTCTAAAAGAAAGGAGGAAAATAACCTTAAAATCTCAGAGTGTTATCTTGATATATCCAACTTTAAATTCTAAAATTTAAGTAAAGAGCAAATCAACACCAGGTTCCTAAAGACATAGAACATAGGAAATCTCATTGACTATAATTTTTTACATACAGAGGTTAAAAATGGTTTTGTCGAAAGAAGAAAGAATTGATTTCTTTTTCTGGGGTATGCTAAAGGAGAAAATGTACACAATAAAAATCACAGATGCAACACACTTGATTGACCACATAAAGAGTGAATGTGTTAAAACTGATGGCAATATAGAGTTATTGCATCGAGTCCACGTGAATCTTGCAAAGCGCATCAACCTTTGCATCGCAAATGATGGAAATCATATTGAAGATTTTATTTGTTAAAATTTCAAATCAATAAAATGTTGATAATTTAATTTCCTGAAAAGAGGCATTTCCGCTTCTATGTCTAGTAATGTTCTTCCGTTGATGATCAATGTCATCGAATATCCATGTGCTGGCATATGTACTACTGCAGTTTTTATTAAACCCACATCACAGTGATTGCATACCATCTAAAAGCGTTCGATGAAGCAGATTTTTAATGAGGAACACGCCATGTGGCGTTTATGAAAGTAATTGAGACGAAGGCACTTGTGAGGAATATCCGAACGATCAGTGCGTGTATATGACGAAGCGGAGACGTGCAAATGTCAAATATGTATTCGGAGTATGAAGGGCTAGTCTGTGCGTGCCGAGATCTAGATAAGGATGGATATGTACCTTGTGTGGGCGTAAAAGAGTTAATTATATTCACAATTAATGAGCTTAAGAACAATATTGGGGAAAATAAATATTATCACTGAATGTTAAAATTCAGGAGAAATATACGGAATTGCTGTAAGCATTAAATGTGTAGATAGATAGATAGATAGATAGATAGATAGATAGATAGATAGATAGATAGATAGATAGATAGAAAGAAAATGAACAGAATCAGATAGGTAGACAGATAATGAAATGAAGGAAAGGTAAAAAGGAAAGAAAGAAAGAAAATGAAAATAATGAGATAGACAGGTAGATAATGAAAAGAAAGAAAGAAATAGAATGACATATAAAGATAATGAAAGAATGAGATAGATAGATAGATAGATAGATAGATAGATAGATAGATAGATAGATAGATAAACATTAGCAGACAGATAAATAAATAGAGAGATTGGTAGATATGAACAGAATGTATTACATATGAACATAATTAGATGCATATGAACAGAATGCGTTAACTATGAACATGATTATATATATATATATATATATATTTTAGAATTGTACATTGTCCGACAATTTATTTAAAGACATTTATATTATGTTTAACGTTCTTTTTATAGATACAAGTATTTAAGCAAATGCTCTGTTTTTTTATAATAAACAGTATTAAATAACATTTACCGGCCTGAATGTCCGAGAAATTTTCATAGAAAACTTTCGCTCTCCGACAGGAATCGAACCTGTATCCTATACGGAACCATCATTTCGCGTGATGATCTTTAAACTTAAATCTTCCATGATTATATATATATATATATATATATATTAGAATTGGACATTGTCCGACAATTTATTTAAAGACATTTATATTATGTTTAACGTTCTTTTTATAGATACAAGTATTTAAGCAAATGCTCTGTTTTTTTTATAATAAACAGTATTAAATAACATTTACCGGCCTGAATGTCCGAGAAATTTTCATAGAAAACTTTCGCTCTCCGACAGGAATCGAACCTGTATCCTATACGGAACCATCATTTCGCGTGATGATCTTTAAACTTAAATCTTCCATGAATCTCTTCTATACATATCTGCTCTAGCGTATCAAATGTAAACAAATGACGTCATATATTTTAGAATTGGACATTGTCCGACAATTTATTTAAAGACATTTATATTATGTTTAACGTTCTTTTTATAGATACAAGTATTTAAGCAAATTAAATTATATTAAAGATAGTAAAATCGACCTTGCTAACCAGACGCTCATCTGTGGCCGAAAGGTTAAGGCACATCACGCGAAATGATGGTTCCGTATAGGATACAGGTTCGATTCCTGTCGGAGAGCGAAAGTTTTCTATGAAAATTTCTCGGACATTCAGGCTGGTAAATGTTATTTAATACTGTTTATTATAAAAAAAACAGAGCATTTGCTTAAATACTTGTATCTATAAAAAGAACGTTAAACATAATATAAATGTCTTTATATATATATATATATATATATATATATATATATATATATGAACAGACTGTGATAGATAGATAGAGAGAGAGAGATATGAACAGACTGTGATAGATAGATAGATGAAAACAGACTGAGATAGATAGATAGATAGATAGATAGACAGACAGACCGACAGATAGGAAAAGACTGTGATAGATATATAGATAGAGAGAGAGAGAGAGATATGAACGGACTGTGATAGATAGATAGATATATATATATATATATATGAACAGACTGTGATAGATAGATAGAGAGAGAGAGATATGAACAGACTGTGATAGATAGATAGATAGATAGATAGATAGATAGATAGATATGAACAGACTGTGATAGATAGATAGATAGATAGATAGATAGATAGATAGATAGATAGATAGACCGACAGATATGAATAGACTGTGATAGATAGATAGATAGATAGATAGATAGATAGATAGATAGATCGACAGATATGAATAGACTGTGATAGATAGATAGATAGATAGACAGACAGATATGAATAGACTGTGATTGATATATATATATATATATATATATATATATATATATGTATAGAGAGAGAGAGAGAGAGAGAGAGAGAGAGAGAGAGATGAAGAATAGGATGAAGAATATGACGAGATAGAGAGCGGGAAAATGAACAGGCTGAGAATATATTTACTCATTCTCGTCGAAGCAATGTGATAAAGCCACTAAGACCAAATGGGTTCCTGAAAGTAAGAGAAACTGTACAAAGGTTAATGAGTAGAAACGGCAGGAAAGGACTAGGTTGCAAGGAGGAAGAAGATTGCGATTGACGTCACATTTAAATCTGTGAAGATCATAACTGACAGGAAAGCAAAAAGCTGAAAGCGAATTCTGGAAGCGAGAAATACGAAAGAATAATCTATTAGAATGAAACTTAGGATACATCTAACAATTTCTAGAGATAATGAACAGAAAGAGAAATAAGAAAGAAATTTAAATGGGTGAGAGAGTCAAGGATCAGCATGAGATAGATAGATAGATAGATAGATAGAGAGAGAGATAGATAGATAGATAGATAGATAGATAGATAGATAGATAGATAGATAGATAATGAATATAGATAGATAGATAGATAGATAGATAGATAGATAGATAGATAGATAATAAAAAGATATAAATAAATACATAGATAATTAGATAGATAGATAGATAGATAGATATGAACAGAATGTAATAGATACATCTAAAGTGAATGTAATAAATAGATATGAACAGACTGAGATAGATATATAGATAGATATATAGATAGATAGATAGATAGATAGATAGATAGATAGATAGATAGATAGATAGATAGATAGATAGCTAATATACTGTAATAGATAGATAGATAGATAGATAGATAGATAGCTAATATACTGTAATAGATAGATAGATAGATAGATAGATAGATAGATAGATAGATAGATAGATAGATAGATAGATAGATAGATAGAAAATGAACACAATGAGATGGATAATGAAAAGAAAGTAAATCAACAAAATGAAAGAGATAGATGGATAGATACATACATATATACATATGAACACACAATAGATAGATAGATAGATATGAACAGACTAGAATAGATAGATAGATAGATAGATAGATAGATAGATAGATAGATAGATAAAAACAGAATGAGATATATAGATAGATAGATAGATAGATAGATAGATAGATAGATAGATAGATAGATAGATTAACTCATAATGTGCAGACGCAGACAAAGAGATATCAAGTTTCTGAGATAGCGCTCAAATGTCAACAATGTAATAAAAATACATCTGCCGAGTTATGTCACATTTAAAACGAAAAAATGAAAACAAAACGACGAAACGCGGTAGACGAATGAAAACAACTGCAAACAGCCTGTTTTTTTTGTCGGCCTCCATCTTGGAAACACATGTATTTCTTTGTCATAATCGATGTCAGAGCAAACTCTCTTTCAATGGCCGGAAAGTTTGAGCCAGACAATTTATCTTCGTGTATTCTAAATGAAAGATTTTGTTTTAGCAGCTGGGGATGTTTGTCGGGTCGTTCCACAATCGCGTTAGCATTTGGCAGCTTCAGAGAAATGTGGGTTGGGACTGTTAATTGGAGCATGTGTCATTGGCGATCAGGAAAATTAATTGTATTCCAATAATTTGGACAGATTTTAAATGTGAATTAAGTTTAAGCGTCCAATGAATTTTTTTCTTTTTCTTTCAGATTTAACAACTTAATTCTTTGGCAGTTTCAACCATGGAAAGATTAACAAACAAACAAACAACGTGAGTAGAACTGTCTTCTTCCATTTGGAATAAGAAGGAAATGAGAATGATTCCAGTCCGTGAAACAATACGTGATGTCCTAGCAGTCAACGTTTGAATTGATGGAATAAAAGAGTAAAACGTATCTGAATATTAGGCATGGATAATATTTTATAAAAAAATAAGGAACTGTTTTTATTTCTCTCAATTGTATTCTAAGGCAGATCAATTTTCTTTCGTAGTTTAATTTAATTTCAATAGTATTTCGTATTTTAACCGACTCCAAATTTTTAAATAGTTTTAAATCAATTTTAAGGAATATTATGGTGTTTTCTGTATTTTTTCTATTATTTTTTATTTTATTTTATTTCATTTATTTTTTTTTTATTTTTTGTGTGTACAGTCGAAATATACGGCATGTTTATGGAAAATTATTTTCATTTTTCGAATACATCCATTTAAAATTAACTGATATGTAATAATGTTAAGAATCAGGCTAAACGATAAAAATGTGATACGAGGGTTGAGTTTAAGTCTCTCCTCCCCCACCCCAAAAAAGTACAAATAAAATCAAAACAGCAAATATTTAGAGTAAAACACTATACCATACTTAGGAAAAAGGGTTAAATTTCGGAACATTAAGATTACCTGCTCGGTTATCCATTGAAACTGCTATCCACCGAAAAAGAAAAGAAGGCATTCCCCACAATGAACCATTTAAAAGATAGTTCGCGCAGCGGATTGGTTGTTACAAACATCCAATCGGGTTTGCGGAAAATGTTGTCTATTTCAATAAAAGGCCAGAGTAGCTGTTAGCGTTTAACTAAAAGTGGGGGATTAGGGATTGGGTCGACTTGGTGATGGAGAGTATGATGTTGAAAGACCCGAAACTCCCATATGAACCAAGTCAAATTTCATCACTGACAAACACCTCTGGTGCCTACTTAAGAGCGTATTTTTTAATTATGAATTATTAAACACATTTATTTTGCCCTTTAGTAAAGTGAGAAAAATTATATTATTAGGTCATCCCATAAGTTCTGTCCGAATTTTAACTTTTTGTTAAAATGAACGAAATTTAAAGAGTATTTTATAATGTCTAATGGAGCTGAACATTATTTTTATGTTTAGATGCATTTAAACTGATCAAATTTTATTTCAGAGAACAATTAAATTAAATTTTATTTGATTAAAACCCTGCTAACATGGAAGTACCCAAGAATCATTTGAGGTACATAATGTTTTATGAATTCAAGAAAGGAAACTCAGCAGCCGAAGCGGCTAGAAACATTCACTCAGTTTATGGAGAGGAATGTGTGAATGAAAGAACTTGCAGAAGATGGTTTGCAAAATTCAGAGGTGGAGATTTCACCCTTGAAGATGATGATCGAACCGGACGTCCAGTTGAGTTTGATGAAAAGCTTCTTGAAGGAGCCCTTGAAGAAAATCCTGCTTTATCAGTTGAGAAATTGGCAGTGGTTCTCAGTTCAAACCATACAACTGTTCATTGTCATCTTCAACAACTTGGAAAAGTTCCTAAACTTGGAAAATGTGTGCCTCATGAATTGTCGGAAAACAACCTCAAATCCCGAGTTGCCATCTGCTCTTCTCTCCATCTTGCCAACTTGTTTCACCTTTTTTTAGATAGACTTGTGACTGGCGAGGAAAACTGAATCTTTTATCGAAATGTTAAGCGTCGTAGTCAGTGGCTTTGTAAAGGGGAAGGACCCCAGCCACACAAGGAATAATCCACTTTGAATTCTTACCATCTAATGCAACAATTAATGCTCAAATATACTGTCAGCAATTAGAGCGTTTGAACCAAGCTTTGAGGAAACAAAGACCTGCTCTAGTGAATCGAAAACGGGTGATGTTTCATCAGGATAATGCGCGACCATACACAGCAAGAATCACGTCACAAAAGATCGAAGAACTTGGTTGGGAGAAAATTCCTCATCCACCTTATTCTCCCGACCTTGTTCCTTCAGACTACCATTTGTTTCGTAGCTTACAGAATCATTTGGAAGAAACAGCTTTTGTAACACAGGAAGAGGTTAAAACTGACATTTGTGAGTTCTTCGAATCAAAGCCAAAAGAATTTTACAGTAATGGAATTAGTAAGCTTGTTAATAGATGGAAGGAAGTCATAGATAATCAGGGAAAATACATTGTTGATTGAATCGGTAATTAAATGTAACATTTGGTCACTTGTTTTCTTTATTCAAAATTCGGACAGAACTTATGGGATGACCTGATAACTCCAATACAAAACCTTATATTCTTCGTCTGATTTGCTTCAAGTTTTTACTAATGTATACAGTTGCAATTGCAAATAGTTAACTTTCACATCTGAAATGTTGCAATTATTATCCAAAAAAGCATGTCATGTTCCTTGTTGACGATTAGAAATTTAGAAATTTTACAAATTTAGAAATCTATTTCTCAATATTTGGCTGTCAGATTGTTTGACTTACTGATGTTGTTTTGTCCAGCCATTCAGTTTGTTATTTAAAAACTTGGAAGACATACATCAGCTCTTAGTATCTCCGGAACATTTGAACAAATTTCCTTGCAACAAATTTTCCATTCTCTCTATATATCTGAGATGAGATATTATGTGCACTATTTACATTATTCGGACTATTGTCCTCATCTCTGTCGCCATATTTATCACAACGTTTCGGCCGTTGTACGCTCCGGCCTTCTTCAGGTGGTTGGAATGTCGAACTGAACCTCTTATTTTGCTCACTGTGCCATGTGTCCTCAAGGACACATGTCACAGTGGATAAAGGCGTTAGTGAGAACCAGTGACAGGAGCCAAAGAGTGTGAGTTCAATACCCGGTTAAGGCGGGGGAGAACTTGGAGAGGGCAATTAACGGCGGATAACTGACATCCCTTAAACATGGCACGTGGAACTAGAATAGTCTATACCAGTGAGCGAAATAAAGGGTTCAGTTCGATATTCCAACCACCTGAAGAAGGCCGGAGCGTACAACGGCCGAAACGTTGTGATAAATATGGCGACAAATATGAGGACAATAGTCCGAATAATGTAAATAGTCTAAATTTTCCATTGTTAGACATCTGTGTAAATTTATCTTCTTAATAAGTGTGTAGTGGAAGTTTTAGACCCGAAACTAAAATGCACCATCCTGTGTAAATTTGTATGTAATGTTTTATTAGTCAAAAGAAATATACGTAAGTATATTGATAAGTGATTAAATAAAAAAAAAATGCTTATTTAATTTTTAGCATAATTTACTTAATTCATTGGTCAATATTAATTATATAGACTGAACATTTATACGGTTTAAAATTCAGATAATAACTGTCAGGCTACATACTTATTGACCGAGGTTTGAGATGCTATCAGCTTGCGGCACTCTGCTTGTGAGGAAGAAAATGCCTCTTAGAATAGGAGTCAGGTCCTAGAAAGACGAGTAAACGATTTTGAACTCTATCAATGCTGGAAAGTGAGGGTTCAGCGACCCCAGTCCAGCTGGTCGTCGTCCGGGGTATAACGATAAACTACATCAGGCAGTAAGACCTCTGATCGGGAGATTTTGAAGAACGTGGGAGCACCTTTTATTTGCTTTTGTTCCTAGTTCCACGCTGATCCGCGGTGGTAGCACCTGTTAGCGTACCAGCTATGGGCAAATAGTTAAGCCCCAAACTGGAGTGAAAATATAAAAATATATATCCAGCGGAGGGGAAGATATAAAAATATATTTTTATAGTAAAAATACAAGCAACACATTTAAAAAAGAAAGGAGTGTAAGACAAGGATGTGTCTTCTCGCCGGACTTACTTAACCTATACAGCGAGGCAATGCTGAGAGAATTAGAAGTTCTACCAGGATTCATTATTGGCGGACACAATCTTAACAGCATAAAATATGCAGGGGCAGTGCTGACAGCAGACACGGAAAGGAAACAACAAAAGCTCCTGCAGAAGGTACCTAAGGAAAGCGAGAAGAAGGGACTAAGAATAAACCTCAAGAAGACAGAATGCATAGTCATCAGCAAAAGGATGAGACCAAAATGCAAACTGCAAATCAAGGCTACTAAAAGCAAACAAATAGAAAGATTTAAATATGTGGTAAATATTCTAACAGAGGACGGAAAGTGTGACACTGAGATCCGAAGACGTATTTGGATGGCCATTGGCAATCCAAATACGTCTTCGTCTGCCATTGCCCAAATATGCATATCAAAAGCTAAACAGAGTCTTAATAATAGAGAAAAAACTTTGTCAGAAACAAAAACAAAAGTATTGAATCTTTACGTGATATCTGTTCTCCTATGTGGCTGAATGCCGGGCAATCTTCTCAAAGATGAAGAAGAGACTTGAAGCAAGAAAAATGTAGTTCTGCACAAGGATACTGAGAATACTACTTCACTTGACAAGTGATGATAAAATCTGTCAACACATTTACTGTTGTTCTACGGAGGCTCTATCTGTTAAAATATAATTTAAGAAAATGACGGATGACCTTTTTTATATAACTTTTAAGCAATAAATAATCTTAAAAGTGTTGGAAGATATTCTCCGTAATCTTATTTTAGGAATGTTGAATTTAAATTTTCTAGAGTCATCGCGCTTATTTTTCTAATTATGTCGTGTATGGGCCACCATACTTTCAAACAGGAGCACGTTGCTTAATATTTTATATACATAAAATAATTAAAAAAATTTAAAAATACTTTTAAAAAAAACGACTTTCCAATTTTTCATTCGTAAATATCGTTTTCACTTAATAATAATCTAACATAATCGGGATGAAATAAGGTGGAATTTTAATCGATTTATATTATTATAAATGATTCTAATTAAAATTTTAAAGACGGTATATAAATTCATGCAAAAATTCTTTACTCACCGATTTTTTTTCTTAAGACAATAGTGTCAAGCAATTAAAAGTTTTTCTAATTACATAATGTCACAGCTTTATTTCAATTTTTTATTTTACGATTCAGAGCAGATTTTCGGAAACCCGTTTTACAAAAAAAAAAAATTATTTAAATTCTCCTGCTTTTAACTAATAAAACAAATTTTGAAATTTAATTTCTCGAAATTTCATGAAATTAAGTAAGTGGTGGGGACATATGTAAATATATATATATATATATTAGTAAGATTTTATAAATATAAAAAAATCAAAACCAATTTCATTCATTTCAGAATAACTGCAGAAAGTTTCATTAAAAATCAAACAATTAATTGATTTTTGTAAGAATTTCCAAATCAATGTATTTTTCACCGGAGAAAAGCGTAACAACACTAATCGTAATTATTATGTCGACCACTGACCAAAACTTCGGACGTGCTAGAAAGGATTGAAAAATTTAATAAAATAATTTTAAAATACTTGGATCTTTCCTCTTATTAATAACATAAACATTTTGACGATAAAACTTTGTTTTTATTAAGTTTGAGGCATTGTTTCATCATGCTATACTATTTTTGTTTTTCTGCGAAAAAGCGCGAATTGGTGGAGATAACTAATTTAGAGTAAATCTTTAATTTATTTTACTATGTTATTTTTTGATAGAGATATTTTCCTCTACATTGTGTTTTTTGAATAAAATAAAAAAATATTTTGGCCACAGTTCCACTTACGCAATATAACCCCTTATTGAAAAAGAGAGATCTAAAAAGAAAGCCTCATTTTCTTAGCTTTTCTGTGTTGTTTAGAAAATTCTCTCTTAGCGGGCGAGACAATTCTGACAGCCTGTGTCTTTGGAAGTTTGAACGGACAAACTTTTCTCCCGTTTCAAAGCGCCACTAGACAATGGAAAAGGCTCCAGGATATTTTTAATGCCAACATCTTCAGTGCCAGGGTCAAAGACGTGCTATATAATGTTATGTTTTTTATAGCAAAAAAGGTCGGGTCGGTAAAATGAGACTGTAACTAGAAAAAAGTTTTAATACCAATATCAAAATACGAAACACTACTTGTATGGCATAATGATAAAAACCATTTTAAAATGTTTAAAAGGCGCTATTTTTTTTTATAGAATTTACTCAGGACAATCCTGGGAGAGCTGGCAATCTTATCAAGATTTATTATTGGCGGCTACGATCGTTGTTACGTGATATAAGTCATCTTATATGGTAGAAGAGTCTTCAGGCAACTGTGGTTTTAAAGAAGCTCGGAACGTCTTGTATGGAATAATAATAATAATAATAATAATAATAATAATAATAATAATAATAATAATAATAATAATAATAATAATAATTTTTTATCTTATATTTCTTTTTTTTCTTGTCAGTGGAAAGTGTCATGATGCCATTTCTAACCTTAGGTCTCTGGGCGGGACCCGGAAAGAAATGTGTACACGCCAAAAAACAAAGAAAATAATAATAATAATAATAATAACAATAATAATAATAAGGGATCCCTGGAAGTCCATGCCTCAAAGAGATACAAAAAATTATTCTGACAAGTACAGCCCACACTTTACGAAGGGCTTTATCTATTTTTTGCAGGGGAAAGTGTCATGATGCCATTTCTAATCTTAGGTCCCTGGGCGGGCCCCGGAAAGAAATGTGTAAACGCCAGATATCAAAGAAAATAAAAACAATAATAATAATAATAATAATAATAATAATAATAATAATAATAATAATTAGATTTTAAAATGTTTACAAAGGGCTATATCTTTATGGAAATTTCTCAGGACAATCCTGGGAGAGCTGGAAATCTTATCAGGAGTCATTGTTGGCGACCACGATCTTAATTCGACATAAGAAACAGATGACATTGTTTTGTTAGCAGACATAGAAAGGAACTGCAAGAACAATCAACGGAAGGTAATAAAAGACGGCGAGAAGAAAGGACTAAACATTAATTGCAAGAAGAGAGAATATTCGATTTTCAGCAAAAGGGAGCGACCAAAATTAGACTTCTCTCTATTAATCATCTGACTGACCCTTCTCTGCCTCCCATCAGCATGGCTGGTACTGTGAACCAGGAGAGTGACTCGGTACGTCTTTTCTGGCTAACTTTCTCGTCGGCTGACATGAAATTGAAAGACTACCGCAATTCCCCATCTATAATAAACCTTCATCCATAATACGCACTTCTAAAATTGTGCTGAAAGTGTGTGAAAATGCTTCTACTCATAATATGCACCCCTTGTTTGGTAATCAAACCGTAGAAATTGTGCCTCTCCAATTTCATTACGGCCAGCGTTTCCTACTCTTATTTAGAAAAATGGTTTTAAATATAGAGTAATATTATGCTAATTTAGTTTCATGATAATTCTTATTTTATTCTACGGAAATTTTTTAGCTGTGCATAATACGCATCCCTGATTTTGCTTATCATACTTAGAAAGATAAAGGCGTATTATACATGGGGAATTACGGTATATTGAATCCATTGTTAAGTCAGCTACTAAGAAAGTTAGTTCACTCTGTGGAGCTAGACAATTTCTCCAGAATCTATCTTTCATATCTATGTCTACCATTCGTCAATTTGTTACGTTTGTGCTTCTAGTATTAAAACTGTTGTAATTTTTTTTTTAAATTATTTTCTGACTTACCGCCGGGAATATAACTAATAATAATAAGGCCTAGTAAATGAAGTACAACCTTGTGCAAATTAATTGAAAGAAAACGAATAATTCCGGGATTTTTTTTCGTATTTTTCAAATGAAACATGACCTAGTGCATATATTAGTACTTCGTATGTGAATTCCACGAACTTGTTCCTTGCAGATTGACTACAGATTCTCGATTGGACTTAAATCAGTCAGTAGATTTTCTGGTCCAGTCTATAGTACATTGATTTCCTCATTGGTAAGGCTTGCCATTGTGTTCGTGCAGCGTTACAGATTTTCGTACGCTTCCTTGAAGTAAAGTCCATCGCAGACAATGGCTGTAGGACAACTAATCGATAGTCGAGACAATAGTGTCGTTGGCTTGATAAAAATCTGATGCAATCACGGATGACACAATATATTTCTAGGCCAAACAAATTTAATCATACACCCCGAAAATAGATTCATATTACTGCACAGTACTGCAAATGACCTAATCTGAGGAAAGAATAGAAATCGATTACACCCAGTTACTTCAGTTGGTCTAAAACTGACCGTATGGTGAAAGAAAGAAACTAAATCGGTTGTTTCAATTAATTTACACAAGCGTGTATATATTCATTCCACTTTCTGTCAGTTGAAAACGTGAATCCAAGAGAGTACTGTGAGTTGCTCTGCTAGAATATAGCATCAGTCATACGGACGGAAAGCTAAAAAGGTTCTTTAAGACGATTGATTAATAGAGAGCGGTTTTGTTTTAGGGGCGTTGAAATGAACAAGTCTTCTCTTGCCTCATTTAACAACAGATTGAAAGCCATTTTCGAGATCAGCTGGCAATTTGGTTTTTCATCGAACCTATCAAACTTATTATTAAGGCAAGAGAAGTAGATAAGTTTACCCCTCATCAGGCTCACACAGGTGCCCGGTCTTTTGAACAGGAGTAGAGGTTTATCCCTTGTTTTCTGTTTAGTATTGGATTTCCGGTTTCTTCTAACGTCTTCTTCAAATCTATACTTAATGATCATTCTTATTTCATTTTACGGCAATTTTTTAAAGATTTTTGTAGCTGTGCATAATACGCACCCCTGATTTTGCTTATTATTTTTAGAAAGAAAACGGCGTATTATACATGGGGAATAATTAGGGATAGTGAATGAAGTAGTTTAAAACATATTTGAGTAATTTTAATTTGTATTTTCTTTGATATTTCATGTTATTTTTTTATTTGCAATAAAATAATTTATTTGCATTAAATGGTCATAACAGGCTGGCGATAAAATCTCCAGACTGCTATGATCATTTATTTGTTCTTGACCATCTCCTTTTAATACGGATATTTTTACACATAATGTCTGTTTCACTGTTGTTCTCTCAGATTTTTTTTCTCCTCAATTTTTCACTCTCTCTATCTCTTTTTCACTTTCTCCATTTCTTTTGAAAAATTTTCCCCTCGCTTTTCCTTCACATCTGTTCTTATTTCCATTGCGCTTCAAAACTTCCTACAATGTCTCCACCGCCATTTTACTCCTCCTCTTCTCTCTCAGATGATTCCTCTTTTGCCAGCATTACTCTTACCTGTCTCTCTTATTAGGACTACCACAGACCGCCTGCACAGACCCGTGTCCAGATCGAAACGGAAGGAATTCTTTCTGCGTAATTATCACCATTAAACAGGTTCCGTTGGTATTGCCAAATAACAGCGTCTATCGAATCTTGCTTTTGAAGATCGAACACTTAACACTTGCAGATCGACTGGCAAATCAGTTTACACATTATTAACCGAAATTATGTCACGCCATGACTGGCCGTGGTAACAGCTACTAATGCATGCCGCCGTTGAAACTTCATGTTTCCCTGACCGTCTTTCCGATGTCTCAAATAAATAAATAACCCTGCTCCCGTCAAAACCTGGGTCAGGATGACTAGCAGAAGGATTCGTCTCTTCAAAAAGAGTCCCAGTCCTGACAGCGCTACATTGACTGCCACACCCAAAATGGTAACCCTTTCAGTCAGTTGTGTACCATGCGTGATACATTCTTAGGTGATTATATATACACTGACGAGGCAGTACGTTGCCATTTCTTTCTACGACAGACCAGTTGCTATCCAAGGCTATAGAACCAGGTATGTCCTGCTATTTACCCATAGCTGGGGGAGAAGAAAAGGATTCATACCTTTCCCAAGGGTATTATCGCGTAAGTGAATATCAGTCAATTGTGTGCCATGCGTGATACACGCATAGGCGATCATGTATCTTTCAAGGATCTTTCAGATTTTTTTTTCCTGCAGTAGGTTGCCATTTCTTTCTGGGGTAGACCAGTTGTCATCCAAGGCTATAGAACCCGGTCTCTCCTGCTATTTACCCATAGCTGGGGGAGAAGAAAAGGATTCATACCTTTCCCAAATGTATTAGCGCACAGGTGAATGTAATGGATTCGACTGGGATTCAAACTCTGCTCGGCTCGTCTCGGCTCAGCTCGGCTCGGCTCGGCTCGGCTCGGCTCGGCTCGGCTCGGCTCGGCTCTCCGATTCCTCAATCCGAGCTGCTATCGATTATGATTGCCGTGCCACCCTTTACAATCTCCAAAAACAAAACATATCGCTATAGATCAAAATTCCACTAATATCCCAGACCTAACTGTCGCAAAATATGTAAAATTCTTTTTTATGGTTGTGTCCATTCAAGATTCAACATGGTCTTATTTTGAATTTTCAAGAAGTCTGGAAAGCCAAATTCTAGAAAATTACAAATGACGCTCTTAACACCAGAAAAACACCAGTTCTTTCCAACGCCAGACAAATCTAAGTGGCATACCTAATTTCCCTTCCTATTCACAAGGGGCACATTAATGGTAATATTAGTCATTTCTTTACAAGGCATTCATTGACCAAGCAGTTAGTGATGTTTTCGGTTGAAATTTATAAAATCATACTCATGAAACGAGGAGGCATGTTAAGTCATGGATAGAGGCTCGGACTGAGGAATCGGAGAGCCGCGTTCGAATTCCAGTCGAATCCATTATATTCACTTATTTCCTAATACCTTTGGGAAAGTTATTAAACCATCTTATCACCCCACCACTTAGCTATGGGTAAATAGCCGGATAGACCTGGTTCTATAGCCTTGTAACGGAATGACAACCTACTGCGGGGAAAAAAATCTGCCTCGTCAGTCATGAATCGAAAGATACATGATCGTCTAATCGTGTATTCACTTCCGTGCTAAGACCCTTGGGAAAGGTATGAAACCTCTTCTCCTCGCAGGACAAACCGGGGTCTATAGCCTTGGATGGTACCTTGTCTACCGCAGAAAGAAATGGCAACCTACTGCAGGAATAACATCTGCCTCGTAAGTCATGTATCGAAAGATACATGATCACTCACGCGTGTCAGCGTATCAGCGCATGGCACACAACTGACTGATATTCACTTACACGCCAATACCCTTGAATCATCTTCTCCCCCCTCAGCTATGGGGAAATAGCAGGGCAGACCGTGTTCTATAGCCTTGGATGGCAACTGGTCTACTGCATTTAGAAATGGCAACCTACTACAGAAAAAAATCTGCCTCGTCAGTCATGTATCGAAAGATACATGACTGCCTAAGCGTGTATCATGCAGGGCACATAACTGACTGACTCTTAAACCACTTTTTTTCAGAAAAATGCATTTATCAACTCCAGTATCACTCTTTCCAGTATACTTCATTTTTTTCATTTCTTCCTAACCATTTATTTGTAGTAGTGTGGAATATCGAAATCTTCATTATCTTATTATTTTCTCTGGTTCAGACCAGACGGACATTTGGCGGACGGACATTTAGCCGAATGGACATTTAGCCGAAAATGTAGTGTCGTACTTTCATGCGTATAGTACTTTCATATCATAATGCGATAAATATATTTATATTTATTTACTGTATTAAATATTTCATTTTTTGTTTTTCACTTTTTGTTTTGTTTAAAAGCTTTTTAAAAACCTATTCTGTATCTCTATCTATAAAAGGCAGGATGTGTGTGTGTGTAACGAATGCACAGCCGCAATTTTCGACGGATTTGCACAAAATTTACCGACTTTGCATTTCCCAACTCCCATCGATAGTGGAAATTATCGATTTTTTTCATGCTTCTACGGCAGTTTTCATGTAGTTTGCGGCCATTTTCTACTGGCTAGAGTGACAGCCTATAGCTGGCTGCCACGAATAGGCAGGAAGATTGTATTGGCCAACGTGAGAGCTAAGAGCTGACTGACACGAATGTTAACTAGCATGCAAAAAAATCAATAGCTGAATTCGTCACAAATGGGAAAAATTTTAATCTGCATGGTACTTTATCCAATTGGCTCATCCGCTTGCTTAAACCCGACGTTGATTATGATGTGTGAAAGTGTGTGAAAAAGTATTTGTTGTTAACATTCTTTTTTCATTCGGTTTTTTCAGTTACGAGTCCTTTCTTAAAGCTGATCGTTTTGTGTTCATTTTGTTTAGTTTTTTTTTCTTTCGTAACAGATTTAATGTTTAGTATAAAAATTCGCAGTGTGAGATAGGCAAAAAGTAAGGCATGTAGCAACATCAGCACGGCAAAGGGCACTCCTTTAAAGGCAAGGAAGGGCAAAAATATTTTAAGTCAAGTAATAGCGATTGCTATATGAGTCGTACGATTTTTGAATCAAGCACGGGCAACGCCGGGCCACGCTGCTAGTATATTATATTTTACTTAAATTATTAATGTAAGATTATATGCATTTTGAGAAAAAGCACATTTTACTACAGCAAAAATCTTAAGCTTTTACGATATGAACGATCTATGACTATCTTAAAGAGATGACCTGTTAAATACGAATATAAATAATTATGCCGAATATAAATAATTATATTATTTTTAACCGAAATACACTCAAATATTTTTTTAAATACTAATTTCAATAAACAAATATTGAAATAAGAAAACTTTCAATTTTAAATTTAGATTCAGTAATTTAATCAATTGAAATTCAGTGGTAATTATTAGTCCTATTCTACCTTATAATACTGCTAAATAAAATACTTAAAGGTATTGCTTGTTACTATTTTTACTTGTATTTTTTCAGTGTAATGTCCGTTGATCAAATGTCTCTCGGTGAAATATCCATCGGCCAAATGTCCGTCGGCCAAATGTCTGTCGGCCAAGTGTCCACCCACGATTCTCTCCTGTTACATGTACAGTTCTTTTTAGTTGTTGCTGCTATTGGTAGTCCTCAAGTAACGTCGCTTTTGTCAGTTAGCACACTTCTTTATTTCTGATCCTGTAGCGCCAGTTTGCAAGGTTCAAAGAAGGGTGGTCTTCTGCAAGAAACCTCAAGCTTCATTGATTCAAAGCATTTTAGCCATTGATCTTAGGAAGTGGTTGTATACACCTGACAGTTTAGACATTTCGTAACGGGTCTGGCGTTATGCAGGAGATCCATGTGAATGTCTCGATCTGACGAAGCTATTTTTAGAACATGAATCGAGTTTTCAGGGCCGATGTTTTGGTTGGTTCGACGACAGTTGAGTACAGGACATTTTCATCCTGGACAATTGCGTACCAGACAATTGCGTCCCTGGATATGTGGGTCCCTAGACAAATGCATCACTGTATAACTCAGATCATTTTCTGAAGCTTTTAAAGGAAATTACGATAAATTTTTAAAAATGCATAGATAATAATCATAAATTTTAAAAAATGGAATAAAAAATAATATAAAAGAAAATTTAAATGCTTATTTTTGTTTAAAAAGCACTAAGAGATTAACAATGTTGCAAGATCGCTCTACACATCACCAGTATGTTTTGGGTTCTGTCTATATTTCTGAGATGAGGTATTATGTACAGTATTTACATTAGTCGGACTATTGTCCTCATCTTTGTCGCCATATTTGTCACAACGTTTCGGCCGTCGTACGCTCCGGCCTTCTTCAGGTGGTTGGAATTTCGAACTGAACCCTTTATTTCGATCACTGGGGTAGACTGTTCTAGTTCCACGAGCCATGTTTGATGGATGTCAGTTATCAGTTATCTCCTGCTAATTTTCCCTCTGAAAGTTCTCCACTGCCTTAACCGGGTATTGAACTCACACTCTTTGGGTCTGTCACTGGATCTAACCAACGCCTTTATCCACTGTGCCATGTGTCCTTGAGGATGTTTTGGTTTCATATTCTTATGATAGTGGTAGCTGTAATTTTCCTCAAATAGTTTTCCACCGGTGTTTGATTTTCAGAACCTAGCCATATGTTCCAAATAAACATATAACCTATAAAAAATCCAGAATCTATTCAATGTTTGTGGTACGCACTGCTAGGCTGAATTGAAACTGCTAGCTTAATTTTCTCTTGATTTAAAAAAAGAAAATTTTCTTTTTATTTATGGTAACTACATTTCTGCTTGTTTAGAGTAATTAAAGGGATTGGTGTGTAGATTTCTATATTAAAAACTCTTTAAAAAAATGGTAACTTCAAAAAATTATCAGAGGTATGCAATTATCAAGGGACGCATTTGTATAGGGACGCAAATGTCCAGGGACGCAATTGTCTGGTAAGGAATTTTCCGTGTCACAAATGTCCAGTACGCAACTGTCCGTCCGCCGTTTTTGTTTTATAGGAATTTATAGGAATTTGTGGTGTCGGGTGAAACTATCTCTGGCTACTCAATTTCCTTTTCTCTTCTGCTAAATCTGTTATAACTGATCCATACGCCGACATATTTGAAATCTTTAGTATTTACTAATTCCACATCCTGAATTTTTATGAGTGGTTCAGGGTAGCCTCCATCACTACTTTCATTCCAATTCCAGATCATAATTTCTCTTTTTGAATAGTATTGGAATATTTGGTAGAGGATTTTGATTATTTTTTAGATTCTGATCTGGCATCTCGTCTACAGTCACTTTCTCACAGACGTGCTGTGGCTTCCCTCTGTCCTTTCTACAAATATTTTCATGGCAACTGCTCTGACGAGCTACTTTCACTGTTACCCCAACTCCATTAATTTAAGCACGCTACTAGGTTGGCGTCTTGGTCCCACCCTTTCACCGTCGTCCAGTTAAATATAGCTCGTCTCTTCTACTCCAACAGCTTCTTATCTCGCACTTCCCAGCAGTGGAACTCCCTTCCTCTTACTTGCTTCTCTGATAGCTAATATTCAATAGTTCAAATGCCTTGATCCTGATCCCCGTTCTTCTCTATATCATTTCCTCAAACACTCCTGTTTACTCCTGCTCTCACTCTCTGTAACCCCTTGCTTGCTAGTGGCAATCCCGGCTTTCTTGGGGTGAAATGCGTAAAGAAAATATGGCATCCATATCAAAGTATCGATCTGACGAGACTATTTAAGAACGTGACATGAGTTTTTATGGTAATGTTTTAGTTCTGTGGCAACTTGCAGTGTTGGGTGAAACTACCTATAGCTCAGCCTATTTTATGTTCACTTTCCTTATCTTCGATACTAGATTTGTTATAAATGATCCATACACTGAGGTATATGAATATTTAGTATTTACTAATTCATCGTGCTGAATTTTTATGATGGATTCAGGGTAGATGCCATCACTACTTTAAATCCATCAGCCTAAAATTCTGAGTCATAAATCAGAATTAATTGGTATGTAATGTTAAAACGGTAAATATAAAAATAGTTACAAGTGTTTACCCACCGTTCAACCGGTGGCTAGGCATTAAGTCAATTTTTATGTACCACTGTTCAACCGGTGGTTGGGCATTACGTTATTTTTCTCTGCTACCTAAAAAGCAGTGATCAGGGAACAAAGGGTTAATTCCAATTCTAGGCCATAGTTTTTGTGTTGGAAACGTTTATGTTGATTCCTATTTCTTGGAACAGTTGCTAGAGGATGTTGATTTTCTGTTCAAGATCAAAATTATTTTCTTTTTTATGTGCCATGTCCTTTCAGGACGTAGGCGATCATGGCTCTCCACCTCCCTCTATCCTTTGCAGCTCTCAACAAGCCCCTTCCCTCTGTTTCCTCCCTCAGACCACGTTCTGTCATCCGCTTAAGTCCGCCAGGTATGCCACGCGTTGTTTTCCGTTGTCTCTCTTTCCGTCTGTTTGTCCCGTGTGTATCAAATTCTTCAGGCCCTCCTTCCTCGTTATGTGTCCCAGAAACTTCAGCTGCCTCTTCCTGATATTAAGCTGCCTCCTCCTTGTTTGCAACCTCGCTAAGATCTCGTCGTTGCTCACACGCTCGGTCCATGATATCCTTAGCATCCTTCTGTAGAACCACATCTCTGTCGCCTCGAATCTCTTCACACACACACACACACACACACACACACACATCATCATCATCATCATCATCATCATCATCATCATCATCGTCGTCGGTTCATTGACCACGGAAGAGAAAGTAGGATAGTTTGTTCGTCGACTCGTTTGTGATGTGGAATGGAAGTAGCTTTGCAATATGTCTGGGAAATTTACAGACTTATAAAATGCTTTTAAACTCCGAAAGCTACTTGTCTATAGTATTTCCTATGACCCTTACCGTATAGCTCTCCACAATGGTGGCTTTGTTAATCGCTGCCTGAAGGAGAAATGTCGAGGGAAGTCTACAAAAACGTGGGTGAAATCAGCAAACTTTTTGAAACTGTCATGAACAAGAAAGTTGACAACTACCTCAACTGAAAAAACCCTGATAACAAACTGTATGGATTTCGCGAATTTAAGTCCACTGCTGATGTCTTAACTACCTTAGCTTACGCATAGAACCAGTAAAGCGCTTACTAATAAATCCAACAGCTCGATCTAATTAACTCGAAGGTTGATTCGGCCTGGTACACGGGACTGCCACACAAACCCCTAATATGGCATTTCTGAGAGAGGCTTCCTATCGGGTAGGTTTGTGAAGTTTGTCGTTAAGGCCGGTCTTCGTAAGCCGATGAAATCACTACAAACATCCCCGAGGCTCTCTCCTCTGGCTTTCCCTTTTTTTTTCTGTTATATATTAATCTATAAAAATAGGCTCTGGTCACTAGTAAATATGTATTCAGAATATATCGTCGTTTAAGTGGTCACCAATAAAAATCCAGATAACCAGAACTTGACAATTCTGAACGATTTGTAACTTGATTCTAAACCAACAGAAAATGTATACTAATAAAAACAAAGATGAAAATGTTAGTCCGAATAAAATAAGGAAAATTCCTCATAGCTGAAATTCAGAAAGTATTGGCGATGTTCTAAAATGAAATAAGAAAATTTCAGGAATTAATTCGATGTTATCTTTATCTATATATGATTATCTATATATATGATATATCTATATATATATTTATCTATATATATAATTTATCTATATTTTTTATTTATTTATATATATGATTTATCTATATATATTTATCTAAATATATAATTTATCTTTATATATATTTAGCTATATATATATATATATATGTTTTATCTATATATATGATTTACCTATATGATTTATCTGTATATATGATTTATCTATATATATCATTTATCTATATATATCATTTATCTATATATACGATTTACCTATATGATTTATCTATATATACGATTTATCTATATATATGATTTATCTATATATATTTATCTATATATATGATTTATCTATATATGCGATTTATCTATATATATGATTTACCTATATGATTTATCTGTATTTATGATTTATCTATATATATATATGATTTATCTATATATATGATTTATCTATATGATTTACCTAAATGATTTATCTGTATATAGGTTTTATCTATATATATGATTTATCTATCTATATAATTTATCTGTATTTATGATTTATCTATATACATATGATTCATCTATATATATGATTTATCTCTATATATGATTTATCTATATGATTTATTTATATATTTATCTATATATATGATTTATCTATATATATGATTTATCTATATATAAGATTTATCTATATATAAGATTTATCTATATATAGATTTAATAATGCTTTTCGAAAAAATCCAAGGTTATTTTTTCTTTCATTCTATTGATCCAATATAAATTAAGGACAAAAAATTCAAGGATTAATTATATGACTTGTTAATTTTAGCACTGGAAAACGAATCATTTCTCCTTTAATCTTATAAGAGAACATTTTTGTATCTTTAAGCAGTATGGCTGATGCTAAACACCAGGAGAGTGTCTCATTGCTCCTCCAAGCTCTCGTCATTTCCAATGACATGAAGCGGACAGTTGCTAAGATAATTTGTTCGTTGTCTTCCTAGAGTTTTTTTCCAGAATCTCTCTTCCACCTTTATAACCATCTACCATAGAACTGTGCATTCGATATTGCTTCCACATCTAGACTAGACCTTCTGTTATATATTTACAAATTGGTGACAGAATACAAAGAAGAATCTGTAATGTTATTGGTCTTGACCTAGTATCTCGTCTTTGGTCACTTTCTCACCGTCGTAACGCAGCTTCCCTGTGCCTTTTTCCATAAATACTTTCACGGCAATTGTTCTGATGATCTTACGTTGTTGCCTCGACTTCACAAATTTAAGCACAATACTAGATTGGCGGTTAGGTCTCATCATTCTAATGTCGAAATTGCTAACTGTTAGCGTTAGTTCTAAATTAATAGTTCCTTTACTCAGACTTCACACTTGTGGACCTCTCATCCGGCTTCTTGCTTTCCTGTCAGCTACAATCTTCAAAAATTGATGTGCAAAGTTGAAAGAAAAGCAAGAAGCCAGAGGAGAGTGCGAGAGAAGAAACTGTTAGAAAAGAACTTACGGTTACATCTAGCCAATTCAACAGTAAAATGATGAGACCTAGCTGCCAATCTAGTATCGCGACCAAATTCTTAAAGTCCACGTACCATAGAGCAAAGTTTATCAAAACAATTACCATGAAAATATTTATAGAAAAGGCACAGGGAAGCTATATTACCTTCTGTCTGCTTGTCTGATAACCCCTCTCTCAACATTTTCTCAGTTTCTTCCATTCTCGGTAACCCTTTGTATCTTAGTGGCTTTAGCGCCTTGCTTGTGTTAAAATGATAAAAAATAATGCCAAACCCCTAGCGAAGGTTAATAAATAGATCCATCTTGCTCGCACAGCTCAATGGGTGGGGAGTAGGGCGTAGCATCAATGTTAGTTTTTATATTAAGTGATATCCCTTTGAAACGTTTTATGCCTTCAACATCAATTTTGTTAGAGATTCTTTTTGTTAGAGATATTGTCGGGAAAGAACTGATGTATTTTCAGCATGATCCAGCTTGGGCACTAGGTTATAAATTAACTGATGTCAGCCATTACGCTTTCAAGTAATTTCGGTTATAATATCTTCAACTATTAGATGTGAACATGGGGCATTATATTAAGCAAGATGGAGCTTTAATTTACGGGTTTATGCTAATAGATATCACTCAAAAATCTGTTATGCTTTGAGATCATTTGATGGAGAGAGGGAGAGTTATTTTCAGTAAGATATAAAGACGATATATGTTTTCAATTTTTTATCATTAACCCAAGCAAGGAACTAAAGCCGCTAAGATATTTAGGCTTACTGAGTGTGAAAAAATAAGAAAATTAAAACATTAGTAAGGACCTGGAAAAATAAAAGTAGAGGAATCAAGAAGACAGTAGATAGCGATTGACATTGCATTTAAATTTTTGATAATCAAAGTTGACAAAAAAGCAAGAAGCCGGAAGAGAGTTCCACTAGCGAGAAGTGGGAGAGAAGAAACTGTTAGAAAAGAACTTACGGTTACATCTAGCCAATTCAATTGTAAAATTATGAGACTTTGTTGCCAATCTAGTACCGCGCCTAAATTATTAAAGTTCACGTACCATAGAGCAAATTTCATCAGAACAATTACCATGAAAGTATTTATATAAAGGGCACAGGGAAGCTACATTACGGCGGTGGGAAAATGTCTGAAGCCGAAATACCAAGTTAGGAACAATAACATTGCAGTTTCTTTTGGTGGGGGGGTATCAAGAATCTCTCAATATATAAAAGGAGCACAAGACCATATGTGACAGTAATATTACGAATGGTAAACTTATAAATAATGTAAAATATATTCTGGCGTGAAAGATTGTTTAGCACGAGACAGTGAACGAATTTCATAGCAGCTGACATAGTAGTTAATTCAATATACCGTAAATTGCAGCGTACATATCGACCTCAAAATTCTGGCTCAAAATTGTGAGTTAAGACTATACCTACCGTATAAGTCGACCTCCAGATCCACAGTAGGCTACCAGTGGCTCAAAACTTAGGCCTAGTTTTTTGATAGTTTTTGCTACATATCGTATGTTATTTTAAAACACAGTTTTACTCATCCGCCATTTGCAACAATGATGTGAGCAAACAACCTGACGCCGCCAACCTCTATCTGAAGAATACTAAATTTGTGTTACTATTTTATTATCTTATCAACATGTCAAATACGTTCATCCTCTAAAAGCTTTCAACCTCCTCATCATCATCATCATCAGGTCGAGAATTCTTCTCGGATTCTCCTGACTCGTTCCTTCCAACCATCTCTGTCAGACATCGACGTTGACAGGTCCTCCAAATGGCATCCAGAGTAATCTACAATTGGTCAATGTAGGTGTGATGAGGTCTTCCAACCGATCTTTTGCTGCGCAATTGTCGCTATAGGAGGGCATCACTTACAAGTTCCGACTTACTTCTCCAGGAGTGACCAGCTAGCCGGAGCCTTCTCTCTCTTAGCGAAACTGAGATATGAGGAATATGTCCATACAGTCGTTTCTTTGTTGGGTGTTTCTTCCAGCTGATGTACAATGCAACACGTAACATCCTTTGGAGAAACGTAATACATCTATAGTAGCGGCGCACAGAGATGTCATTAGCCAT
The DNA here is from genome assembly GCA_964036315.1 of Acanthosepion esculentum. Taxonomy (NCBI): domain Eukaryota; kingdom Metazoa; phylum Mollusca; class Cephalopoda; order Sepiida; family Sepiidae; genus Acanthosepion; species Acanthosepion esculentum. The sequence continues at coordinate 48,324,423 of OZ038513.1, read as the reverse complement.
CGAAAGAGTCAAATGACACAAGTTTTGAACGGATATATTTGTGGCATCCTGCTTGAGGTACGGTAAGTGGTATACAGTAATTGTTAAGAGTTCTGTCCCACTTGTTTGCAACGCTATTGTAACGGTTTGTATTTTATACCCGCCATATAAGTCGACACCTAATTTTGGAAAGATTTTTTAAGTTTGTACGCTTTCAAGGTAAGTTGTGTTATAGTCTTTTCAACTATTTGATTGGGAAGTGGGTGTTATTTTATAACTGTCACATAAGTCGACCCTTAGTTTTAGTAAGTTTTTTTACGCTTGAAAATTTACTTGTATGCTGCAATTTCAAGACTATATTATAGTATCTTCATCTATTTGTTGGGAAAGAGGGGTGTTATTTTAAGTATGATAGAGCTAAAAAGTAAGGGTTTATATTAATGTACTAGCTTAAAAGCCATCCTATCGGGTGGCGCTTAAGCTAGCTCCTGCGGAGGTTTCTTGATTGGGCCTTCCTCACAATAGAGATACGATAGGCAACAATAAACTACAGAAGAACTCAAAGTTGATCGCTGCATTTAAATATTGCATTAATATTTAAGCTTACCTTTTAAAAGTTCAACGATAATTCTTCTGCCGCCATTTAATTTAAAGACAATTTGATGTATATATACTTATATTCCATAGAAAAAAATTAATTTTATTTCATTGGTGACTTTCACTGAATTTCGCAATTAATTTCAATTATTTCTAAATTTATTTCCAAGTTATAAAAATGTTATGGTACAAAATATTCGTCGCAAAACATCTCATAAAAATGCCGAAAATAATCATAGTAATGAAAACATGGGAATCTAAAATTTCTGTAACATGAGCTATTGAAAGTTGCATCCCTTTAATTGAAAAAGTGTGACACAGAGTCCCACTGACTTTGGCATTTATTATATAGAAGAAGATGAGATACTTTAGACGAAGTTAGAGAGTTGTATCTTTCGCATTTATTATATAAAAGGGATTATATTCATGTATGTGATTATATTAATAGATATCACTCTAACATCTGTTAAGCTTCGGGATCATTTGTTTTTGAGGATCTTCAAGAATTTGACGGTGAAGGGGTTTATTTTTTCAGTAACACATGGAGGCAAAAGATGCCTTACAAAAGAGTATTTAACTGTTACGTAATATAAATCCTCCTATATGGAAGCGAACGCTGGACAATCTCCTCACAAATGAAGAATCTACCTGAAACAACAGAAATGCGGTACTACGGAAGGATACTAAGGATAACATGGAGTGAATATGCGAGCAACGACGAAGTTTTTGAGAAAATGGGAACGAAAAGAACATGTATACTTAGATTCAGAAAGAGTGAGTTGAAATTTCCAGAGAATATAATGAGGAAAAAGGGCTTGGAAAATGCGATACACGCGGTACACATTGAAGGAAAGAGGAACAAATGAATACAACGCATAACCTGTTTAGAGGGCTTGAGTAAGTGGATGGCGGAGTAACGTTTAAGAGAGATGAAAAAGACAAACTTTATGTAGGGCTACAAAAAACAGAAGATTATAAACAGCTATTATCGTCAACACGATGAAGGGTCACGACACATAGTAGAATCATATCTACCAGGCGTGTTGGTATGGAATCGAAATCAGTCCACAATCCATAGTCTGTAATGGTGTTCGTACCAATTTGTTGCAGTTAGTTTCTTTCCCGTTGAAGTTGCAGATTTTCCAGTACAGATATTGGCCCACAATGTCATGCCGATTTTTTGTTATATAAGACTTGGAAAATTTAACATTGAGAGGACATATTGAAAACAAGAAAGACAAAAAAAAACAACGCCTAAACTACGTAACGAAATTATTTAAATGAATGGCAGGACAAAAATTAAGAGAAATAGCGAAAAGATAAAATTTCCTAAAAGCTACAACGGACAGGAACTTGTGGAGAGCCATGATCATCCACGACCTAAAGAAACTCAGCAAATAGAAAAAGAAAATTACATATTCATATTTTTCAACAATTTCATCAGGACTCCAGTGATTTAACAATTGAAATCTCTTAAAGACATAGTTTTTCTAAAGCATCTAATGAGAAAAGAGGGATTGGAAAATTTGACACACACATGTCATACTAAAGTCAATAGAGACAGAGGAAAACAGTGCATAACCTACCTAACGAGCTTTGGATGGCAGAATTGGTTTTAGGGGAGATGACAAATAGACAAAATTTATTACAAGCTACAAAAAACAGAATATTATCAAGAGCCATGTTCGCCTACGTCCTGAAGGGACACGGCATATAGAAGAATAAGACGAAGAAGAAGAAGAAGACGACGACGACGAAGAAGAAGAAGAATAAGAAGATAACGACAACGACGATGGAGAAGAACACGAAGAAAAAGAAGACGACGAAGATGAAGACAGAGAAGATGACGACGAAGAAGAAGAAGAAGAAGAAGAACAACAACAACAACAACAACAACAACAAAAACAACAACAACAAGGCGATGACGACAACGATGACGAAGAAGAAGAAGAAGAAGAAGAAGAAGAAGAAGAAGAAGAAGAAGAAGAAGAAGAAGAAGAAGAAGAAGAGGAGGAAAGACGAAGAAGAAGATGACGACTACGACGACGGAGAAGAACACAAAGAAGACGAACACGAAGAAAAAGAAGACGAGATGATAAAGACGGAGAAGATGACGAAGATGACGAAGAAGAAGAAGAGGAGGAGGAGGAGGAGGAGGAGGAGGAGGTGAAGAAGAAGAATAGGAGGAGGAGGAGGAGGAGGGGGAGGAAGAAAAAGACGAAGGAGAATAAGGCGATGACGACGACGAAGAATAAGAAGAAAGAAGTAAGAAGAAGAAGATATCGAGTTAGGTTTTAAATTCATAAATTCCTTTATGTTAGAGATTCTTCGACGATTTAATAGGGAGGAGATTTATTCCAGTAAGATGGAGGATTTCACTCTAATGTCGGGTTTTATATTAATGAAACTTTTCCAGCTAAATGGTTTGGACAAAGAAACAGCATTGAATCCTCGTCACATTCACCAACGATTTGGCGCCTTTTGATTTCTTTTGATGAATTCACCTTCATTTATCGAAGGTCAATTCATCACCGATCTTTCTATACAATTCGATTCGCATACAAGGAAAGAAAAAGACTTTTCTGTCTGTTGAATTCAAAGACTAAATAACAGCCGCATTCATTTCCTCCGGGCAGATTCTGAAGTATATTTTTAATATGTTCTTATTAACTGAATCTCCGCTTTTGAATCTGAGGCGGCCTGGATTCTTGGACTCTTTTTAATTGGTAAAATGATTTGCTGTAATCAATTATTTTTTGTAATATTTAATAAATACAGTTTTGTTTTTTTCTCAAATAGTTCCAATGTCTACCGCTTCAGTCCTACGCCCCCGAAAACGCAAATCACATCATGTCTACGTTCAATTTAATGAGCAATTTTGTTTATCGTCAAAGTTAAAATTGGATCTCTTTTCAGTCATTATTTTTCACAAAGGCTGTTGGTCTCCATTGATGTTTTGTTGGTAGTGGAGCATGTTTTAAAAATAAAACTGTGCACAACCGATGGAAAATAGGGAGAACCTAAAATACAAAAAGGTTTTTAGGCCAAAGTTAATTAATATTTTGCGCATGACGGCGAGATACCCTGACGAGTAAAAGCGTACAAAAATATGTTCGCTGATCCGGGGCACAGTGGAGTAATGAATAGCGGCTCGGATTGAGGAATTGGAGAGCCGAGATCGAATTCCAGTCGAATCCATTGCATTCACTTACGTTTTGGGAAAGGTATGAGTCCTCTTCTTCTCCCCACCCTCCAGCTATGGGTAAATAGCAGGACAGACCGGGTTGTATAGCCTTGGATGGCAACTAGTCTACAGCAGAAAGAAATGGCAAACTACTACGGGGAAAAATCTGCCTCGTCAGTCATGTATCAAAAGATACATGATCACCTAAGCGTGTATCACGCATGGCACATAACTGACTGATATTCACTTACGTGCTAATATTCTTGGCAAAGGTATGAATCCTCTTCTTCTCCCCCCAGCTATGGGTAAATAGCAGGACAGACCGCGTTCTATTTCCTTGGATGGCAACTGGTCTACCGCAGAAAGAAATGGCAACCTACTGCGAGAAAAAATCTCCCTCGTCAGTCATGTAACGAAAGCGTGTATCACGCATGGCACATAACTGACTGACTGATCCGAGTTCAAAAACTGTATTCAGTTCTCACAATCGCCCTAGGGAAAGGCATGGACCCAATTCTACGTTCCCACCACATTCTGATTAGCAATCAGTCTCGGAGGACAGCTCTAAACTAAAAACAAAAGAAAGAAAAGCTGAGAAATTCCGCTATATTTCAGAACAATAATCGTACCGATACATGGTTAAAGATGGGAAAAAAGTAAAGAGGTAGCTGTGAAGGGCCTTGACTGATTGATTTCTTTCTGTAAATGTGCAGATTATTTAAAACCAATTTTGTTTTTTTAGATTCTAACAATTTTCGGGGATGATAATGATTTACTAGTATAAATCATAGTAATTAACCCATATCTAAGGAAGAAGCGGAGGACTCATACCTTTTCCAAAGTTATTTGCGAGTAAGTCAACTTCGATCTTCAAAACTGAAAAAGTAGTGTCAATCGTCATCTTCTGTACATTACATTATTCGGACTATTGTCCTCATCTTTGTCGCTATATTTATTACAACGTTTCGGCCGTTGTAAGCTCCAGCCTTCTTCAGGTGGTTGGAATGTCAGACTGAACCCTTTATTTCGCTCACTGGGGTAAACTGGTAAAAATGGTTGCTGAAGACATTAGGTTTATAATACCCAGAAATTCATACACAGATGTCCTCAAGGACACATGGCACGGTAGATTAAAGGCGTTGGTTAGATCCAGGACCCAAAGAGTGTGAGTTCAATACCCGGTTAAGGCAGTGGAGAAATTTCAGAGGGAAAAATTAACAGGAGATAACTGATAACTGACATCCATTAAACATGGCACGTGGAACTAGAACAGTCTACCCCAGTGAGCTAAATAAAGGGTTCAGTTCGACATTCCAACCACCTGAAGAAGGCCGGAGCGTACAACGGCTAAAACGTAATAAATATAGCGACAAAGATGAGGACAATAGTCCGAATAATGTAAATAATGTACATAATACCTCATCTCAGAAATATAGACAAATAGGCATACATGAATACGTCGACACATGAATATAATCTATTCTGATGATTGAACTTTTTAGTCCTGTCTAATCGGTTCGATAAGATCAAGTTGTTAGCTAATCTCAAAGATGATACAGAATCTGTTGTTAACTGGCGCAAGGAATTGCTTCAGAATTTTAACGTCTCCAAAACGAGAATTCTCTCTTTTAATCGTCTTCAAGAACCTTTCATGCCTTCCATCAGCAGGGTTGATTCTAAACTCACCAGGAGAGTGACTTATTGCGTCTTTTCGGGTCAGATAATGAAGGGCCGAAACGTTGTAATAAATATGGCGACAAAGATGAGGACAATAGTTCGAAAAATGTAAATAGTGTACATAATACCTCATCTCAGAAATATAGACAGATACTAAAATGCCGAAACGTTGTAATAAATATGGCGACAAAGATGAGGGCAATAGTCAAAATAATGTAAATAGTGTACATAATACCTCATCTCAGAAATATAGACAGATACTGAAAGGCCGAAACGTTGTAATAAATATGGCGACAAAGATGAGGACAATAATCAGAATAATGTAAATAATGTACATAATACCTCATCTCAGAAATATAGACAGATACTGAAAGGCCGAAACGTTGTAATAAATATGGCGACAAAGATGAGGACAATAATCAGAATAATGTAAATAATGTACATAATACCTCATCTCAGAAATATAGACAGATACTGAAAGGCCGAAACGTTGTAATAAATATGGCGACAAAGATGAGGACAATAATCAGAATAATGTAAATAATGTACATAATACCTTATCTCAGAAATATAGACAGATACTGAAAGGCCGAAACGTTGTAATAAATATGGCGACAAAGATGAGGACAATAATCAGAATAATGTAAATAATGTACATAATACCTCATCTCAGAAATATAGACAGATACTGAAAGGCCGAAACGTTGTAATAAATATGGCGACAAAGATGAGGACAATAGTCCGAATAATGTAAATAATGTACATAATACGTCATCTCAGCCATCTTCTGTCTCCTTAATTTCTGTCCTCCATTGTCATCTCTCCTTAATTATGTTTTTCTCTTATTTTATCGCACTCAGTAACCCCCTTGCGTCTTAATGGCGTTACTTCCTTACCTGGGGTGAAATGATTATAAAAATATACATAAATCCAAGTATATCTTTTATAGATTATTACAGTATACCTTTTTACTTTAATCGTTTTAACAGGGGACAAAAATGTGACACTGAAACCCAAAGATGCATTGGAATAGCGAAAGATCCTTTCTAAAACCTCAGCTACGTATTTTTTTTTAAAAAAAAGGAAAATTTCCTTGGAGTGCTGAACTTTTATGCAATATCTGTCCTCCTTTATGACAGTGAATGCTAGACGATCTTATCACAAATAAAGAGGAGACTTGAGGCAACTGAGTTGTGGTTCTACACAAAGATACTGAGAATACCATGGTCAGAGCATGTGGGTAACGAGGAAGTTTTAGAAAAAATAGAACAAAAGTACGCTCGTATTTAGAATCAGAAAGAGATAATTTAAATTTCTGGGACAAGTAATGAGGAATGAAGGCTTAGAGAATTGGACACTCGCAACACATATCAAAGGTAAGAAAGACTATAGGGTATAACCTAAAACCTTTACTTAAATGGATGGCAGACCAGGTAATAGGTGTTATAGTGAAAAGCAAATGTTAATAGCTACAAAGGTAGGAAGTTGTGGAGAGCCATAATCGCCGCCCACGTTCTTAATGGACACGGAGCATAGATGATGATGATGATGATGATGATGATGATGATGATGGAACCAATACAAATAGGGGAGGTTAAACTTTAAAGGGTCTTGATGCAATTATGATGCAAAGTTAGTATCAAACTAACAATAACTCTCTACTTGATAACTCTTCTCCTCGGGTTCGATTAACTACGCAAATATGAATTCCTTTCATTTCTATAGATAGGCTCAACTGAAATAATTCTACACCGCTACCCCATAAACAACGCATGCGTACTTAGAAGAATGTAAGCGCGTCTGATTTTTTTTTTCAAACACGTGAATCCATTCATGTCTCCTGGAAAGACATTAAAAACGAATCCCTTTCCTCAATTCGGGAAACAACTTGACGCCAAACATAAACTAATTTCGATGAATTACAAATATTTCCTGATAGAGATAACATTTCTAATTGTTTTGTCTTTTTTTTTTCTATCATTTTTTTTTCTTGAGAATTCATGACGTTTTATTTTTTACTTTCCAGTTCTCTCTTTATTCCCCTCACTCCCCCCACCTTCTTCTTCTTTATTTATTTTCTATGCTTACTCACTCTTCCTAATAACGGTTATACTTCTTTTTAATTTGACAAGATTTATCATCGTCTTTGTCTTTACCTGAATATATCTTTCTTCCTTCCTTCCTTCCTTCCTTCCTTTCTTTCTTCCTTCCTTCCTTCCTTCCTTTCTTTCTTTCTTTCTTTCTTCCTTCCTTCCTTTCTTTCTTTCTTTCTTTCTTTCTTTCTGTCACCTTGCCTATATTATCTTTTTAATCTATATTATCCCAATCCACTTTATATCATATTTCTATTGTTATTTATTGTTCTAGAATAGCCATCAACAAATTCTTTCTTTTTTCTTTCTTTCTTTCTTTCTTTCTTTCTTTCTTTCTTTCTTTCTTTTGTTCTTTCGTTCTTTTCCCTTATTACTTTTTCTTTTATTCTTTAGTACTTTCATTTTTCTCCATACTAACTTTTTTCCTTTCTTTCATTCTTTCTTTCTTTTTCTTTCTTATTTTAGCACGTTCTTTCTTTTTTCTCCCAACTTAATTTTTTCTTACATTTGTCTTTCTTTGTTTCTTTCTTTCTTTGTTTCTTTCTTTGTTTCTTTCTTTCTTTCTTTATATTTCTTTCTTTCTCTTTCTAGCTTCAATAGTTTCTTTTTTCTCCCTCCTTATTTCTTTCTTTCTTTCTTTAGTACTTTTTCTTCTTACTTACTTTTTCTTTGTTTTTCTTTCTTGCTTTAGTAGTTTCTTTTTCCTCCCTTCTTTCTTTCTTTCTTTTTTCTTTACTTTTCTTTCTTTAGCGCCTCCTTTCTTTTTTCTCCCTGCTTACTTTTTTCTGTTTCACAATATACTTATTATACTTCGATGAGTATTTATTATCATAAAAAGCCACCTAACCAATTTCTTTCTTTCTTTATCTATTTTCTTTCTTTCTTTTTTCGCAATCCAGCTTATCCCAATCTACTTCATATCATATTTCTGTTGTTATTTATTATCCTAGAATAGCCTCCTGATCAATTCTTTCTTTCCTTCTTACAATTCGATATTATGACAATCTCCTTACTCTCCTTTTCATATTCCCAATTTCTTTCTTTATTTATTTTTTCTTTCTTTCTTTTTTTTTTTTTTTTTGCAATCCATATTATCCCAATCTACTTCATATCATATTTCTATTGTTATTTATTATCCTGGAATAGCCTCCTAATCAATTCTTTCTTTCTTTTTTACAATTCGATATTATGACAATCTCCTTACTCTCCTTTTCATATTCCCATCCTTATTTATTGCTCAAGAATGGCCTCCAACTCAGTTCAACTCAACCCTATGCAATAATTAAAGACAACAATTAATACGGAAATATCATTTCCTTCATTGGAAGTTTTTTTTTTATTTTAGAATTGTTTTTCGGCCATAAATTGTTTTCTCGAATCTTCACTTCTTCCATGTGTATGAGCCTGAGAAAAAAAAGGATACATTCTTCAGATGAATGACTTATGATATTTTTCTGTTCAAACACCATCCTTGTTCCATTTCACTTCAGGCTTAAGGAACGTAATTTGTATATAATCAACTGCATATATATATATATATATATATATATATATATATATATATATATATATATATATATATATATATATATATATATATATATATATATATATGTATATATATATATATATATATATATATATATATATATCGAAGACTTCTTTGAATGTGTTGCAGCAACAGGACAAAATTACAACTTACAGGTACACGCGAACAAGACACACACACACACACATACACACACATACACACACACACACACATATATATATATATAGAGAGAGAGAGAGAAAGAGAGAGAGAGTGAGTAATGCTTAGCGGCTTGGAGGTTTGAGGAATCGGAGAGCCGAGTTCGAATTCCAGTCGAGTCCATTACATTCACTTACGTGCTAATACCCTTGGGAAAGGTGTGAATCCTCTTCTTCAGCTATGGGTAAATAGCAGGACAGACTGGGTTCTATAGCCTTGGATGGCAACTGGTCTAGGAGAAGGACACCTCTGAATTCAAAACCTGCGGATGGTCGTTTGGGGACCTTGTGGCATTTATTGCACCAGGTCTCTGTAATCGGCCCTTCATAAAGATGGCCCTGCACGAAACCTACACCACTATAATCAAATCTCATGTGCTGTTGTCGGGCTGTCGGTTTCCTAGGAACTGATCTGTTTGACCCTCATACGTTGAATTCGACGGGAGAGTCGAGTATATATATATATATATATATATATATATAACGTAAATCACTCATACGAAAAGCAGATAATGAAGTTAATGATATGAGTGATTTACGTTATATAAATTGAACACGCACCACATAATTGATATATATATATATATATATATATATATATATATATATATACCGGGTGTATCAACAAAATTCTCCAAATCCAATTGTTAAATTAAGGTTTGAAGCGTTGTATCGTAGAAATGTTGAAAAATATCTTGCTGGAATTCTTTTTTATAACACTAGTTATACTATTACTCCTCTCTACTGTTCCCTCTTTTTTAAAACTTATTCGCCGTTCTCTTGACGGTTCTTGAATGGACTTTGAAGATGGAAGCCAGAGTATAAATGTTGGTACCATCACTGAAGGCATGAATGATCTTCTTCCTCTCACCATTTCTCAGTTAGGATGATAGTGGGCCTGATATTTTAACCTGTTCTTTTTCTCGTTGAATAACTCAAAGTTTTTTTCCGTGATTCTTACGACAAATGGTGTCAAGATGGCGAAATATCTTATCTGAAAACCTGGAAAAAAGATTCTCAATTATTAAAGTGTTTTTTTTTATATTAAATATTTTGTGTGATGAATAATTATGCTGTTACACGATTTGGACAATTTTTCTTTTAAACCCAGTACATATATATTCGTAAATAATTATATAGGCCACACTACAACATGCTTGACACGCAGACTCACTCTACACCTTTCTAACAATAGCTCAATTAGATCTCATTTAAATATTTATGGAGACCTACCGGACACTATTCGTACCATACTTGTTGACAACACTAATATAATAGCATAATCTACATGCAAAAAAAGGCTAAAAATAATGGAAGCTTTATTAATAAAAACAAACAAACCAACACTTAATAATATTAACTTTGAACATGGACATAATATGTTGACCGTGTTTTGAAAAATGAAAACATTTTATAAAACATATATACAACAACTGTTTCTTTTTGTAACAGTTAAAATATAATCCTTGAAAATGGCTAAATGTATAGCCGAAAGCGCTCGGATAAAAAGAACATTCGGACAGTTTTTATATAATTTATTATCCGAAAAGAAAAAATTTATTAGATCGCATGAGAAATTGTATAAAATATTAATAAAAGCACCTTGTCTGTGGTTTTCAATGAAATGTACATGAAAGAAGGATTGCTGCCTAAATACACAAATATATATATATATATATATATATATATATATATATATATATATATATATATATATATATATATATATGACAAACTGGAATATTTCATCGGACATTTATATCCAGACTGAGCTTTATTGATGTTACCACGTCTACGCATGCGCACGAAATGAGTGAGGCAAGTAGTTTCAAAATTTTTGGAAAGAATATTTTTAGAAGAATTTCTTTTCAATCTCGCCAAATTAATCTGCATTCTTTTTCATTTTCTCTTCATCACCTTTTTCTCTGACTATCCCGCACTGTGACAATATCAAATCTTCCAAGAATGGTGATATATTGTAAGAGCCTTGACGCAAATTCATTGTGGTTGAACAAACTATCAACTCACTTTCTAGACATTTTCGTCTGTGCGGATTAATTCTCCTTTAATCAATGTAGCATTCCCTATGTCAAAATTGTGGTCCGTTTTGTTACGGTGGACAACCAATGCGTTTTGTGTGTTACTTTTTAAAATTTCCTTTTTGTGTTCATATAGACTTTTGTTTACACTTCTTGAGGTTTCTCCAATATATTCATTATGGCAATTCCTGTACTTGATAGAGTAAATTCCTCTTTCAAGTTTTGGTTTGTTGTTTTGTTTTTTATTGATTCAGTCTTTGATTATTTTAGATGTAGTCGTGAAAAATTTTATGTTGAGTTTAGATAAACTCTTTTCGGTTGGAGTTAGTGGATAGAATTATTTTTATTTTTTTTTATTCGTTGGGACAGCTCTTCCATTTTGGAATATTTTATGAGCCTTTTGTTTCGCATTAAATATGAAATAGGATATTGAAGGGTCTTGAAAGCATTTTCAATATATTTCTCCTCATTGTGCAAACATTGAGGACTGCAAATTCAGAGTGCTCTTAAATAGAATTCAATGATCATTCAGGGTTTTATTTTGTTGTTATGATCGGAATAGAAGTTTATTAAGTCATTTTTATTGATTGCTTTCCGGTGGGCACTAAGTTATAGGCTCCTGTCAAATCGGTGTAACATAATGTTTAAGGAAGTTAAAGTATGTTTTTTTGTTTTTGATTTTGTATGTGATTTCCATTGTGTGAGCTATCTTCTTTTTTTTTTTTTAGTTTATCTACAAGATCCGATAAGTTGGTATCACGGGGATATATTAATACAGCCTCATCAATATTTCAGAAGTAATTTAATTATTTAGATAAAATGTTTTGGAAAGAACCAGACTCGAGAAATTGCAAGAAAATACATGCCATTACTCCACTGAGAAGCGATCCCATTGGTAAACCAAATTTTTGTTTGTAAAATTGTTATTGATTGTGAAATAACATTGATGGATGAGACAACAGATTTTTATTATTTTAGCTGTTGGTAGAGATAGGTTTATGTTTTTTTTTTGCTTTTTTTTTGTTAGATGCTTTTAAAAGAGATAAACATTTTTCAACCAGTATATTAGTATAAAGTGATTTTATATCTAGACTGGCCAGTCATATTTATTTCTCTTAGTTTTTCAACAAGGTTGCCCGGATTTTTATAGGTGATGAACTTATTGTTCCAATGAGCGGGGTTAATATTTTTGCTATGGATCTAGCTATTTGAGTGGGGGGTGTTGCCTATTCCAGAAATGATTGGGGGCGTAGGGATACCAGTTTTGTAGGTTTTAGGGAAACCGTAAAGTTTTGGTGTTCTAGTGTGATATTCAATGAGTCTATACAACGTTTCATTTTCATATTTTTTAATCAGTTTCCTGGTTTCTTTGTTGAATTTTTGTGTTTCAATAGTTATTTTTTGTTCGTTTATTTTTTCATGTGTCTGTATCGCTAAGTAATAATTTAATTTTTCTATGTATGTAATCTTGTTTATGATTACAATGCCACCTCCCTTGTCAGAGGGAGTCATGTGGATTTCTTTATTTCTCATTAGGCTTTTTTAGTAGATTTAGGTGTCTCAGTGGTAATGTATTTTAGTTGTTCGCTTTTATATTAGTAGTGATTATGCCTTGAATGAAACATTTGGTGAATTCGGAATCGTTATGCTTTTGAGTTTTTATTATAATATCTACTATGTGTCCTTTAAAGATTCCGATGGCAAATTTTAAACCGAAGCTGAGGGTTTCTCGTTCTGGATTGGAAAGCGTTATAACAGATACATTTTCTATTAGATTAGGATTTCCGATATATTTGCACTTACTTTGGCTGCATAGGTTGATGGACTTTTGTTTCCGTTGTTGTTTTGATTGTCACACATTTGTTTAATATTTTGAGTCATTTCCGGCTTTGTTATAACGTACATTTTCTAGCAGTTTTGACATTTTTAGTGGTTAGTTTTTCCAGTACTTCTTGTTATTCACCAGATGCTTTCAGGAAATTGCATGTTTGCTCACTGGCGATCTGTGTTCAAACTCAAGTGTCGGCAGCGACACTTTATTTCTATATAACAGTATTTATTATGTGTTCGTTTATTTTTTCGTATGTGTCTGTATCGTTGCGTAATGAGTTTATTTTTTCTATGTATGTAATCCTGTTTATGGTTACAATGCCACCTCCCTTGTCAGAGGGAGTAATGTGGATTTCCTTATTTCTCGCTAGTTTTTTTAGTGCATGTAGTTGCCTCAGTGGTAAAGTATTTTCTTTGTTAGTTTTTATCGAAATAGTGATTATACCTTGAATGAAACCGGAATTCGGAATCGCTTTGCTTATGCTTTTTATGGTGTATATTATCTTTCCTTTACGCATTCCGGTGGCAAATTTTAAACCGAAGATGAGGGCTTCTCGTTCTGGATTGGAAAGCATTAGATCCGATAAATTTTCTATTAGATTAGACATTCCGATATATTTCCACTTGCTTTTATTGTATAGGTTGGTGAGTTTTTGTCTCAGTTTGTTGTTTCGATTGTCACTCATTTGTTTGATAGTTTGGTGTAGTTTAGTCATTTCCGGCTTTGTTATAACATACTTATTGTGGAGTTGCATTCATTCTATCTCGACTCTGGCTTTGTTAGTGGTTAGCTTTCCAACTACTTCTGGTTCTTCAGCAGATGCTCTTAGACAAAATTAATTTTAAATTGCATGCGTATGGAGAATAAGCTTATTTCAACCAACGAAGTTCGTCAGTCTTATTCAACCCCGGTATAGACTGAGTTCGTGTAGGAATTAGAAATTTAACTGTGGTGACAGCTACAAAAAAAGTCAGAAAACTTGATTTTATATTAAATGTAACTTATTTTTAAATATAATTTTGCTTAATTTTAATTGCATGCGTATGGAGAATAAGCTTATTTCAACCAACGAAGTTCGTCAGTCTTATTCAACCCCGGTATAGACTGAGTTCGTGTAGGAATTAGAAATTTAACTGTGGTGACAGCTACAAAAAAAGTCAGAAAACTTGATTTTATATTAAATGTAACTTATTTTTAAATATAATTTTGCTTAATTTTAATATAAAATATCTAAATAGTACTTACTTTAATTTATTTAAATATATCTTATTTTTAAATATAACTTGTCTTTGGAACAATACTTTTAATTATGATTTTGTATTTTAAAACGTAACTTAATCTATATAATTTAAGGTTTATTAAAATCCTTAGTATTCCTCTCTTAGTTTCAAATTAACATTTCATTCTTCATATAACCCCAATTTAATGTCATAAGGTTAATATCCGGGTTTAATTTTATAAAACCTCTTCCCTTTAAGAATGCTACCTTCTACCCTCTCCTGATTACACTCGCGCCTTTTGTCTGACTAAAAAAGAGAAATGGATAAATTATGCATTAGTCTTTTTTTTACTTTTTTTTTCAGCTGTCACAGTTAAGCCATCTTCAGAGTGTTTATACGGACATTTTAAAAATGATATTCACCATCGAGGATAATACTATGTTATGTTGACATAAATGATTGCTATGCGATGATAACTGTCGCGGAATAGCAGACGCAGTTCGTAATTTCAAGATGCGGTTCTATGATGTCCGTATAACCACTATGAAGATGGCTCATGTGAGCCGAAAACTTAGATCAAGGACCAACTTAATAAAAAATATACAAATGCTGAACAACTTTTGTCTTTATTTTCACCCGAAATTAAAGGAAACATCCGAACATTAGAACGGCTCATGATCAGACAAAATAGACATTCATTTTCTGTTATATTTAATAATATATGATTAAATAATGATCTGCTGCCCCAATACAATATATATGGGGGGGTGAGAAAGAGAGAGAGAGAGAGAGTGTGTGTGTGTGTGTGTGTGTGTGTGTGTGTGTGTGTGTGTGTGTGTGTGTGTGTGTGTGTGTGTGTTCACATATTAGCTTGAAAATGAAACAGAACTAGGTACTTTAATTTAATTTCTATAACTGAATTGGAAGTTTTTAGCTCTGTTTTTGAAATATGGTAATTCCTGTGTAGCCATAGAATCATATTTTTTTAAATAATTATAAGATATATATATATATATATATATATATATAATTGAACATTGAATTATAAGATATATATATATACATTGAATTATAAGATATATATATATATATATATATATACACATTGAATTATATATATATACATTGAATTAATATATATATATTATAATTATTTTTAAAAAAATATGATTCCTTCGCTACATAAGAGTTCTCATGTTTCAAAAACGAGAGCCGATACCCTCAATATAATTATTAAAATTAAATTGAATTAAGGTATGAAGCCTTTATTTCATCCTCATGCGAAAATTCAGGAATAACCAATCTTGAATTTTACGCATCTTTATAAGCGTGTTCGTTCGCAAAATTAATTACTATGGAAACGGCTGGGGCGACCATTTTGATAATGGGTCTAACAGTTCATTTTTATCCACATATCAGTCACCTTTTGGAAAGAGGTCGAGCCGAGGTAGGGTGGGATATCCATTTCCAAGCAAATGATGGAATTCATGTACGCACAACGTCTGGTCAGTTACAGCGAAAGGTAGATAGAATTTTGTTTTATTTTATTTTATCTATTTATTTATTTTTTTAATTTTTTATCCAAATGGCTGTTTCATATATAAACTCGTCGCACTGAACTACAATTTGTTTTTTGACGACTTTATAAAGGGTTTTTCGATTTAATTATTATATTAAGCTTTTAAGCCTTTTATTAGACTATGAAATTTAATTTTTTTTTATTATTATTAAGCTAATTATTTAATTCGAAAATTTGTTGATGTCGGCAAAAAACCGTTATATATATATATATATATATATATATATATATATATATATATATATCAGGGTTTGGAATCGAATATGAATCAAATATGGATCGTAATCCGACAGAATAAGAGAGAAAATATGAAACGTTTATCAGTCAAACATGTTTCACTTCATCAGGCACTGAGATGTGGAGGAAATGAATAAAGAAATTCTGTTATTTTTGTCATTTCATTGGTCAATTATGTGTCACGTGAAACTTTAGTATATCTTTTGGCATTACAAACTGACGGCGAGATGACGCATCCACTCGAAGTTTTAAGAAATTGACGAACTCCAAAACTACCTGAAAAGAAAAGACGTAAATATTGCTATATGTATGTAAGTGCATAAAATTCTACTTTGTCTATGTTGTCATAATGTCTACGAGACGTACAGCCACCAACAATTACGAATATACATAATCATGTAATGCCCACATAGATAGACTATAAATTTTTATACACTGACAGTGCGACACTGAATGTCGAAAGTACATTGGGATATCCAAAGATGTATTCCAAAAGCTAAGTAGAGTATTAAGATACAGAAAACTTTCGTTAGAAACAAAGAAAGAGTACTGATCGATTACGTGATACCTGTCCTTCCATATCTCAGTGAGTGCTGGATAATCTCCTCAGAGATAAAGAGAATTTAAGCAACGGAAATGTGGTTCTACAGAAGGATACTGAGGATACCATGGACCGAACATGTGAGCAACGATGAGGTTTTAGAGAAAATGGAAACAAAAAGGAAACTTACACTTGAAATTTCTAGGGTTCATTATGAAGAAAAGGACTTGGAAAGTCTGATGCCCACAGTGATTTTTTTTGTGTTTGTCAATGAGTTTCAAGTTTTGCGTATTTTGGGGATTTTTTTGTTAGATATATATATATATATATATATATATATATATATATATATATATATATATATATATATATTGTCGTACGAGGGATGCTTGAATTGTTGTTTTCTTTTTTGTTTAAAAATTTTTGCTCTTAAAATTTTAAGATTTTTGTTTTTACTTTTTGTTTTAATTATATTGTCACAGGGAGGGTTGAGTCAAATTATATTTCACTTTCTGTTGTTGCATTGTTTTCAAAAAAAATTGTTTTCAAATTTTATTTATTTTTTTTTAATTTGTGTCTTTTTTTAATATTACATTTTTGTTTTATTTTATTGTCATATGGAGGGTTGAACCAAATTATACTTCATTTTTTGTTTATTTTTAATTTTAATATTAAAATATTAATATTAATTGTTTGTTTTTATTATATTGTCATAGGGAATGTTGAACAAAATTATATTCTTTTTCTTGTTTTTTGTATTGATTTCGTTTTTATATTCTAATTTGTTTGAATATCCACTGTTTCTTAGGACTGATTCGTATTTTGTTTTGTTTTTTTTTTGTTTTTTCATTGAATATTTTTAAGTTCTTAGAATTTGTTGAAAGTCTTTTATTTATAGATATTGATAATTGTTTAAATACGGTATCGGGTTGGTTTGAATTTTTGTTAGTGTATATTGCGTCGTTATTTTTTTGTGTGGATTTTATGTCCTGTTATTTAGGTTGAAGTTTATATCTAGGAAATTTACTATTTTTGGTTGTATTTTATATCGGTTACGAATCCTAGTTTTTTGAAATTTTTAATTATTTCTTTTCTTATTTTGTTTGTTGATCTACCGTTACAATTTTTTAGTATTAATAGTCCATCATCTCTGTATGGACCGACATCTTTTTTGTTAATTATATTTGCTAATTAGTTGATTATGCACATGGCTACGATATATATATATATATATATATATATATATATATATATATATATATATATATATATCACCCACAGACAGACTGCTTCGCTGTAGCGTAGCTCATCAGTGTGGCTAGACATCCGATCGCTTCAGGCCGGGACCGAAAGCCGACCGATTTGGTATCAATCAGAGCTTCTAACCCCTAGGCCATCGTCGGCGGAGAGAAAGGCGATTTTTGCTTATTTATTTTACATAAACATGCCAGTAACTTAGAGAACACTATCGGCTTGGAGAGTCTTGCATTATCAGCAATAGTATATATATACATATATATATATATATATATATGTGTGTGTGTGTGTGTGTGTGTGTGTGTGTGTGTGTGTGTGTGTGTGTGTTGATTATTATTATTGTTTGAAGTTATAAATGTGCAGTTAATTATTAGTTGTTTTAACTTTTTCCACTTTGACATCTTTTTGCTGAAACAGACTTTAAATGCTTCTATCTGCTTTCTTTCCTTTCTTTCATTCTTTCTTTCTTTCTTTCGTTCTTTCTTTCTTGATTTCTTTCTTTTCTTTTCTTTTCTTTCTTTCTTTCTTACTGAAGTCTAAGTAGCATGTGTTTTTTTTGTAAGGGGGGAACAACATTTAAAACACGTGACCTTTTAATGATAATGTCATGTACAAATTCGCATTCTTCGAAAAATCAAGATGTGTAAACAAAAAACAAATCGAAATTCTTTTTAAAAATATTCGAGGTCATCAAATTGTAATAAACTTTACAATATATGATTAGTAAATATAGTTTTACTTAATAACAATATTTCAAAAGAGTTACACCATTAAAACTGAATCTTTAAAAAAAATTTAAATTTATAAATTATTCAATTTAAAATTTTTAAAATCGGAAAAGAAATTTTTTAAAACGTTCAATTTCTATCGAAGTTTTTTTTCATCAGACATTATTGTCTTTGATATATATACAGTGCTGTTCGATAAAAGTGACTCACCTGATTTTTTTTTACAAAATGTTCTCTTCTCCGATGAAACGAATGTTGAGCTAAATTCAAAGGATAAGCGATCTAAAATCCGAAGAAGAAGCTTTGAAAGCTCTTTGAATTTAGCAGTAAGTACTGTCAAGCATCCGTTCAGTATAATGTTCTGGGGATGCTTTTCTTTTCATGGAACTGGTTTCTTAAAACCTATTGAAAAGACCCTACAAGAGAATTTTAGAGTGTTGTCTGCTCCCTTCTGCTGAAAGAGTGCAAATCGACCCCACCAAGCTCATTTTTATGCAGGATAATGCTCCCAGTCACAAATCAAAATTGATGATGGAAAACTTTGATGAGAAGCAGGTGAGTGTTATGACATGGCCGCCCCAATCTCCTGACCTCAACCCCATAGAAAATTTATGGAGCATTATAAAGTACAGGCTCTCGAGAAAACAGTTGAGCAAGAAAGAGGATTTGATTGTGAATTTCATATCCGAATGTAATTCAATGCTTGGAGATGAGATTTGCCAGAACCTAATAAAGTCAATGCAAAAAAGGGTTGAAAAGTTTATTCAAAATAAAGGAGGACCCATAGATTATCAAATATTTCGAACTATATTACCTATTATAAATAAATTATACCATTATTATTATTTATTTAAAGCTGTTCGGTTATGTCTCTATTGATTATTAGTTGCAGGAAATAAGAGAGTCACTTTTTTTTGCACAGAGTTTTTCCCTAAATCTCATTTATATCCAAAATTATAATTATCAATAGAATACCTTAGGGTGAGTAAACTTTTTTACTAGGTGGTCGGTAAGGGGTCTTTATATTAGCAAGATTAAAAATTAGTTTGAGCCCAAAAACAATAGGTGAAAAAGATTTTAAGTAAAAGAATCATGTGAGTAACTTTTATCGAACAGCACTGTATATATATATATATATATATATATATATATATATATATATATATATTATGTATAAAAGCAATTAAAAGCTTCTCTAATTAAATAATATCTTAATTTTATTGCGTTTTTTTTTTATTCAGAACAGATTTTCAGTAAGTCGAGGCCCGATTCTGTAAAAATAATTCAGTGAGTTAAATTCTTCAAAGAATTCTACTTCTAACTAATATAATCACTAAAATTATCACGTTGAATTTCTCAAGTTTTCATAAAATTAAGTAAGTGGGGTTGAAACACACGTAAAAATATATTTTCACAAACATTTTCTATCTGTCTATGCAACGGCCGAAACGTTGTGATAAACATGGCGACAAAGACGAGAACAATAGTCCGAATAATGTAAATAGTAAACATTTTCTAATAAAGAAATTTCAAAAACAATCTAATTTATTTATGAATAAGTCCTGAAAATTTCATTCACTTCTGTCAATTATTTGATTTTTGCAAGAATTTCCAAATTAATGTGTCTGCCCCCCCCCTAAAAAAGAGGCTAAAATTTGTCATAGTAAAAGTTAGTATAACCGCTGACGCAAGAAAAACAAGTTTTTAATCAAATTTTCGAATGTTCTGAAAAGGAGTAACAAATTTAATTAATTATTCAAAAAATACTTGATCCTTCCTATTAACAATAACATAAAGATTTTGACGATAAAACTATGTTTTCATTACGTTTGGAACCTGTTTTCATCACGGTATCCTGATCTTTTAGCGATTTCATGGAGGTACCTAAACCGTTCTCATTATTCGCTATTCATAAGCAACTCAATCATTCGTTTATTTACGCTTCGAAAGAATATGAAGATGGAATAATATTATCATTGAAGTTTCTCCTTCGCAGTGTAGACTACGTTTTTTAGATTATGTGAAAAAGGGGAAAACATTTTTGCACCAAGATCATATAAATAGATAAATAAGATTGCATTAAGGAGTTTTTCATTCATATACATAGCTACAATAATTTTTTTTACTCCTATAAATATGGCAATAAATAAAGAAATATGTGATTTTTCCCTATAATTAGCATTTAAGATTTATCTTGCTTGAAAATCTATTTTTCAGTTCAGCGCGAATTCACATTCCACAATATTTTCATTCAAGTCCACCAAATATTTTTTTTATTCTTCAAAGAAACCCATTATAGGGGTGGGATTATGTAATACTTACATCTGTAGGAAATAGCAAAGTCTTAGATTATATGTTAAACTCGTGTATATCAGTTATAGAATAAATATATTTGGTACTCTATGTGATTTTTACAATCCAAGATAATGGCATTTAAAATGTATCCTATCATTCTGCGACATCCTATATATGACTGAATTGACACGGAAGAATATCATGTTGAAAAATCTTTTGCACATCGTTTTCGAAATCCTTTGTGAAGTAATGGTATTGAGAACAATTCTGGTTGATCTCTGGGAATTGTTCCAGGTGGTAATTTCCGTTCAACTGATTACGAATCGCCTCTAATATTATGGTAAGCAAATAGAGTGGTATTCGGTAGAATCTAATATTGCCGTCCCCTGGGGACTGCTTTCAAATTTACAATTTATTAATTATCCAGCGAAAAAATAGGGACGGACAGGTGTTAGTAGTTGTCAAAGCGATGCTAGCGAGGCCGTTTAGTAATCTTCGCATTAAAAGACTGTTTCCGTTGCATTCTTTTTTCCAGTGAATTTCTAAGACAATAAAAAGATGTTTATACAACCATACACGCACTGGTTGTTCCACTGCATTTCTGCATATCGGGCGAACCACCATGATTCCATTCTGCTAGTATTTGACATCTTTCTGGCTGATAATCTGGTCTAATTGGTTGTCCAAAATCCCAAAGAATTCATGTTCTTCCCAATAAAGGAATTTTATAAGGGTCGAAATAATTGGTATCTGTCTATATTTCTGAGATGAGATATTATGATTACTAACTTTGTTTAGTATCAGTCTATATTTCCTCAATGACACATGGCACAGTGGATAAAGGCGTTAGTTAGATCCAGTGAAGGGCCCCAAAGAGTGTGAGTTCAATACCCGGTTAAGGCAGTGGAGAACTTGGAGAGGGGCATTAATAGGAGATAACTGATAACTGACATCCATTAAAACATGGCACGTGGAACTAGAACAGTCTACCCCAGTGAGCGAAATAAAGGGTTCAGTTCGACATTCCAACCACCTGAAGAAGGCCGGAGCGTACAACGGCCGAAACGTTGTAATAAATATGCCGACAAAGATGAGGACAATAGTCCGATTAATGTAAATAGTTTACATTATTTGGACTGTTATCCTCATCTTCATAGCCATATTCACAACGCTTCGACCGCTGTACGCTCCGACCTTCTTCAGGTGATTGGAATTTCGAACCGAACTATTTATTTAGTCTACCCGAGTAGATTGTTCTAGTTCCACGTGCCATGCCTCTTTCGGATGTCTCAGTTATTCCAATTTAAGAATTCTCTCTTTTAAAAAAAAAATTACATATATATATATATATATATATATATATATATATATATATATATATATATATATATATATATATATAAATATATGTGTAATTTTTTTTTAAGATGAGGCGATTATAAAACAAAACATCAAATCATTTCTCTCTGAATTTTCGGGATGAGGAGTTATCATTCTTGAGGTTGTTTATATTTCGCATATTGTCCTTATCTTTGTTGTTGTTATGGAGTCCTGGCCGTGAAGGTTAGACCTACCGGAAACAAGGAATGTAGTTCGTTCGAACACTTTCCATGTTAATAGCGATAGAGCACTGAAGGACCCGCCACATCCCGCCCGTGTGTGTGTGTGAGAGAGAGTTTGAACACTGGAAAATGAGGACTGGGCAGTTCCTGCCTAAATATGGCAACAGTATTCCATTGTTACCCTGATCTGGCTCTTATAAAGGTAGAGGATTGCATGAGGAGTCAGCTACTTACTGAAACGGTACAGGTAGCCGGTCATTTTACCTGCATCTTTGAAGATGGATCGTATATAAGAGTTCAACTTGAGGTCGGGTATGAGTTTGTGGTCTAATATTATCTCGAGGCAAGATGCATCGTCGAGGGGATATCCATTTATTGTGACGGGCGACAGATTTCTATAAATTGGTGAACGTCTACTTTCTCTAAACATCTATGGACAATTCTTTTAATATTCTGTACGTTGGGCTTTCCTTGTTTCCCTTTTTAAATGACTCTTGGTGTTAACATCTAAATTTATTTCGTCTTGGTGAATTAAGGTAACCCCACAGTAAATTTGCTTTCAATCGGAGACAATCTGAGCGGATTGGCTTAAACCAACTACAAGGCGTTTCTAACTGGGTGCCATTTACATTGCTATGTCACATCTGGCTGTGATAGAGGCGTATGTCACCATTTGATTAAGATTTAGGGTTATGGCGGCATTTGGCTATGATTCAGAGTTATGTCAACATTTTGCTATGATTCAGAGTTATGGCAATATTTGGCTATCATTTAGGGGTATCGCGCCATTTGACTATGATTCAGGGTTATTGCGCCATTTAGCAATGATTCGTTGTTATGTGAACATTTCACTATTATTCAGGGATATGGCACAATTTGGCTATGATTTAGGGTTATGGAGACTTTTGGCTAGGATTCAGGGTTATGTCTTCATTTGACTATGATTTAGGGTTATGGTAACATTTGGCTATGATTCAGGGTTATGTCAACATTTAATTATGATTTAGGGTTATGTCAACATTTAATTATGAGGCATGTGCCTGCCCTACCCTTCTCAGCCTGGGTCTCATAATGGATATATTGTTATATTTCTGCCCCAATGTCACTTTGTTGATGTCCTGCTTTCACACTCAATAATAATAATAATAATAATGGTTGACGAAGCTAATCATTTCATTGTTAAACTACATTTAATCTCTGTCCTTTATATTAGTTGAATTAAAACTATTATAAATGATTTTAAATAATTATCGCTATTAATATTACAGAACTGCCTCTTCTCCTTTCTCCCATCCTTTGTTGGATGCGCGGTGGTCTCATTGATAGCGGAATGAAAAGTCGGAGAGTCGAGTTCGAATTCCAGTCGGGTTCGTAATATTCACTTGCGCGCAAATACTCTTGGAGATGGTAGGAATCCATCTCCTCTCCAAGTTTGTGTATAAATAGCGGGGCAGAATGGTTCCTATAAGCCTTGGTTGGCAGTAAGTCTAGAATGAAAACTCTGAATTCAAACCAGCCTGGAGAGTGTTGGGCTCCGTCAAACTATCTTTCCCAGGACACGCCCCTGCTGCCATGGCTGCGATACACATTTTATACGGATCCCGGTACACGTAATCGTGACGTTTCACAGCATCACCATCGCTTGTACTTATTCCCTCTTTACGTAAATAACAATTCTCCGGCACGGCTCATTCTCAGCATCGCAAACTATATAGCGATAATATTCTGAGCAACATCATCAATATGATATAAGTCCCGCAATTTTATTGGTCCTGACATGGCATCTTCGCTTCAGTCATTGTTCCCACCACCTTAATGTAGCTTCCCTTTGCGTTTTCATAGTAATTGTTCTGATGAACTTTCAGGTATCGTACCTCGGTTTTAACAATTTAAAAGCAGTACTAAATTGGCAATATTGTCTTAGCATTTTACAGTTGCATGGCAACGAGAAATTTCAACTCTTCGCTTCTCTCCCCGTTTAGTAAAGGAAAAGTTTTAAATAATTAGAAAATATCACACTGGCATATTAGGGTGGTTGGAAAATATCAAAGCCTCACCCAGAAAGAAAAGCCCTAGCTGAAGATTTTTATTGTGGTAACACACTATCATTTCTTATAAAACGAGAAAACTAATTCAGATTTCGACAAATATAAAAATGAACAAAGTACAGACCCGAGAAGTTATAAAGTAAGGTACGGAACAGAAAGTTATGACACCCTTGGAAATCCATGTGAACCTGGTACAGACACTTGCTGTGGACTCTCCTTCCTATGCCACTGTGAAGAAATGGGCTGTGGACACTATAGATGACCCTTGACTGAAGAACAAGGTGATGCCATTCACCGTATGCTTTTGGATGACGGACATCTTACTGCCCAGCTGATAGGCATGTCTATTGACAAAAGTTCAGTTTCGATCCATACTTCTTTACCTGAGATCTTGTGGATGAGCAAGATGTTTGCAAGATGGGGTCCCAAGAATGCTGACACCAGGCAGACCCGGAGAATTTCTACCGCAGATGAGTAGCTCAATATGAAACCTAGGCTTACCACTTCGAACCTGAATCAAAGATTCAAAGCAAACAGCGGAAACACTCTGGTTTTATATGCCGAACACGTTCCAGCAAACAACGTCTATTGGCAACATGATGACTTCTGTTTTTTTTTATTTCTGTAAGCTGGTTGTAAGGGATGTTTGGTTGCATTGTCTTTCACTAGTACAAAGTTACAGTTGTTTTTAGTGAGTCTGGCTCATGTTACATAGGTTGATTGTCTAAGAGATGGTGATGTTACTCTAGACCTCCTAAATATCAACATATATAAAAATGAAGCAGGATCCAAGAATGGTTCATCTGGTTTGATTATTAACTCTCCTGGTAGACATAAAGGTGTGCCATATACAAGTTTGGATGCAGAACTCTATGAAGCTGATTTTACAGCTGTTCTTAGCCCTAAAAGTATTAATGGAATATTTCGAAGTCAAGAAGTATAGTTCAGTGCTGTTTTCAGGGATTCCTTCAGAGAACAATGAAAACATTCTATTATTCCATTAGCTTCAGGATTGTAAGTAGTTGTACAAATTCTGGTTCTCTACCCCTGAAGAAGTTAAAGCAGGCAGAATCTGTTGGCAAGGTGATGGCTTTCGTTTTTTGAGGGTGGGATTCTGAAGGTGTAATCATGATAGACTATATGGAAAAGGGGAAACTCTTAGTGAACGGTACTATGCATCAAAAACAAGACAACTTAAGGAAGCAGTTAAGTCGAAACGCAAAGGGAAACTAGGGGCAGATATATTCCAGTATAACGCATCCGTTCACACTGAGCAACCGTGGAATTAAATTTCTAACCCATCCTCCTTACTCACCAGACTTGGCTCCATATGTTCCTAAACTAAACTCCCTCCTGCGTAATCGCTATTTTGGAAACAATAATGAGATCATATATACTGTGGAGAAGTTTTTCAAGGACCAGGAGGCTACTATCTTCCGTGATGGGGTTGCAATGCTTAAGCATTATTGGGCCAAGTGTATTGATGTCAAAGGGAACTATATTGAAAATTAATGAAAATCTGTCTTGTTTCTCCAACTCCGTCTACGTGAGGCTAAGGACTTTTTGAACACGACTCTCGTAACTTACAAAACTATCTAAGATGTAGTGAAATCGGATTGCCAGCTTCAAACTCCGGTAGTGTCTGCTAGTCTGCTAGATTTCGCAGAAATTCCCTTAGGAAGGACACATATGATAAATATATCCCCACTTCCTGGAGGTATAGCTTCCTTTAAAAGGTAGACCAGTAAGATAAAAAGTACACGAGATTCAAAACTATGGAGAAGATAATAGGAAACCCTTCACTCTTTTTTACATGGAATATTTTAATATTTCCTAACTACCCATTACGTTTCTATCTATCTATCTATCTATCTGTCTATCTCTCTCTCTCTATCTATCTATCTATCTATCTCAACCTTTCAATATCCATCTGTATGTCTGTCTATCTATCTATCTATCTATATAATCACGTTTATATTTTACGCATTCTGTTCGTATCTATCTATGTATCTATCTCAGTCTGCTAATATCTATCTATCAATCTACCAGATTCGCTACACATCTATCTATCTATCTATCTATCTATCTATCTATCTATCTATCATGTTCATAATTAATGGATTCAGTTCATATCTATCTATTTATTTATGTTCATATGTAATACATTCTGTTCATAACTATCTAGCTAAGTTTGCTAATATCTATCTATCTATGTCACTCTACAAATATCTATCAATCTATCACAGTCGCTACACATCTATCTAGCTAGCTAGCTATCTCTCTCTCTCTAATCATGTTCATAATTAACTCATCTGTTCCTATTTATCTATGTTCATATGTAATACATTCTGTTCATAACTTTCTAGCTAGCTAGCTGCCTCAGTCTGCTAATATCTATCTATCTATCTATCTATCTACCTATCTATCTATCAGAATCGCTACACAATCAATCTCTCTAATCATGTTCAGAAGTGACGAATAATTAACTAATATCTATCTATATATTTATCTATCTATGTTCATATATAATACATTCTGTTCATAATTATCTATCTAGATATCTATCTCAGTCTGCTAATATCTATCTATCTCACTATGCAAATATCTATCTATCAATTTATCGATCAGTGTCGCTATACATCCATCTATCTATAACAGTCGCCACAGATCTATCTATCTAATTATGTTCATGTGTAATATATTCTGTCCATATCTATCTACCTCAGTCGGCTAATATCTATCACAATCTGCTTATATCTATCTAATCATGTACATAATTAACGCATACTGTTCATATCTATCTATCTGAGTCGTGACACATCTATCTACATATCTATCTAATGATGTTCATATGTGTTGTGATGGTATAACCCAACTTCCCCATTCACGATAATGGACGGACTGTTTGCCGATTAAGTACGACCACAGCAGACAGTCAAGAGCGACTTCGTTTGTTAACACCTATTGAGGTTTAGCATACTCTCGACTCTGTCTCTGTACTACATCCGATTATAAACTTATTATGGAAAACCTACATTCGGGTTACTTTGTTTATTATATCTTGCACGAGATATAACAATATGCAACACAGTCTGTTCATATCTATCTACCTATATATCGGTCTATCTCAATCTGCTAATATCTATCATAGTCGCTACAGATCTATCACAGTCGCCGCCACACATCTATCTATCTATTTGAGTCGTTACACATCTATCTATCTGCCTATCTATCTATCTATCTATCTATCTATCTATCTATCTATCTATCTATCTATCTATCTATCTATCTATCTCAACCTTTCAATATCCATCTTTCTGTCTGTCTATCTATCTATCTATTTATCTCAACCTTTCAATATCCATCTTTTTGTCTGTTTATCTATCTATCTATCTCAACCTTTCAATATCCATCTTTCTGTCTGTCTATCTATCTATCTATTTATCTCAACCTTTCAATATCCATCTTTCTGTCTGTCTATCTATCTATCTATCTCAACCTTTCAATATCCATCTGTATGTCTGTCGGTCTATCTATCTATCTATCTATCTATCTATCTATTACGGTTGCCACACATATTTCTATTTATCTATCTACCTGTCAAGAGCGGAATCTTGGGACTTCGATGGCAATCAGTCTCTGGGCAAATACACATTGAATTAAAAATAAGATGAAGGTAGCACGGGGAAACCACTGCACTATGTTTCCCAATAAGTGATATAAGTTCACAGATAATGAAGAAAAGGAACCTGGGGAAAGCCATAATGATTTACGTCCTGACGTAACATCGCATTAGAGGAAAAAAAAAACTTTTCTCTTGATTTAGTTTGTTGCCGTTTTAGCTGCTGCTTATATTCCCATTCCCTTGAAGGTCGACTTCTATTTCCGAAAAGCACTCAACGGGTTACTGTTAAATTAACGGTCAATTATTTTAAAAACGAGATGCGAACTTTTAATAAAATTAAGGGTATTTTTATATCCGTAGAAATTACGATAGGTGAGGGTTAACAAGGTTCTCTTGGGAACGTGGTGACAGAAACCTGGACCAGTAAGACGATAATGACGCTTTCTGTCACAATCTAATTAAAATGTCATTAAAATCCAAAAGCTTAAAGTAAAATATTTATATCCGAAAACAAGTCAAAGTTCAAATATAACTGTAGCATGTCACACATACACCGATAGTATATATATATATATATATATATATATATATATATATATATATATATATATATATATATATATATATACCTAGTTGTATCTGTCTATATTTCTGAGATGAGGTATTATGTACATTATTTACATTATTCGGACTATTGTCCTCATCTTTGTCGCTATATTTATTACAACGTTTCGGCCGTTGTACGCTCCGGCCTTCTTCAGGTGGATGGAATGTCGAACTGAACCCTTTATTTCGCTCACTGGGGTAGACTGTTCTAGTTCCACGTGCCACAGTGGATAAAGGCGTTAGTTAGATCCAGTGACAGGACCCAAAGAGTGTGAGTTCAATACCCGGTTAAGGCAGTGGAGAAATTGGAGAGGGGAATTAACAGGAGATAACTGATAACTGATATTCAATTAAACATGGTTCGGTTCGACATTCCCACCACCTGAAGAAGGCCGGAGCGTACAACGGCCGAAACGTTGTAATAAATATGGCAACAAAGATGAGGCAATAGTCCGAATAATGTAAATAATGTGTAAGAAACTTGTATGAATGCCACGCAGACCGACTTACAGGCATAGTAACTGTAATATTTTTATGTGACTTTACAATACACACAGACAGAACAATGAAAGCTAATCGCCCAGATATCGTGATAAAAGACCGCAAGAACAGAATATACAGTGCTGTTCGATAAAAGTAACTCACCTGATTTTTTTTACTAAATGTTCTCTTTTCCGATGAAACGAAAGTTGAGCTAAATTCAAAGGATAAGCGATCGAAAATCCGAAGAAGAAGCTTTGAAAGCTCTTTGAATTTAGCAGTAAGTACTGTCAATAATCCGTTCAGTATAATGTTCTGGGGATGCTTTTCTTTTCAGGGAACTGGTTTCTTAAAACCTATTGAAAAGGTGTGAGAAGTACAAGAGAATTTTAGAGTCTTGTCAGCTCCCTTCTGCTAAAAAGGTGCAAATCGACCCCACCAAACTCATTTTTATACAGGATAATGCTCCCTGTCACACATCAAAATTGATGAAGGAATACTTTCATGAGAAGCAGATGAGTGTTATAACATGGCCGCCCCCATCTCCTGACCTCAACCCCACAGAAAACTTATGGAGCATTATAAAGTACAGGCTCTCGAGAAAGCAGTTGATTAACAAAGCGGATTTGATTGAGAATTTCATATCCGAATGGAATTCAATGCTTGGAGATGAGATTTGCCAGAACCTAATCAAGTCAATGCCAAAAAAGGTTGAAAAGGTTATTCAAAATAAAGGAGGACCCATAGATTATTAAATATTTCGAACTATATTACCTATTATAAATAAATTCTACCTCTATTATTCTTTATTTAAAGCTGTTCGGTTATGTTTCTATTGATTACTAATTGTAGGAAATAAGTGAGTCACTTTTTCTGCACAGAGTTTTTCCCTAAATCTCATTTATATCCAAAATTATAATTATCAATAGAATACTTTAGGGTGAGTAAACTTTTTTACTAGGTGGTCGGGAAGGGCTATTTATATTAGTAAGATTAAAAATTAGTTTGACCCCCAAAAGCAATGGGCGAAAAACATTTTAAGTAAAATAATTAGGTGAGTCACCTTTATCGAAGAGCACTGTACCTTCTTATTGACATGGCAGTGTTTTCAGTGTGTAATGTATCTTTGATGATCTTCAAAAAATATCAAAGTTCAAGGACCTTGAAATCGATATCTCAAAAATATGGTACTCGGAGCACAAATAATGAAATCTTATGTTAAACCGAAATGTAGATTCTGTGATAAATATCCAGAAAGAATTGACCCTCTTGTATCAGGTTGCACAATGTTAGCACCCACTGAATACAAAACTCGGCATGGTAGAGTGGGCCAATATCTGATTGGAAAATACGCAACTTTTACAGGAAGGAAACCGCAAGAAACTGGTCTGAACATCAGCCAGTGACAGAGATAGGACATGTAACAATTTTATGGAACTTCACAATACACACAGACAGAACAATGAAAGCTAATCACCCAGACATCGGGATCAAAGAGCACAAAAACAGAAAGTTGTAGTTGGAGCCCTCGGATCGATTAAAAAAGGTTCCGATAGACTCATTGAAGGGATTTCTGGCGACCCAGGTGTTAAAGAAATACAAAAAATTGTATCACAAGTACAGCTGACACATTACAAAGAGCTTTATCTGCGTAAAATGTGTGTTATTAAGAGATTACGGAGAGTGAGAGAATATGAGAATATGAGGAAAAGAAAACAATTATTAAGGCAGGAGAAAAATAAAAGGGTAGGAATTAGGAAGACAGAAGATAACGGATTACGTTGCAAAATTGACTGGGAAACAATAAACCAGAAAAGAGATCCACAAGCGAAAACAGCGAGAGAAGAAACCTTTAGCATAGAATTTACGATTACATCTAGCCATTTCAAGTGTAAGATGATGAGACTTGGCACCTTACAACACACATACAAAACAATCAAAGCTAATCAGCCAGACATCGTGATCAAAGACTACAAAACAGAATGCGCCTACTTAACATGGCAGTCTCTGCAGGTTGTAATTTATCTTTGGTGATCTACAAGAATCTATTAAAGTACAAGGACCTTGAAATCGAAATCTCAAAAATGTGGCAAATGAGGACATCAGTATTTCCAGTTGTAATTGGAGCCCTCGGATTGATTGGAAAACGTTCCGATAGACTCATGGAACGGATTTCTGGTGACCCTTGCCTTAAAGAACTACACAAGTACAGCTCACACATTACGAAGAGCTTTATCCATATAAGATGTGTGTGATTAAGAGAGTACGGAGAGTGAGAGAATATGAGAGTATGAGAAAAAGAAAACAATTAGTAAGGCGTGAAAACAATAAAAGATCAGGAATTAAGAAGACAGAAGATAACGGATTACATTACAAAATTGACTGGCAAACAGTAAACCAGAAAAAGGATCATTAAGCGAAAACAGCGAGAGAAGAAACGTTTAGCATAGAACTTACGGTTACATTTAGCCATTTCAAGTGTAATATGATGAGACTGTGCCGCCAATCTACTTTAAATTCATAAAGTCTCGGTATCAAATAAATATAGTTGGCATATTACGAAAGGTTTTATATATATAAATTGCATGTTATTTTAGTTTGCTTTTTAGATAAAAATAATCAGTGGAAAATGTCATAAAGATATTTTTGATATTAAGTTTCTGGTTAGAACCGAAAGGAAATGTGTATGCAACAGAAATCAAAGGAAATAATAATAATAATAATAATAATAATAATAATAATAATAATAATAATAATAATAATAATCGGAAATATGGAATAAAAATTAGTTATGGAATCCCATAATCAACGAATGTCGCCCAATAGAAATCCAAAAATTACAAAGACTAAGTGGAAAGGTATCTTCTGATAATTGTGTAAGAATATTAGTTCCTTGTAATGGGGAAATGGTCAGCATCCTAGACTTGCTGACAACCATTTTCATTCAAGGTTTATTTCTTATACGTTTCTCTACCCCAAACCAAAGAATGCCACCGAGCTGGACATGGGATAATATAATTATTAGGCTATTCAACAGGTAATATATTTCACCACTATGAATTAAGGATCAACCAACCAAGAAAGAACCATGGTTGACTGGTAAGAAGCTGGGTCTAGAATTAGTTCATCATCTAGTCTATTAGGGGAACGATTGCGTAGTACACTGCTATGAATTATGAGTCAACCAAACAAGAAAGATCTATGGTTGACTGGTAAGAAACTGATTCTAGAAGTAGTTCATCATCTCATCTCTGAGGGTGACAATTACGTATTACACTGCTAGGAATTATGAGTCAACCAACTAAGAAAGTACCATGGTTGAATGGTAAGAAACTGCTTCTAGAAGTAGTTCATCATCTCGTCTCTGACGGTGACAATTACGTATTACACTGCTAGGAATTATGAGTCAACCAAACAAGAAAGATCCATGGTTGACTGGTAAGAAACTGCTTCTAGAAGTAGTTCATCGTCTTTCTCTGAGGGTTATAAATACGTATTACACTGCTAGGAATTATGAGTGAAGCAAGAAAGGCAGAACCAAGTGCCTTTCATCGTTTATCTCCATGGAAGATTATAATTTCAGAGATAAACATATTTGTCATTGCTTGCTCTATGAATTCAGAAAGACTAATCGTTCGACAGAAGTATTTAAAGCATATTTCTGTGCATACCTATGCAGTGAAGGGTCCTATATATCATCTGTGGCGTAAAAGTTTTACAAATGCCGGTTGTGATAAGTCTGACAATTCCCTAACACGACTATTGAATTGGATTCACGTCAAACATCTGAGATTTCACAAAAGATTTCAGCTATCCACGAATAATTCAAGGAATTTCTTTTAAACTTTCAAAAGAGACTTTCTAGGATCATAAATGACTTATCGCTTGAGACCTGCACACAACCTTTCACTATCAACAGGATCATTTTCACCAAGAATACTAGGCTTTAATTTTTGCATCGCATTGTTATAGGCGATGAAAAAATGAGTTTTGTTTGTCAACAGTCGTTATCAGCAAATGAAAAACAAATCAGCGCAGGTTTCCATTTCCAGAAATTGTTGCTTTGTTTCTGCCAGAATATGAAATGGTACGTTCCAGTGGAACATGGAAGGACCATCAATTCTAAATATTTCTTACCAAATTATAAATGCGTGTTATAGGCTGTAGTACTAATTATGTATTTGTGAATATGTAATTTTTTAAATATGTGTATCTGTAGCGATAAAAATTATTGCGGCCTTTTTCATAGTTGACATTTTTTAGTGTTGGCTTTTTATTATTTATTATTAATTCTTTCATTGTTTTTAGCTGTTCTTACGTGTTGATTTGGCTATTTTGGTTGTATTTTCTTCACGTTTCGTTAAAGACGACTAACATTTTACTGCGATTATTCAGTGGGTTTTTTGGGTTTTTTTATTGTTTGCATTCCTTCACTTATTTTCTTTTCGGGACATAATGTGTGTAAAAGAACAGTCCAAAAATTCCATATATCCGAGGTCTTTCGCCTATTCTGTTAGCCGTTATGAAAGATTCTTTTTTTTTTAACTAAATATGTACATTTTTACATATGTGTATCGATAGTGATGAGATCGTTTTTTTAATTTTCCAAAAAGGTCAGCACGTTGTGGCCGTGTTCTTATCTGATACTAATGAATGTTGGATTTTTTTAATATTTATTTTTAATTCTTCAATTATTTTCAACCCTTTTTACTTGTGGATGATGCAATAATGCTTGTATTTCCCGTATGTATATTGCTGGAAGTTTTTCGTGCGTGTTTAAATGGATCCTAATTGAGCTATGGCTTGAGAAAATGTAACATGAGTCTTCTTGATAAGTAATTAGTTGTATACCCAACGCAATTCTTCCTGAATTTGTTGTGATGAGGAATACAATTACTTAAGGGGCATGTAAATTCATGAATAATATTAGTCATTTGTCACTTGGTTCTTGCAGGTGAATGATGATGAGATTAGCATTTAATGAATTAATGAATAATGAAGAGAAGGTATCTGGGTTCCTCAGGAGTTTGCACTTCAGAACCGAACGCAACGTTCCACCATTTTCATCAGACTTTTAACCAATATTGCAAATCTTTCAGTTTTGCATCCCATTGTTACAGGTGATGGAAAATGGGTTTTGCATGTCAACCAAAAACGAAGAGTAGAGTGGTTATTACAAAATGAGAAACCAGCGCCAACACCAAAACCAGATTCCATCCAAGATTCCATCCACATAAGTCCTTGATTTTTTGTCTGGTGGAATATGAAAAGGGCCGTGTTAGGTTATTTTGAGTACATTACGTACTAGTGAGCAAACCAAAATGAGCTGACTCATTTTATAGTACACCCATAGAAGGTTAACCAATCAGAAGTCTAGAAATATTCGACTCGATGTGTATAAAGGCGGTCATTTTGTTTTCTTTTTCGGAATACCTACTGCTAACCTGTCAGCTGAGGAGACCTGTAGAACTGCGTTTTCCTACTCTGTCCAACTACCCACTGCCAACCTCTGATATGGAAGACCTTAAAAATTCCTGAATAGCTGCTACGAGGCATTGGTGTTGTTACATTGAACAAATTACTTCCTACGTCGGATTGCTACTTTCAAACTACATTAAACATGTATTACAGGTCGCCCATTTCGATTCACTGAAACATTGAAGAGATGTTGTTATTCTCTAACCTCACAAGAGTAGACTCAGAGAAACAAGGCCAAGAATAATTCACATTGTTATGAAGGGTGGTTCTTTCACATCCTTCATGCTCGCCAGATTTGGTACCTTCAGATTTTCATTTGATTTGATAACTAAAAGATTTTATACGTGGAAGAACATTCAGAAACAAAGTTGAATACAGTTTGTTAAAAAAGGTCTTTACAAGCAACAACTATAATTATCTCCCTTGATATAATATTTATATAATGCCAGTTTATATAGTTAGCAATTATAATTATCTCCCTTGTCACAATATTTATATAATACAAGTCTATACAGTCAGCAATTATAATTATCTCCCTCACATTTATATAATGCAAGTCTATACAATCAGCAATTATAATTATTTCCCTTGCATTTATATAATCCAAGTCTGTACAATCAGCAATTATAATTATCTCCCTTACATTTATATAATGCAAGTCTGTACAATTAGCATATATAATTATCTCCCTTAATATAAAATTTATATAATGCAAGTCTATAGAATCAGCAATTATAATTATCTCCCTTGTCACAATATTTATATAATGCAAGTCTATACAATCAGCAATTATAATTATCTCCCTTACATTTATATAATGCAAGTCTGTACAATTAGCATATATAATTATCTCCCTTGATATAATATTTATATAATGCAAGTCTATAGAATCAGCAATTATAATTATCTCCCTTGTCACAATATTTATATAATGCAAGTCTATACAATCAGCAATTATAATTATCTCCCTTACATTTATATAATGCAAGTCTGTACAATTAGCATATATAATTATCTCCCTTGATATAATATTTATATAATGCAAGTCTATAGAATCAGCAATTATAATTATCTCCCTTGTCACAATATTTATATAATGCAAGTCTATACAATCAGCAATTATAATTATCTCCCTTAAATTTATATAATGCAAGTCTGTACAATTAGCATATATAATTATCTCCCTTGATATAATATTTATATAATGCAAGTCTATAGAATCAGCAATTATAATTATCTCCCTTGTCACAATATTTATATAATGCAAGTCTATACAATCAGCAATTATAATTATCTCCCTTGTCATAATATTTATATAATGCAAGTCTATACAAATAGCAATTATAATTATTTTGCTTGTCATAATATTTTTATAATACATATTCATACACCCCAAAATTATAATTATCTCTCTTGTCATAATATTTATATAATACAATCCACAAAAATATCAATTATTATTACATCCCTTGTCATAATTTTTGTATAATGCAAGTCAATAATCAAACGATTATAATTATCTCCCCTTTTATAATATTTTTATGACACAAGTTCATACGAGCTTCAGTTATAATTATCCCCCTTGTCAGATCTTTTTTAAATCTAAATTTCTTTATCAATTAAAGCTGTCTCTCAAGAGGAAAACCATTAATACAGAGTGACCCAAAAAACGGGAATTTTTGAAGTGCGTATTGCCAGACATGAGCAAGTGGCAACACTGCGAGACAGTGACCTTGAACAAGTAAACATTTCGCCATTTTAGTAACGAGAATGAAATTCACAGTATCCCAGCTGAGATGTTGAAGCAGTCAATGAGGAATCTCAACAGCAGATTTCAAGAATGCATTCGTAAAGTTGGACGCCATCTACAGGACGTAATTTTTAAAAAAATGAAAATTACATCATTGTTTCTTAAATGGCCTGTTTTAAGGTTTCAATTACTATGAATTAAATATTTTTCTTCCATCACTCTTTTGATTGGATTGAAAAAAAGTTCCCGTTTTTTGGGGGGTTACCCATTATTACTTATCAGTAAATAATCAGACTTCTTAAATTCAATTTAATTAATGGAAAATTATTTTCAAAAATAAATCCTTTAATTACATGTATGGCAAGGTAAAAAGAAAATGTGGAAAAGAAGAAAAAATGTTCAGGTAAAAAGATTTTCTGTTGAAAATTAGTCAGTCGAGGGGACTTTTCTGTCTGGGGAATAAAAATATTCCTTTCGTATGCAGTAAACTTAATAAAGTTAATGACATTTCGACTTTTGGGCCTATTGTTTGAATACTGGTTTCTTGCCGGCAGTTACAAATATGTGACTTCAGAATGAAGAAATATTTAAAAAAAAAAAAACTCCTCATCGTAATTATTGCTTTCGGCAGATGACTGCGTAAATAGTACAGTAGAAAAGAAGACTGGAGAGTTGTTTGGACGAGAAGTTAAAAAAACAAAAGGAAATACAGATTGCGAGATTTTAAAGCACAGACTAAATATAGAAATACGGAAGCAAATAACGTAAAAATTAATATAAAAAGCACAGAGTACATATAGAAATACGGAAGCAAATAACGTAAAAATTAATACAAAAAGCACAGACTACATATAGAAATATGCAAGCAAATAACGTAAAAATTAATACAAAAAGCAGAGACTACATATAGAAATATGCAAGCAAATAACGTAAAAATTAATACAAAAATCAGAGACTACATATAGAAATATGCAAGCAAATAAAGTAAAAATTAATACAAAAAGCACAGACTACATATAGAAATATGCAAGCAAATAACGTGAAAATTAATACAAAAAGCACAGACTACATATAGAAATATGCAAGCAGATAACGTGAAAATTAATACAAAAATAGACCAAACATTAGAAAGAAAATGTTGCAAGAGAAAAGCGTTTCTAAAAGAAGAGAAAAATGAACGGCGAATATTGGTTGATGGTGAAGAACTGAAAATCTACATAAAATAACTTTCGTTTTTCGTCACTGGGCTGTTTATAGGACAACGTTTCTGTTGGTAAATTCTACAACCTTCCTGCATTGTCAGGGCTTACGGACATATTACGGTTCAAGCAGCGCCTCCCACGTTAAACAATGTTGCACCTGGTCAGTACCTTGATGGATGACTCCTTGTGAATACCAGGTACTCTAAGGTTGGATGTGAAGGTGGTGTAAGGTATAACGGCTCGGCAATAAGAAAATAGAGAGCTGGTTTCAAATTCCAGTCGAGTTCATCCACATTCACTTATGTGCTAATACTCTTGGGAAATATATGACTCCATCTTTTCTCTCCCCCTGCTAAGGGTAAAATAGTAAGACATACTGTGTTCTTTAGCTCAACCAGTCTGGTAAAAGGAAATATCTGAATTGAAATCGTATGTAGCCCTGGCGAAGGACACACTATGCAGATAAGGAATAAATTGTTCGCATTTGGTAGGAGAAACATTAGCAGTTTGGTATGAGGAATCGTAGAGCCGAGTTTGATTTCAAGTCGAGTTCATTACATTCAGTTACGTGAAAATGCCCTTGGGGAAGGTATGAATTCAACTCTCCCCTCCACCATCTGTAGATTAAATAATATGACTTAGAAAATAAGTCAGTCAGTCATTTGCTATGCGTGATACACACTTAGGCGGTCATGACTGACAAGGCAGATTTTTTCCCGCAGTAGGTTGCCATTTCTTTCTGCGGTAGACCATTTGTCATCTGAACCTAGTCTGTCTTGCTATTTACACGTAGCAAGGGGAAGAAGAAGAGGATTCATACCTTTCCCAAGGGTTTATAGCACGTAAGTGAATGCAATGGATTCGACTGCAATTCGATCTAGGCTCTCCGATTTCTCAACCAGAGTGGAGACACTCGAACCACTGGTCAATTTTTGTTCTTAGATAGTCATAGCCAGTAAAAAAAAAGCTCTAGAGAGAGGTGTAACAGAAGAAAGAAGAATAGGAAGGCCTAAAGGCGAAGGTGGGGATTAAAATTTAACAGAGAGAAGTTTTAAAGAGAGGAGTTAAATAACGGCCTGACGATTGCGTCTAGCATGAAACAGCAAGTGGAATCTTAGTGTTGACTTCAATGTTCACATATATATATGTGTGTGTGTGTGTGTGTGTTTATATATATATATATATGTGTGTATGTATATATATATATATATATATATATATATATATATATATATATATATATATATATATATATATAAGCATTTATTACTTTATATTAATAAATGTCCAAGTGAATTATCGCATTTCTGATCCTAATGGTAATGTTCGATTTTCTTCGGAAAGCTTTCCTCGAAATTCCATGACTAAAGGTCTTGTGAATCCGAAGTCCTTGTGTCTTCGTTTTCCCTTATTATTCTATTTAACCGATTGTTTTGGGCGAATAAACGAGATAGATAAGTATAAACGGTGGCCTGCGGCGTCGTAATCTCGTTCATCGAAGTTCGCTCGAAACGCAAACGAGCTTTGACGGAGGCGGGAGGCGATTATTTTCACCGGAAACGAGAGTTTATGCGTTTTTGTGGATGGCAGCAGCAGTCTTAAATACCGTCAAGATTCATGGCTTTTCGATCAATGTATTACTTCGCGACACCGAATAACAAGTTTAGTCGTTAAGATAAAGCATCTGGACCGCTTAACTAAATCACGTGAAAGACTTTCCTTGGCAAAAAATCGACATTCCTTAATAAATTGATCTCCATGTGTATGAATATATACAAACACACACACACACACACACATACACACACACACTATATCTCCCTCTCTCTTCCTCATTCTCTCAATCTCTTTCTCTCTCCCTCTTTCTCTCAATCACACCATATCTCTATCTCTCTCTCTCTTTATCTCTCTCTCTATATATATCTATATATCTACATTTATTATTTATATATCTATGCATATACTTTAAAAATCAGGAGGTCAATTAAAATACGCGACCATGGTTTCGACTTGACGGTCTCTTCGGGCGATAATTTTAAAATGACCACTTTAACGCTTTGTTTAAAAAAACACAAAGAACGCTACATAATTATATATATTTTTTTAAATAACAGGCTCACGATGATTGAAAAGCAGGACATTGAGTCCCATGGAAAGGAAGGGGAAAAGGAAGGCTAAAAAAAGGAATAGATAGGACGAGAATGCAAGTATATTCGAGATGTATACAGTAAAGAAGGAAAGCAAACATGTAACTTATTTGTTATTGTCGAAACCATGATCGCGTATTTTAATTGACCTCCTAATTTTTAAAGTAAAACGCGCTAATGTAATTTTTTAAATTTTCTTTTTACTTATTTTTTCTAAGTGTATTGAGCGCTTTTTAATACTACTGTTTCCTGATCTAATTCAATTCTGACCATTAACCTTTATATATATATATATATATATATATATATATATATATATATATATAAAGGGTGGTTCAAAAGTAGGTGGACATTATGTGGAATAGGTTTATGTATCGGTTATATTATTACAACTGAGTATCTTGAAACATTTCCTGAGAAATGAATTGGCTGAAGAGGTTCAATTGATTGGCCGACACGTTCACCAGACATGACCCCAATGGATTTCTTATTTGGGGGAGTACTTAAGGACAAAGTTTATAGTCGAAAACCAAGAAGTGTCGGTGATTTGAAAAATTACATAAGAGATGCATTTCAAGAAATTGAAAACCCAAAAAGACTTGTGCAAAAAAGTTTGTCGAAGCGTTAGAGATAGACTTCAAAGCTGTGTAAATTGTGATGGAAAACAGTTTGAGCACCTGCGTTGATAAAATTTAAGGGCTTTTGTATTATTGTTGACAATAAAATTTAAGGGCTTATGTATTACTGTTTACAATAAAATTTAAGGGCTTATGTATTACTGTGTACAATAAAATTTAAGGGCTTATGTATTACTGTTTACAATAAAATTTAAGGGCTTTTGTATTACTGTTTACAATAAAATTTAAGGGCTTATGTATTACTGTTTACAATAAAATTTAAGGGCTTTTGTATTACTGTTTACAATAAAATTTAAGGGCTTTTGTATTACTGTTTACAATAAATTTAAGGGCTTATGTAATAATTGTGCTAGTAAATATAATTGTATGTATATGTAATCTCAAAAGAAATATAATTATTTACTGTCCACCTAATTTTGAAACACCCTGTATATATATATATATATATATATATATATATATATATATATATATATGAAGAAATATAGTCTTAAAGTGTGCTATATTTACGGGATAAAGTGCTCAATATCAGAGATAGAGCGTGTGTAAATATAAAAGTGAACATAGAAGTCAACCCTTAGAGGCGACAGTCTGTTTCATGCTAGATGCAATCGTCAGGCAACTAGTGTTGCAGCACTAGTTGCCTGACGATTGCATCTAGCATGAAACAGACTGTCGCCTCTAAGTGTTGAATTCTATGTTCACTTTTATATATATATATATATATATATAGCACGACTCGGAGTTTCATGCACAGCGCAATCTCTAGGTAACGAGTATAGTCTATAGACAGCACCTGAAGATTGCGTTGTGCATGAGTCATGCTGTCGCTGAGGGGTAATTGTCCAATATGTGTATATTTCTTTATTATATTGACCGTCGATCTAAGCTTTCGACTCACATCAGCCATCATCGGAGTGGTTATACGGACAACCAATATAATAAGCTTAGAATATGATGAAGAAATATCCAAATGTTGGACAGTTTTTGTCGTTATTTTCTCTTTAAACTGAAGCCATTATTCGATGCTTGGAAAGGCTCATGGTAAAATATAACAGACATTCGTTGTCTATTATATTTAACAATATATGCTGGAATAAATTACAGCCATTATGTCTGCTAATTTTTAACAAAATCCGTTCAAACTCACGAATAACCTTCCGTGTATTGATGTTAAATGGATGAGAGAAATGTGTTATAGCTATTTAAATTTTTTTTTTTAATTACCCAAGTACTTTCGGTCTTCTTCCAAGATCATCTTCAGGGGTGCAAGTAGTACAAAACTATATGTTGTTCATTAATATAAGTATTTATACAAAGTTGTGCGTTGTTATCCATTACCGCAATTTTATCATTACGCTTTTAAATGCAAAACGGTTGACAATGTGCTGAGCGTTCATTAGAACGTGAAAACATTATCCAGTATGGAATTTTTTCATGTTATAATGTGATGGTCATGCGAGCACTATAGCGTGAAATACTGTTTCTTTATAGGAATTTCAGAACATTACTGCAGTATTCATAGCTGATTCTGCTCGGTGCCGACATTAATTTTTTAATATAAATTGATTCTAAGATCTGTAGTCTGAATTTGTTGTTTTCTTGGTTTAGGATAGTTGTCTTGTCGATTAGTAATTATATATATATATATATTTATATATATATATATATATATATATGTGTGTGTGTGTGTGTGTGTGTGTGTGTGTGTGTGTGTGTTGCATATATTTTGGCAGCATGTTTTCATTAATACATATCTCATTAAATAATTTAGAGAAGTTTTGTCTAATGATTAACAGAACTAGTTTCTCTTAGAAAAAAATCCCTGATGATGATATTTGGCCAATGTCGAAAGTTCTCAAAATAAAATGAATATGCATCAATATGGTAAC
Source organism: Acanthosepion esculentum (assembly GCA_964036315.1). Taxonomy (NCBI): domain Eukaryota; kingdom Metazoa; phylum Mollusca; class Cephalopoda; order Sepiida; family Sepiidae; genus Acanthosepion; species Acanthosepion esculentum. Next base: position 48,281,989 of record OZ038513.1, on the reverse strand, counting down.
TTTCTTTCTTCCTTTAATAGGGATACTAAGAAACTTGTCCGTAAATATGAGAGGATCATATTTAGAATAAGTAGACAAAAAGTGTCTAAATTATTTAATGAGACATGTCTTAATATATATATATATATATATATATATATATATATATATATATATATATATATATATATATAAAGAACAGTAAGATATAAAATCCGGTGCTCTTATAGATATTTTTATTTTTACACAACAGTGCTCAATGTAAATTTACAGAGCATTAATATTATAAATTAATTGATTTAAAATATGGGTTTTTCGCTACACAGTGATAACCATGTTTCAAAAATGGAAGCTAAAGCTTTAGCTTCCATTTTTGAAACGTGGTTATCACTGTGTAGCGAAAAACCCATATTTTAAATCAATTAATTTATAATATATATATATATATATATATTTGAATTGGACATAGCCCGACAATTTATATAAAGACATTTATATATGTTTAACGTTCTTTTTATAGATACAAGTATTTAAGCAAACGCTCTGTTTTATAATAAACGGTATTAAATAACATTTACCGGCCTGAATGTCCGAGAAATTTTCAGAGAAAACTTTCGTTCTCCGACAGGAATCGAACCTGTATCCTATACGGATATCATTTCGCGTGATGTGCCTTAACCGTTCGGCCACGAAGAAGCGTCTGGTTAGCTAGGTCGATTTTACTATCTTTAAACTAAAATCTTCCATGAATCTCTTCTATTCATATCTGCTATAAGGTATCAAATGTAAACAAATCACGTCATATATTTTTGAAATGGACATAGTCCGACAATTTATTTAAAGACATTTATATTATGTTTAACGTTCTTTTTATAGATACAAGTATTTATAGATACAAGTATACTATGTCCAATTCAAAAATATATGACGTGATTTGTTACATTTGTAACACACAAATACGCACACACATACACACACACACATGCATACACACATGGACACACACACACACAAACACATAAACTTTTTCCTGTCTTAAAACTAAAATCTGTCACCCATATTTTTTTCAAACACAGACATTATGAGGGCCTAGCGTCAGCAAAAGTGATATCAGATACATTTAAATTCAATACACTCCATCTCTGATATTGAGAAATTTTTACGCATAAATATAGCATGCCTTAAAATTAAATATTATATATATATATATATATATATATATATATATATATATATATATATATATATATATATAAACAGACAGAAATATATGAACGATATAGATGATATAAAAATCAAGAGGTTAAAGTGTAAGATAGATAGATAAATAGATAGATAGATAGATATGAACATTCTCAGATAGATAGATAGATAGATAGATAGATAGATAGATAGATATAAATATCTTAAGATAGATATGAACACCCTAAGATAGATTAATATGAATATCATAAAATAGATTGATATGGATATCTTAAGATAGATAGATAGATAGATAGATAGATAGATAGATAGATAGATAGATAGATAGATAGATAGATAGATATGAACATACTCAGGTAGATATGAACACCCTAAGATAGATAAATATTAACATCAAAGATTAGATAGATAGATAGATAGATAGATAGATAGATAGATAGATAGATAGATAGATATGAATATCTTAAGATAGATATGAACACACTAAGATAGATTAATATGAACATCATAAAATAGATAGATTGATATGGATATCTTAAGATAGATAGATAGATAGATAGATAGATAGATAGATACTGTAATCACATTTTTTGTGCGCCATGGTTTTTATTTACCGTTACACATGACGTCATGCTAGGCTTTTTTCTCACTTTCAGCTTCCCAAAGAATACCAGGACGGAGACAAAGAAAATCGATCTTTTACAAAGACACCACATTGGTGCTTGATAATGACTGCGATAGTCAATAATACTAAAACAATCAACAAGAATTTATACTAACTTCTCCACCATTTTGGGCGCGACACCAGGTTCGAAAACTGGAAAAATATAATAAAAATGAAACAAACTAGATGAGAATCCATCAGAATGTTAGGATAAGCAACAAATAGCAAACGTTTCTAGATTGATCGTTTCGTGTTTCAGTTTATGAAAATTCTGATATCTTGTTTTATTTTTGCGTTCTTTGTTTTTCATTGGTTAAGCAGACCTCACGTGTATTTGTACTGTCAACTAAATCTCGCATACATCAACTAGGATTGTGATACAAAAACACCAAAAATATTATACTCACGAACGTTGCTGGCATGTCAGGTCTGCTTACCAATGAGAAACAAACCCCAAAATTAAAACAATACCAGAATGTTCATTTCTATTTCATATTTCATTTTCTGATGAAACTTAAATAAAAAGCGAAATATGTTAAATTTATAACTGTCTCCTATTTCTTCTTTATCCCATATATATATATATATATATATATTTTTTTTTTTTTTTTTTAAGCGTATCACCCCGAGCAAGGCCGGTGGCCACTATCACGCAAGGGGTTACAGAAGGGTTGGAGGAAGAGCAGATAGGAGTGGTAAAGGAAGGGATGTGGAGAAAGAGAAGGACGGAGGGTCGATCGAGGTGGGGAGGTTACGGGAGATATAGAGCGAGAGCAGATAGGAATGGAAGATGTCAGGAAGTGGATAGATCAAGGCAACTGGAGATGACGATTGACGCTACACTTAAACCGTTGGAGATTGTATTTGTCAGGGAAACAGTAATAGGGAAGGGAGTTCCATAGGCGAGATGTGCGAGACATGAAGCTATTGGAGTAGAAAAGACGTCTACACCTAACAGTTTCAACGGTGAAGGGGTGGGAACGGAATGCCAGCCTCGTAGGACGCTTGAATTCACGAGGCTTAGGGACAAGTGAAAGCAACTCCTCAGAGCAATTACCGTGGAAGTACTTGTAGAAAAGGCAGAGTGATGCAACATTGCGTCTGTGAGAGAGCGACTGCAGACGAGATGACAGATCAGGGCCAATCACATTGCATATCCGTCTCTGGATCTTATCAAGAACCCCGAGGCAACACGCAGGGGCCCCAGACCATAAATGGCAGCAATACTCCATGCAAGGTCGAATGGTAGACTTATAGACCTGGAGGATCGATTCAGGGGAGAAGAATTTCCTGGCTCGGCACAGGGAACCAACTTTTCTAGCGGTGGATGATGCAATTGACTCGATGTATTTGTTCCATCTCAGATCAGCGGACAGCGTGAGACCGAGCAGCCGCAGAGAGAAACTCTCGAGAAGTTGGTCCTCAGACATTCTGATGTGATGCAGGGATGGGTCCTTGTGGTGGTTAATGGAGAGCAATTTTGTTTTAGAGGCATTAAAGTTGACCATCCATTTCTCTCCCCAGTCCACAACCGATTGGAGGTCCTTTTCAATTTGAGCTGCCAGGTTAATTTTGTCCGCCTCAGTAGATTTGTGCTTGAGGCAGGAGTAAATAGTAGTGTCGTCAGCGTAGATACCGACTTGGGAGTCTATGGCGTCTGGAAGGTCATTTATAAATATGAGGAACAGAGTAGGGCCAAGGATGGAGCCTTGAGGAAAACCAGCAGTAGTGGGATAGGAGTTGGAGAAGGATCCACTGAGAACAACCTTCAAATCACGGTTTGATAGGAACGATTGAATTAGGTCAAACAATCGACCTGTGATACCATAACCCCGGAGCTTGCGAAGGAGGCCGGCATGCCAAACCCTATCGAATGCCTTGGAGATGTCAAGGGCCACGGCACGGGCTTCGCCGTTACTATGGATAGCTTGGTAGACAAATTCAGTGATAGCCGTAATCACATCGGCAGTAGAACGGGCAAAGCGGAAACCATACTGCTTGTCTGAGAGCAGATCGTGGGATATCAGGTGAGTAGTCACTTCGGCGTTGATAATGGCCTCGAAGACTTTGCCGAAGATGGGAAGGAGACTGATAGGACGGTAATTAGAAGGGTTGGAGGGGTCGCCAGAGTTCTTAAAGACAGGAACAATGGTAGAGGACTTCCAGCAGTCAGGAAAACAGGAGTCCTTGAGGCAGCGGTTGTACAATTTAGAGAGGGCAGGTGCCAGTTCAGGTGCGCATTTATTCAGGACAATGGCTGGTATTCCGTCGCCGCCGGTAGCCTTGTGGGGATCTAAGTTAGAAATAATGCACAGTACCGACGACGGGGTTATGTGCAAGCCGTCCATTAGGGCCTCAGTTCTGGGAGGGAAGTCGGGCAAGGGTACCCCAGAGGAGTCAAGCATAGAATTGGAAGAAAACTTTCGAGCGAAGCATTCGGCCTTGTCGGCAGAGGTGGTCAGGACCTCAAACTGATTGAACAGTGGAGGAATGGAGGGTTTGTTACTATTTAGAACGCTCTTGCAGAGGCGCCAATAGTCCTTGGAGCCAAATTTGCGGGATGCAATACGTTCCTTCATCCGAGCTGCAAATAGTGTCTTGGCATTGTCGAGGGTACGCTTACACTCATTGCGTGCAGAGGTAAATAGACGTCTGTTGAAGTCGGACATGTCACTACGAAAACGGAGGAAGAAGTGGTTCCTATGGGCAATGGCGGCTGAGCAAGCAGCTGTGAACCAGGGGGAGGAGCGCGGTTTGACCTTGAATTTCCTGGAGGGGATGAAAGCTTCGATACCGGCTTTGATCCAGGAGGAGAACTCAGAAGCACAGTCATGAGTGGGGAGCTTAAATACAGCATCCCAGGGGACATCGCGGAGGAAGTCCCGAAACGAGTCCCAGTCAGCCTGTTGGTAGCAGAAAGTGGTTCTGGTGGTAGGAGGTTCTTTGTATGGGGGTGGGGCTGAAGGAGATACTAACAGACACGACAGCATGATCGGAGTTACCGATAGGACAGAGCTGCGTGGCACTACACGACTCAGGGATGGAGGTAAAACACAGGTCGAGGAGTGAGGGCTTACAGTCACGATTGTAGGAAAAACGCGTGGGGAAATCGATTATCTGGGTGAGGGATTGAGAGATTGAAAAGTTAAGAGTATGAACGCCAGCGAGGTCAGTGGTAGCGTTCTGTAGCCACTGGTTGTGATGGGCGTTGAAATCACCAAACACAAATATGTGAGCGGACGGATGGACAGAGAGGGCCTTATCAACGCTGTCAGAAATGACATCGAGTATCCCGCAGTCCTGAGAGGATGGAGAGCGGTAGAGGAAGAAAAGATAGCTTACAGCATTGAGAAGAGATAGGCGGAGACATAAGTAGGAATGATCCGGCGATTCGAGAGAGGTCTCTCTAGCCAGAGGGAGATGGTCCTTGACGTAGACACCCAGACCATGCATGTGGGTTAGAGAGTCTTTTCTGAGGAGTGGGAGGTATCCTCCAGGGATCGAGAGATCGGAGGAAGGGATAGAGGAGTTAAGATTGGTCTCACACAGGGCGAGTATATCCGGGCACTTAGCTATGAGGAAAGACTCAACGCTGCAGAAGTTGGTTCTAATGCCGCGGATGTTAGAGAAGGAGATATTTAGAGGTTTGGGTGATTTTTGGAAGGCTGGTTTAGGTTTGTATTTCAGTTTTTTGTTATTCATGTTGGTAATTGGTTTTGGAAAGAGGGAGAAGGCCTGAGTTAAAGGAAGCCGACGGTTGATACCCATGACGCGAACAGAGAGGGGGATTGGCACAGCAAGATTCATAATGTGGCCTCAGGGTTGCCCACCGGAAATGACTGCAGGGACACCTATCCATGCGCGACATGGCACTACAGACACCCCGATATTATGCAACTGTTGATCAGAGCGGCCGCTCAAGACGCTACGCAAAAGTTAGGGCTCCTAACTACCAGTCGGAAACAGCAACCAGGTAACTGTCAACCGTGTAGCCTCAGAATGAACAGGCAATGCCACAGACTGCGCGCATCATGGGACGAACACAGCGACACCAGTACAGAGGCCAGTGAGCGGGAGAAAGAGATCCGGGAACCCCTTCCTAAACACGAAACAAGGTTTGGGCCTCTACTCGCGTTCAATAGAAGAGGGAGGAGTGTTGACCGGGCGGTAGGAAAGCCTACCTTCTCCAATTACATAAAACATATACAACGATGACAGAACAAAACAGTCTTACTACATATATATATACATCTTAATACATATATATACACATCTTACTACATATATATATATGTATATATACATCTTACTACACACACACACACATATATATATATATATATATATATATATATATATATATATATATATATATATAAAAGGGAACATTGAGGTCAACACTTATAGGCAACAGTTTGTTTCATGCCCTGTGTTGACTTCAAAGTTCACTTTCATATCTACACATGCTCTATCTCTGATATTGAGCACTTTATCCCATAAATATAGCACACCTTAAGAGTATATTTCTTCGTATATATATATATATATATATATATATATATATATATATATATATATATATATATATATATATATATAAATTGTCATCCACAAACAGATTCGCAGTTCATCAGTGTGGCTATTGGAGCACGGTAGAGACGAAGGTGAATTTAGACGTATTTCATTTTTAGATAAACACGCCAGGCACTTGGAGAACTCGATATGTTTTAACGAAGAGACTTGCATCGGCAGCAACAAGAGTGACTGTTTACAAATTCACTTTTCTCCTCGAAGACTCAACCGAAATATTTTGTCAGGAGCATATATATATATATATATATATATATATATATATATGTTTGTATGTGTGTGTGTATTTATTGTTGTTAAATATATATATATATATATATATATATATATATATATATATATATATATATATATGTAATAACAATAAACATGGCCACGCTCACCACTGGCCAAATGTTGAATTCTGGTGAGAAACAATAATATTGTAAACAAATAAAAAATATAAGTAGAGTAACGTCACTTGTCAGTTCACTCTTTTTAACAAGGAAGATTAACTGATATGATATCTCAAAATTAGTAGCAGAACAGAAAAAAATGTACCATTATTTCCATTAATTAAGATTGTGTAATTCTAAATTTAAAAGTAGATTCTAACAACCATATCCCTTTTAGCGACAACAATTCCTTTCCTAATCATATACGCCAAACACTCATATATATATATATATATATATATATATATATATATATATATATATATATGAAAGCGGAAACTTTAGAAATCCATGGTAATATTTTATTTCACAAAACCGATTAATCGATCTCGTTTCATCAGACTGAATTTTGTCTGATCGATTAATCGGTCTCGCGAAATAAAATATTACCATGGATTTCTAAAGTCTCCGCTTTCATCATTATCATTTGCTCTGTTCTTACATTCAGCTCTCTCTGGATCTATATCCTCTTTGGAATTGTTCATACGAATTATCAAATATCATATATATATATATATATATATATATATATATATATATATATATATATATATATATATATATATATGAAGAAATATTGTCTTAAGCTGTGCTATATTTATAGGATAAATATCAGAGATAGAGCGTGTGTAAATATAAAAGTGAACATAGAAGTCAACACTTAGAGGCGACAGTCTGTTTCATGCTAGATGCAATCGTCGGGCCACGATTACATCCAGCATGTCGCCTCTAAGTGTTAACTTCTATGTTCACTTATATATATATATATATATATATATATATATATATATATATATATATATATATATATATATATATATATATATATATATATATATATATATATATATATATATTGCAAAACTATATATATATATATATATATAAAGAAATATAGTCTTAAAGTGTGCTATATTTATGGGATAAAGTGCTCAATATCAGAGATAGAGCGTGTGTAAATATAAAAGTGGACATGGAAGTCAGCACTTAGAGGCGACAGTCTGTTTCATGCTAGTGCAATCGTCTGACGATTGCACTAGCACGAAACAGACTGTCGCCTCTAAGTGCTGACTTCCATGTCCACTTTTATATATATATATATATATATATATATATATATATATATATATATATATATATATGTATACAGAAAAACTCTTCGGTAAAGCGAATTGAGTCCTGTCGGTCACTGTGTGTTTATCATCTAAAAATAAATACGCTAATGTTCACTTTATTCGTGCTGTCCCCCGACGGCTTAGTCGTAGAATCTGACGCCAATTCAGTCGAGTTTCAATCCTAGCTTGAGGTAACCGGACGTTTTTTATCTGCGGAACAGTCTGTCTGTGAATGACTTTATATATATATTATTTCAAGTATTTTTTTAGTGTATAACCGTATTTGAGTAGAACGTTACGTTTTTATTTTAAGTGTTTCTTCCTCTGCTTGCCGGCAAAATAAATGTACAAATAAGTAATTCCTAAGGCACACCAGAGAAAAAAGCATGTTGTCATATTTAAGAGAAGGGCATTAATATAATTTTCTTAACTTTACGGTGCATAACGACCAACCACTACTAAAAATCTCTTCCGTTTTCACGCAATCATAAGGCTAACACTAACCCTAACCCGAACCCAGCAAGTTTTCTTCCTTTTTTATTTTGTGAAAATGGGCATTTTATCAGACAGACTAGCTCGGGATACATACATAATATGCACGAATCAACTAAAGTCCCCGGGGGAGGTAACCTTACGCTAATTTGGAAATGTAGACCAATCGATATTACTTGTTCGAAAAATACCAGAAAAAGAATAAATAACGTCCCTAAAATTTCTCGATAACATGGGAAACAATAGGGTCTCAGCAAAATACCATAACGCTGAAAGTAAATTACTGCTTGACAATACCCTGCAAATGAAATGAAAAGATAGCTAATTATCTCTAGCATGTCTAGAGTTCAAGGTATGAAGATAGGGGTCTGTTTGTATACAACAATGAAGAACCTGATAATTCAGAGATTACGGCATTATTGGAAATAGCTCGAATACTACGAAGACTAGAGCATCT
>OZ038513.1:48260555-48270555 GCA_964036315.1 Acanthosepion esculentum | reverse complement strand
GCATTTAGTTGCACTTCGACTGGTGAGAACCAAAATGGTTATGAACAATTTTTCATAAATTGTTCATAACTGGTCGCGAAGAGTACTTTCGCCACCAATCCAAGAAAAAAAATTGGGTTACTACTACACACAAAAGACAATGGTTAAACATCGGAAAACATAAGAAAAATTAATTCCTTTTAATATGTGGAAATGACCACATTTGGACTGATGAAGATCGCAAGAACAGAAACACCTGTATCAAAAATATGGAATGTAAAGTATAATATATATTTGAAAAATCCACATTATAACCAAAAACGTTTGCGGTTTCTCTCTTCTCTTTTATATATATATGTCTATATTTCTGAGATGAGGTATTATGTACATTATTTACATTATTCGGACTCATGTCCTCATCTTTGTCGCCATATTTATTACAACGTTTCGGCTATTGTACGCTCCGGCCTTCTTCAGGTGGTTGCAATGATATCAGAAAAAATTGCAATATGAGCACTGGTAAAAAATTGTTGCTGAAGACATTAGGTTTATAATACCCAGAAATTCATACACAGATGTCGTCAAGGACACATGGCACAGTGCATAAAGACATTGGTTAGATCCAGTGAAAAGACCCAAAGAGTGTGAGTTCAATATCCGGTTAAGGCAGTGGAGAACATTCAGAGGGAAAAATTAACAGGAGATAATTCCAACCACCTGAAGAAGGCCGGAGTGTACAACAGCCGAAACGTTGTAATAAATATGGCGACAAAGATGAGGACAATAGTCCGAATAATGTAAATAATGTATATATATATATATATATATATATATATATATATATATATATATATATATATATATATATATATAATATTAATGCATGGTTCATTAAACAATATAGTCAAGTTTTGTCTATTTATTTTATGCAAATTCCTTTCATATCGTCTGGTAAGCTTAATAAGATTATCATTGAAAGGCGAAAGAAAATCACCATATTGATACATATTTTTTTTATCATATCTAAGCTTTCGTCTTACATAAGCCATCATTAGATATGCCATTACAATAAATTAAACAATACACGGAGATAGCAACAATGATAGTCTGTTTTGTTTGCATGGAATATTTCAAAGTAACCTCAAACTCGTGCATACGAGACGCTGAAAGCAAAAATCGCACCGCGGCCCATGAATTATGATATGAAAGGAATTTGCTTAAAATAAATAGACAAAACTTGTCTATATTATTTAAGACTATATTTCTTCATATATATATATATATATATATATATATATATATATATATATATATTATTATTATTATTATTATTATTATTATTATTATTATTATTATTATTAGTATTATAATCTCAGTCCTGGAATTATAAGTTTAGCTAATGTAATATCTCACTATTTATGGAAATGTACTGTGGCTATTTTTAAAAAAATAAAACTGTTCTCTCTTATTCTTTTGGTGTGTTTCACCTACAAGTTACAACATATGTTTACGCAAAAATATGATTATTAATTTTCATTTCAAAGAATAATTCTATGTTCAGTTCAACTTTTGATATAATGTAACGGAGATTGCTCGTTATGTTATTTTTGTCTAGACTGTACGACAATATTTTGCATACTTGTAACACTACATACTTTTTATTTTATTGGGGGCGAGCAAGCAGCCCAGGGGGATATCTACTTCCGGATATCCGAGTTGACTTATATTGGGTTAATGAATCTTTCTTTATTTTTCTATTCTTCGGAACATTTTGTCTGATCTCAAACAAAACGACTTAGAACTATTAGTAGAGGCGTTAAACATAAAGAAATAAACAACCCAACATAAACAACATTTTATCAAAGTTGGGAACAAATATACTTAGTATATTTTATGAATAATAATAATAATAACAATAACTATAATAATAATAACAATAATGATAATAATAACAACAATATTAAAACAATAATAATAACAATAATAATAATAATAACAATAATAATAACAATAATAATGATAATAATAGCAATAATAACAATAATACTAATAATAATAACAATAATAATAACAGCAACAATAGAAATAATATTAATAACAATAATAATAACAATAATAATAATAACAATAATAATGACAATAATAATAATAACAATAATAATGATGATAATAATAGCAATAATAATAATAATAATAATAATAATAACAATAATAACAGTAACAATAGAAATAATATTAATAACAATAATAATTATTATTATATTAATAACAACAACAATAGCAATAACAATAACAATAACATTAACAATAATATTGAAACAATATTAATAACAATAATAATAATAACAATAATAATGATAATAATAGCAATAATAATAATAATACTAATAATAATAACAATAATAACAACAATAATATTAGCAATAAATATAACAATAACATTAACAATAACATTAACAATAATATTGAAACAATATTAATAACAATAATAACAATAATAATAATAACAATAATAATAACAATAATAATGATAATAATAGCAATAATAACAATAATACTAATACTAATAACAATAATAATAACAGCAACAATAGAAATAATATTAATAACAATAATAATAACAATAATAATAATAACAATAATAATGACAATAATAATAATAACAATAATAATGATGATAATAATAGCAATAATAATAACAACAATAATAACAGTAACAATAGAAATAATAATATCAATAACAATAATAATTATTATTATTATATTAATAACAACAACAATAGCAATAACAATAACAATAACATTAACAATAATATTGAAACAATATTAATAACAATAACAATATTAATAATAACAATAATAATGATAATAATAGCAATAATAATAATAATAATACTAATAATAATAACAATAATAACAACAATAATATTAGCAATAAATATAACAATAACATTAACAATAACAATAACATTAACAATAATATTGAAACAATATTAATAACAATAATAACAATAATAATAACAATAATAATGATAATAATAGCAATAATAATACTGATACTAATAATAATAACAATAATAACAACAATAATATTAGCAATATATATAATAATAATAATAATATCTATAATAATAATAATGATAATAATAGCAATAATAATGATATTAATAATAGTAATAATAGCAATAATACTAACAATAATATTAACAATAATAATAATAACTATAATAATAATAGACACGGCCACATGAACTGAGAGTTGAAGACGCGATATTTGAAGAAAAATGTAATGGCTTACGAAAACCGAAAATTCTCAGACATTGGAGAATTGACATTATAAATTTAACCAGAAACCAGGAAGTAGTCATAAATAAATTTAAAAAATAACGAATATATTCGTAAGAAATAACGTTCATTGGTCTTTAACGAAACTGGCAGATAGATAGATAGATAGATAGATAGATAGATAGATAGATAGATCTATTAAATGAATTTTCTTTTAAAAAACTGAAACAAAGGAACGACTTTTTAAAGCTCATCGAAATCCACATGGATCATTTAATGAAGGCTTAAAAAGTCCCCTAAACCCATAAATAGCAAATTATTTATCTTAATATTTCTTTGTGAATATATAGTATTTTACGATATCGTACGTATTGTATTGTTACTATGGCCTTTTAAATTGAAACTCATTGACTTTACAAAAAACTCCAACAAATCTGGAAGTGTGAAAAGCCAAATGGCTTAAAATTCCTTTGAATGAGGAAAAATTACATCCGAACATTTTTTAACTTTTACTATTTATAAATGTACTTAACATGTTTATTATTATTATTATTATTATTATTAATAATAATAATAATAATAATAATAATAATAATAATAATAATAATAATAATAATATTTACTTTCGAAGAGAAATAAAATGAAAATAAGAAAAATATTAACTTTCTCTTGGTTGGTAACTTTTGACTGCTTTTTCGGAAAATTTATCATGGCGTCCAATGCAATAATGGCAAAAAGAAGTCGATATTTCCCGCTATATTTTGTATGAAGAAGGTGGCATTGCTTCGGGGAGGAAAGGAAGGAGAAGAACTAATTTCTTTCTTGTCACAACTTTGCGAAAATATATAGCAGCCAAACCGAAAGTTTCGCCTTAAGAAACAAAATTAATATATTGCAAATTCTCTTGACTTTAGTTTCGGAAAAAAAACATTCGCTTAATCACTGCGGACATTGTGGAAGGAATAGATTGGAAAAAGAAAAAGAAAGAAATTGTGCAAAAGGACGTTCATGTTTTCAGGCGATAACGTTAAAGTATTTTACATATATACAAAGCGCAAAGGCTGGATTATTTGCTGTCTGAATTTCTGTCTGGATTATTGTTTTCTGTGTTATGTTTTTTTTTTCTTTTCAGGGCGGGAATGATGACGACTCTCTACAACTTCCTACCCTTAATTGTTCAAGCTCTTGCCCTTTAAACTTTCATTCATATATCACTAGCCTTTTTGTTTTACTATCCATTTACTCAAACTAGTTAAATACTTTATTCGCTGTTTCCTGCTGATTCTCTGGTCCTAAATATGCCATATGACTGTTCAATTCACTAAACACAATTTCCTCGTTAAATGTCATGGAGTTTATAGCTATCTCTTTCCGATTGTGGACATTAGTTTCTTTGAAATCGTAACTCCGCAATAGATGGAGCGCTTGGAATAAAAAAGTTGGCTGGAAAATTAATTCGATAAGGGAGAAAACGATAGAAGAAACGGACAAGTGGGAAAAATAAAAGTATAAAATAATCGCAGGGTCTAAATCAGCGTTTCTCAACCGAGGTTCTCCGGAACCCTAAGGTTCCGCAAAAGATCTCCAAGGGATCCGCGAGAAAAGGTGAGATAAGCTAATGCACTTTTGACTTTATATTTAATTTCAGATACGTAATATTACTAAACGCACACAATATATATATACAGTGCTGTTCGATAAAAGTGATTCACCTGTTTTTTAAGCAAAAAGTATTTTTTGTCTATTGTTTTGGGGGTTAAAATGCTTTTTAATCTTATTAATATAAAGACCCCTTCCCGACCACCTAGGAAAAAAGTTTGTTCACCCTAAGGTATTCTATTGATAACTATAAATTTGGATATAAATGAGATTCAGGAAAAAACACTGTGCAAAAAAAGTGATCAGATATCGCATTCTAATGATTAAACTGGTAAATTTAAAGAACTTTTGACAAAATATTGAAAACTATTTTACAATACAGTCAGAACAATATTCTAGAGAATTCTGGAACAGCTTAAATTAAATCTAGAGTATTCCAGAATTTTCCAGAAAGCCTCATACAGTATAAAAACAGCTTGAAATAGCCACTCAAGTCACTAACCAGATGAAAGGGTACAAACACACATCAGAACCACTTAAGGCATCTATTATTGCCCTCTGAAAAGCAGGCTGGTCTAAGAGACAAATTGCAGAAATTTCTATAACCTCGCAATCAACTGTCTCTCGAGTGTCTAGGGCACATAATGATGCCACTCCTGCTCCAAGGAAGCAAACAAGGGGACAAAATAAAAAGATTGATGATAGAACTGCCAGGGTAATCAAGAAAGAAGTTGAAAAGAATAGGAGTATAACTAGCCAAGAAATTGCAGCCAGTCTAAGCGAAGAGCAAGGTGTTAGTCTTGCTTCTTTCAACAGTCCGTCTGTGGCTGTTAGAACAAGGCTACAAATCGGTTCAAGCCGCTAATAAGCAAAGCCAACAAAGCCAAGAGACTTGAATGGGCTCACTATTACAAACATTTCACCGTTGAAGACTGTAAGAATGCTCTCTTCTCCAAATGAAACGAAAGTTGAGCTAAATTCAAAGGATAAGGTGAGTACTTTTAGTACTGTATGTATGTATATAGGAATGGATTATTAACGTAATAATACAAACTGGTAATACGGGTTAGTAGATCCAGGAATGCGGGTTAGTAGCAATAATATATATATACGGTCTTGGTATTGAAGTATCGCGGTATGACTCCTTACTAAGTCTAGGTGCTCGTGACGGTGACTCTTGTGCTACCCTCCTCTAATACTACTCCCCGGGTATTCACTGGCGGTAGCATATGTATACTTTGGGTGAGTCCATTTATGTAAAAAGGGGAGACCCCTTAACACCAGTAAAGGATAAAAAAAATGAAAAATGGTGCAGCAATTATCTGTCTTGGTTCTGTTTACATTTATATTATAGGTATATGATATTGTACAGGGTGCGGCTGGTATTTGAGGACAAATTTAATGGAATAGTAAAAAAAAAACTTGCTGAACAAATGAATATAATATTTAATTAAAAACAAGTAAACATGAAATTTAGCTGACTATTATTTAATTTTATTCAATAAAACCACCACTAGCATCAATAACTGCCTCTACACGAAGTCAAAATCGGCTGCAAGCTCTGATTAATTGGTCCTTATTTATGTCAGACATTACTCGAACTATTGCAGCTTTAAGAGAGTCTTTGGTGTTATGAGGCTGTTTATTAACGTCTTTCTCAACAACGCTCCACACATAATAGTCTAGTGGATTGAGATCTGGAATGTTAGGAGGCCAGATTTTGGGTTTGATGTGGTCGTACAAATGGTCAGCCAACGATTCTTGTGTTCGTAGAGCCTTGTGTAATGGAGCCGCGTCTTGCTGAAATATGTAAAGTCTGCCGTTGTATATGTTGTCAATGGAGGGACAACTTTTTCTAGAACCACAATATAAGCAGCAGCATTTACTCTAAGACCTTGTGGAAAAAAGTGTGGCGGCATAACATGTCCTTCATTGCTAACAGCACCCAATACCATAACACTTGAAGGAAATTTTGTGCACATCACTCTTGGCACCTCAGACGCATCTGAACAAAGCCATCTGTCATTTCTTCTGTTAAGTTTTCGATCTTGAGCAAAAGTTTTCTCATCTGAGAAAAACCAGATCACACCAGCTTCTGAAGGATTTTTAAGTTTGTTTAAAAGCCTTTTGGATCTGTTTAAACGATTTTCTTTTGTTTTTTCAGACTTAAATTGACCTCTCTTCATCACGTAGGACTTGTATCGAATGTCTTCATGAACACTCCTTCTGATTGCTTTTATGACACATGCAGCTTTTTGGCATTTGACCTCATTGATTGACCTCGGTTTTCATCAGTAGTCTGCTTGACTTCCTGAATAAATTCGGATGTTCTCACTTTATCAGAACGTGCAGAATGTCTTTTACGTTTTGATACAGACATTGGGAAACTGTCAGCGTCTCTTTTCGTATCTTGTGGACAAACGATCTTGCAACTCTGAGGAAACGTGCAATATCCATTTCGCTATGATCAGCCTTTAATGCCACAATCACAGCATGCCTTTTCATTACATTTGTTATCATAAGGTTTGCTATTCTTGATTTCTGAAAAATAAAAGCTTTAGAAGTTAGTGGGAAGCTGTATTAATCTTAAATCTGTATGTCCTCAAATACCAGCCGCACTCTGTGTTTATGTTTACTTTTTACGTTTGAGTTTAGAACTTTTTTGTGTGTGAATGAAAACTCCTCTGATGAAGTATTATAAATGAACAGTATGAATTTTATTTAGCATGACCAAATTATATTACAAAGAAGTTTTAATCTTTCCTTAAACCGTTGAGCCTGGTCAGCACCTAGATGGGCGACGGCTTGGGAATACCAGCTGATGTAAGCATGGGTTTGAGGGTGGTATAATGAATAACGGCTCAGAATTCTTTCATCAGAGAGCTGAGTTCCAATCCCCGTTGAGTTGATAATATTTATCTACATTAATAATTACAGAATTACCTCTTCTTCTTTCTCTCATCCTTTATGGAATAATGAAATTAGTACGCTTTCGATGCGCGGTGATGGCATTGATAGCGGAATGAGAAATCGGAGAACCGAGTTCAAATTCTAGTCGAGTTCGTTATATTCACTTACGCGCAAATATCCTTGGGGAAGGTATAAATCCACCTCTTATCTCCACAGCTATGGGTTAATTATTAGTAAAAAAAAAATATTATCTCCAAAAAAATTACTAAAATTTAAATAAGTATTTTCTTGCTTTAAATAACCTACGAGGCTGGCATCCCGTTCCCACCCCTTCACCGTTGAAACTGTTAGATGTAGACGTCTCTTCTACTCCAATAGCTTCATGTCTCGCACATCTCGACTGTGGAACTCCCTTCCTTATTCCTGCTTCCCTGACAAATACAATCTCCAACTATTTAAGTGAAGCGTCAATCGACATCTCCAGTTGCCTTGATCTATCCACTTCCCTTCTCCACATCCTTTCACCTTTCATTCCTATCTGCTCTCGCTCCAAATCTTCTGTAACCCCCTTGCCTTGATCGATCCGCTATCTTTCTCCACATCCTCTCCTTTACCACTCCTATCTGCTCTTCCTCCAAACCTTCTGTAACCCCTTGCGTGCTAGTGGCCTCCAGCCTTGCTTGGGGTGATAAGCTTTAAAAAAAAAACCTGCAAAAGGTTGATAAGCCTTAAAAAATGAAATTTGTCACACTAAAATTGGTATTAACAAACCAATGATGTTGATGCATTCGGGATATAATTATTTGAGCAATAATAAAACTTATCCTCAGATCTAGGAAAGATACAAATGAAATTTTTATGGCAGATAATGCAGAAAGAGGGCTTAGAGCGTTTGATACGCACGGGACATTTTGAAAGCAAGAGTAATTGACTGGATACAGTAAAAAATTAAAAACGAAAACAACAACCTAGTAACGGAGAATAACTGGGGTGTATCTAGTGAAAAAGAAAACTAAATTCTGCTACATTCCCATGCAAGTCCTCATGCTCCACATTCCACAAGACAATATATATTATATAGTAAATACTATAATCTCCAACTATTCAAATGTAACGTCAATCGACATCTCCAGTTGTCTTGATCTATCCGCTATCCTTCTCCACATCCTTTCCTCTTTCGCTCCTATCTGCTCTCGCACCAAATCTTCTGTAATCCCTTGCGTGCTAGTGGCTTACAGTCTTGCTTGGGGTGAAAAACTTTTTTAAAAAATAGTTGTGTCATCAGCATAGATAACGTGTTTGTAATTGCTGTTCATGTTGTTGTTTTTGTAATTGCTGTTCATATTGTTGTTTTTGTAATCGCTGTTCATGTTGTTGTTTTTGTTCTAGTTTTTGTTGCTGTAACATTTGAACCACGATACCTGTTAATTCTTCCATTCCGAGGTACTCTGCTGAATATTTTGCAGATTAATGTTTTCCTCGTGTAAGCTCAATGAATCCTTGTGTAAGTTCAACGAATCCTCGTCGCCACTTTTGCTATGTTAATGAATACTCGTTGCCACTTTTGTAATGTCAACGAAGATTCTTCGACACTTTCGTAACGCTCGTTGTAGTAGAGACTCTGTAATTGCAGATACAACTATACTAACGCCGTTGAACAATACTGGTGTCAGACACCTTCCAATATCGCTCGCACTAATAGTACATGCTCGATAATACTCGCTCGAATAGTAGCCACCGAATAGTAATCCGTATAGTGATGAAATTCACTAACAACCCCACACGGTCGGGTGTGCCACAAGACCGAGTTTATTGAGATAGGAAAGCAGCGAATAACTTAACAAGGAGCTTGTATAATTGGTTGCCAGAACAGGGAGTAAAAGAGACAGAAAAAAACAATTCTTACTAACTTCAAAAGACAGGAGGTTGGGGAGAGCAGTGATCGTCCACCTGAAGAGACACGGCACATAGAAGGAGGAGATGCTCTTTGAAATCGTTTTTTGTGATTATTGGGGGGGGGGGTAAAAATAGCAAGAGTAACTATACTATTATTGGTATAATTATTTAAATTATTTATAATATGTTGAACAAACATCGGGGTACATCATCTAATTTTTTCTTCAAGACGTAGGTGATCATGGCTCTCCACAATGTCACATGACTTGTAGCTCTTTTCCCCGTACCTCCAGTTCAGCAATTCATCCATATAAGCTCGTAAGGTAGGTGT
>OZ038513.1:48243055-48253055 GCA_964036315.1 Acanthosepion esculentum | reverse complement strand
CCAGACCATATATGGCAACAATATTCCATGCATGGACGATTGGTAGATGAGAATGTTGGTGTGTGCGTGTATGTGTGCGCGCGCACGAGCGATATAACTGCAGACAAGGTTTGCCAAGAAAAATAGAGTAGACAACTTCCCTTTCTTAACCCGAGAAAAAAAAAACTTACCACAGCAAACGTATTATTATACTGGTAATGAAAATAGCGCCAAACTCGGACTAAAGCCTAGAAAATTCATATAAAGCTAGTAGTCGAGCAGAACTTAAGAGGTAACGTGAACAAAATCTATAGAACTACAGAACCAACTAACGGTCAAAATTTACCAATATCAAAATAGAGGCGAAGTTTGGAGATTCCAGTTTTCCAATATTTTGAAGTTCTTCACTTAGAAATACTGTATTAAACCACAATCTCTGAAGACGGGAAATGTTACCAAGAAACATCAATGTCGGAATAAAATTGATATATAAAAGTCATCTTTTCATATAATATCACTAACGCTCTATTTTAATTTTAACTTAATATTATTAATATTGAGCACTATATGTAAAAATATCAGCTGTTTCTTAAATTTTATATCTCATATATATATATATATATATATATATATATATATATATATGAGACGAGAGGAAAAGGCAAATGAAGAAAAAAGAAAGAAATGTTAATCTCACAAAGCATAATGAATTTTCGTATCCCTACTGTGTTTATCGACACAAAAGAAAGCAAACGCCTTTGTCTTTAAATGTCAAGATGTCTGTGTCGAATCAGCGTATTTATATTCGGCAAAGTCAACAGTTGTGTGTTTTCCGTGTAAATAGCAATACTAATGATAATATTAGCCGTTTCCTGATAAGGAAACATTCGACGTACACTGACTGAGCATTCAGTGCCTCTTTTGGTTGAAATTTTTAAAAATGTTTCTGTGAAGACAATTTTTCTGGAAAATAGGTTTCTAAAATCTTCTAACTGTTTTCCATTATTATTATTTGTTTTTACAGTGACATTCGTCCTTTACAAGGCCGAAAAGCCACCCGAGGTTGAGGATTACAGAGTAAGAAGCCACATCTCAAGCAAGGTGGCAATGCCAACAAGAGACAAGAGGAAACCGGAAGAGAAAGAGAAAGAAAAAACTTTAGAATGAACCGGAAACTCAATTCTAATCAGGAAACAAGGGATAAACCTCTATTCCTGTTCCAAGGACCGGGAAGGAGTGTGAACCGGACGATAGCAGAACCTATCTACTCCTATTGAAGAAAAAAGTAATTAAAATTTAGGTGGAGACGTTAGAAGTATGGAGTTGAAGTTAAGTTTTAGTTACATTTAAAGATATTCTTTGTTGCTAACTACTCACTACATTTATGGGTGTTTCCTTCCTAAACTTTTGTTTGAAGTGGTGTGGAATACCAGCACCTTTATTATGTATTTATTTTCTCTTCGGGTTACATATCCCATCCATTTTCGTTGTTGCTTCTTTTGAAAGTTTGCATGTTACTTGATTTTTTTAAAAAACCCTTAAACCTGATGCATTGTCCTCGCTATAATCTGTCAGTAACATTCCTTGATCCTGAGCATTTCCCATAATTTTGCCCCCCATTTCTGATTACCATATATGCTTGAGATATATGTACGGTTTTATATTACCACATGTAGTAAAACTTGTTATTTAACACGTCCAAATAGTCTATATGCAGATATAAGTTAGGATAAAGCCCAGAAGGCTGCTTGATGGAAGTGAACAATATTTAACATTTCACTCAGTCACCAGATGACACTAAGAGCAATAAACAAGTGTTAGCCAATACTTTTATATAGTTTATTCAAGGAACAAATAACATTATCAGAAGAAAGTCATAAAATGAATTGTCTTTTAATAATATTTAGATATATATCTCGATCATACAATGCAGGTATATATCTGGATCAGAATATCAGCGTTCATACAATGCAGGTATATATCTGGATCAGAATATCAGCGTTCATACAATGCAGGTATATATCTGGATCAGAATATCAGCGTTCATATAATGTAGGTACATACCTGGATCAGAATATCAGCGTTTATATAATCTAGGTATATATCTGGATCAGAATATCAGCGTTCATACAATGCAGGTATATATCTGGATCAGAATATCAGCGTTCATACAATGCAGGTATATACCTGGATCAAAATATCAGTGTTCATATAATGTAGGTATATATGTGGATCAGAACATCAGCGTTCATATAATGTAGGTATATATATCTGGATCAGAATATCAGCGTTCGATAATGTAGGTATATATCTGGATCAGAATAACAGCATTCATATAATGTAGGTATATATCCACGCGACCACGTCGCAACAGAATGATCAATTGTTTCGGGATATTTATCACAGAATTTGCATTTTATTATTATTATTATTATTATTATTATTATTATTATTATTATTATTATTATTATTATTATAAGTAATAGGTCTAGTATTAGTATTAATAGTAATAATCCTAGTAGTTGTATTTCACTTTTATATTTTATTATTCTACTTACAGGCTTTTTAAACATCTATGTACTAAGATTGTAAATTTCGAAATATAGTTTTGAGAAATTCTGTGTAAATACCTCACATGGTTGGAAATGCTTCATAAGGGTGGAAATGCTTCATAAGGGTGAAAATGCTTAATAATGGTAGAGAAGGAGAAAGGAGGAAGGAATTAAGATGAAATATGGCCGGTTGAAATTTAATAATATAAAGAAAGCCTGGCGGGTACCGTACAACAAGAGCTTCCTTTCACTCGTGTAAGATCTATTATCAAAATATTCCTTCGTAGAGGTAGCAGACCTCTACAACTAACTCAGCCATATGCCGAAGAGAATTATGGGAAAGTGTTGTTCATGATGAAACCCTGCCGTTGTTATTATTGTAAAAACACGCGCGTGCGCACACACACGCACACAGATATATATATATATATATATATATATATATATATATATATATATGTATATATATAGACGCTCATGTGGTCAATAAACATTCTACGCGATGGGAAATCCATGTCAGAAGTCGGAAGTGGTCCGGATATATTTCCATTAATTGTTGGAACGCTCAGAGGAGACTTAGATTTTCGATCACAAAGACAAACCGAATTATAAAAACATCAACCCAGGCGAAAAGGCGATCATATATATATATATATATATATATATATATATATATATATAGTATTTACATTATTCGGACTATTGTCCTCATCTTTGTCGCCATATTTGTCACAACGTTTCGGCCGTTGTACGCTCCGGCCTTCTTCAGGTGGTTGGAATTTCGAACCGAACCCTTTATTTCGATCACTGGGGTAGACTTTTCTAGTTCCACGAGCCATGTTTGATGGATGTCAGTTATCAGTTATCTCCTGGTAATTTTCCCTCTGAAAGTTCTCCACTGCCTGAACCGGGTATTGAACTCACACTCTTTGGGTCTGTTACTGGATCTAACCAACGCCTTTATCCACCGTACCATAAAGTTCGTGTGCACTTTAAAAAATGTATAACTTTATTTGTATTTGCGATAATAATAATTTGTAAAAAGGATTAGAAAGAAGTAAATCTATATATTTTAAGGTTTTATTGAAATTTTATTTAAGTTTCCACATGTCCTCCATCATTAGCAATACAAAGGGTAATACGATTTTGCAGTTCATGGAAAACATTTGCCAACTGATTTACAGTAATGCCTGGAATCACATTAGTTATTTTAGCTATACTTAAAACTAGGTACATTAAACTTTATAACACTTTTTACAGATTATTTCTATCGCAAATACAAATAAAGTTATAAATTTTCTAAAGTGCACCGAACTTCATGGACATTCTGTATACATATATATATATATATATATATATATATATATATATATAGTGCCCGTCAACAAAATACCACTTCAGAAAGGAAAAACTTCTTTCGTAGTTTTATGAAATTGCGATAAGTATAATATTTTCTCCGCAGATGACATTACCCTCTTAGCTGTAGCATCGAAATCTCCTAAAGGATGTTGCATAGCTCTTAAAGAAGAAATTGAAAATGCATATGCAGCAATCCCACAGGACATTTTGGTCAACATTGCACTAGCAATAGTTCGCCATACTAATAAATGCCTGGAAGCTAAAGGTCACCATTTTGAGCACCTATTGTGATTGTAGTGTCCAGGGGTAACTTGTATTAATCCCATAATATCTGAATAAATTTACTGTATCTACACAAGTTTTTCCTTTCCTAAATGTGTATACATTTTCGCGGACTGTATATATATATACATACATACATACATACATATATATATATATATATATATATATATATATATATATATATATATATATATATATATATATATATTTATATATATACATGATGAAATGGAACTAATGTTTTTAATTTGATTACAAAATTAAATTCGAAGCTTTTAGCTTCCATTTTTGAAACATAGTTATTACTGTGTAGCGAAAAAACATATTTTATATCAGTTAATATATATATATATATTAACCACTAATATTATCTCTATCTCTCTATGTATGTATGTATATATATATATATATATATATATATATATATATATATATATATATATATATATATATATATATATATATATATATATATATATATATATTAGGTTGGTGAAAAAATAATGTCGTTTTTTGACGTTCAACTTATATATATAAAACGACATTATTTTTGCACCAACCTAATATTATGAAATGGACAAAGTTCGACAATTATTTTAAAACATTTTTATGCTTATACATTCTTTTTATAGATATAAATATTTAAGCAAATTCTCTGTTTTATAATAAACAGTATTAAACAACATTTACCGGCCTGAATGTCCGAGAAATTTTCATAGAAAAATTTCGTTCTGCGTCAGGAATCGAACCTGTATCCTATACGGAGCCGTCATATAGCCTGACGTGCTTTAACCGTTTCGGCCACAGAGGAGCGTTCGGTTAGCAAGGTCGATTTTACTGTCTTTAAACTTTAATCTTTCATAAACCTCTCACGTACATTCATATCTGCTCATGGCGTATCAAATGTATAGTTACACACACACACACATATATATATATATATATATATAGAGAGAGAGAGAGAGAGAGAGAGAGAGAGAGAGAGAGGCGGACAGTTAGTGATATTTTCCTTCAGATATATACAACGATTGTCATGAGTCCTAAAAAAGATATCTGAAAACAAAGAAAAAGACTTTTAAATAATTGAGTGATGAGGATAGAATATTGGAAATTCCTTTTAAAGATTTAACAAAAATCTCTGAATATTCAAAACCGAAATGGAAATCATTGGCAAGTTAAAAACAAGAACAAAATTTACTTTGCAAACGTTACACAAATAATTCGAACAAAACCCGTCATTGAAAATGGATTGTCCATCGCAAAACAATTTGGTGTTGCGATAAGAAAAAGAGAAAAGTCTCAAAGTTTGAAGAACATTGGCTTTTAAGTAACGGTAATGGTAATTGTAATATTAGCCGTTTCCCTACAAGGAAACATTTGGTATTCATTCATTCTACTAAATTTCTCAGGAAAACAGATCGCACAAGCCCAGTAGTTTTTTTTCGCTCTTTCTACCATTGATGGGGTTTTCTTTCCTAACCTTTTGTTTGAAGTAGTGTGGAATATCAACATCTTGATCATGTCATTATTTTCTATTCGTTTTACATATATCATCTATTTTAGTTGATGCTGCTTTTTTAATGATAGCTATTATATATCTACCTATATATAAAATTATGTGACTTCCGGCGGCCCGTCACACCGTCTAAAATAATCATACATTGACCGCTCAAAACCAAATTTTGGGGAGAAGTACAAACAGTTAAGGGGATACAAACTACGGTTGATTTTACTGGGGTGCGTAGCTTAGTACAATAAATTTTCATCATTTTTTATGAAAACTTAATTTTTTTATTATTTAACATAGAAAATACTTCCACTATTTTAAAAACAATTCAATGCTTAAAATAACAAATACTTATATAATAAAAATGTATTTTTTTTTTGCTACATTTTTCTTTAATTTTTTATATAGAAGAAACCAGTTTCCAATTCACCCAGCGTTTGCGAGAGCTATGGCCAAATCCCAGAGCAAAACGCTTCAAAAAGTTGGAATTTGACTCCAGAAAGAAATATCTACTTATTGCTAGTTGTACGTTGCATGCTGAAATCCTAAGAATTTTTTTCTTGGCTGTTAAAAAGGAAAAATAAATTATTAAGCTGCCAACGAGGGTTTTTGTCAAGGTATATTTCCAAACAAATTTATTCAAATTTTATCGATTATTTTGTAAAATTGAACGAAACGTAGAGTTTGTAAATCTCGACAAAAATTTAGTTTAACAATATACTATGAGGATTTCAACACGGGTCGTCGTGTTCCAAAAAAATCTCTCGTAAGATAAAACTGACAAACTAATTTGCTCATGTAAGCGAAGGGACAAGAGAAGAAATATATTCTGTGTTTGCTCCAATCTTTAAACGAAAAGAGAAAACAAGATAAATGAATAAGAGATGAAGGAAACCAGAAGAAGAAGAAAAGAAATTAGAGAAAGAAAAATACAAGCTAAGAGAAAGAAAGAGTTTCAATGATACGCTGAAAATCACGCAAGACATTTTTCATATAAAGAGGCGAGAGAAAGTGACAAGAAACGTGAAAATAAAAAAGAAGCTACACTCAATATCTGTCTATATTTCTGAGATGAGGTATTATGTACATAATTTACATTATTCGGACTATTGTCCTCATCTTTGTCGCCATATTTATTACAAGGTTTCAGCCCTTCAGTATCTGTCTATATTTCTGAGATGAGGTATTATGTACACTATGTAATTATTCGGACTATTGTCCTCATCTTTGTCGCCATATTTATTACAACGAATCTGCCTTTCAGTATCTCTCTCTATATTTGAGATGAGGTATTATGTACATAATTTACATTATTCGGACTATTGTCCGCATCATTGTTTCCATATTTATTACAACGAATCTGCCTTTCAGTATCTCTCTCTATTTTTGAGATGAGGTATTATGTACATTATTTACATTATTCGGAATATTGTCCTCATGTTTGCCGCCATATTTATTACAACGTTTCGGCCTTTCAGTATCTGTCTATATTTCTGAGATGAGGTACTATGTACCTCATTTACATTATTCGGACTATTATCCTCATGTTTGTCGCCATATTTATTACAACGAATCTCCCTTTCAGTATTTCTCTCTATATTTGAGATGAGGTATTATGTACATAATTTACATTATTCGGACTATTGTCCTCATCTTTGTCGCCATATTTATTACAAGGCTTCAGCCCTTCAGTATCTGTCTATATTTCTGAGATGAGGTATTATGTACACTATGTAATTATTCGGACTATTGTCCTCATGTTTGTCGGCATATTTATTACAACGAATCTCCCTTTCAGTATCTCTCTCTATTTTTGAGATGAGGTATTATGTACATTATTTACATTATTCGGACTATTGTCCTCATGTTTGCCGCCATATTTATTACAACGTTTCGGCCTTTCAGTATCTGTCTATATTTCTGTGATGAGGTATTATGTACATCATTTACATTATTCGGACTATTGTCCTCATCTTTGTTGCCATATTTATCACAAGGTTTCGGCCTTTCAGTATCTGTCTATATTTCTGAGATGAGGTATTATGTACACTATTTACATTATTCGGACTATAGTCCTTATATTTGTCGACATACTTATTACCACGTTTCAGCCTTTCAGTATCTGTCTATATTTCTGATTTGAGTTATTATGTACACTGTCTACATTATTCGGACTATTGTCGTCATGTTTGTCACCATATTTATTACAACGTTTCGGCCCTTCAGTATCTGTCTATATTTCTGAGATGAGGTATTATGTACATCATTTACTTTATTCGGACTATTGTTTTCATGTTTGTCGCCATATTTATTACAACGTTTCGGCCTTCTTCAGGTCGTTAGAATGTCGAACTGAACCCTTTATTTCGCTCACTGGACACATGGCGTTGGTTAAATCCAGTGACATGACCCAAAGAATGCGAGTTCAATACCCGGTTAAGGAAGTGGAGAACTTTCAGAGGGAAAAATTTACAGGTGATAACTGATAACTGACATCCATTAAACATGGCACGTGGAACTAGAACATTCTACCCCAGTGAGCCAAATAAAGGGTTCAGTTCGACATTCCAACCACCTGAAGAAGGCCGGAGCCTACAACGGCCGAAACGTTGTAATAAATATGGCGACAAACATGAGGACAATAGTCCGAATAATGTAAATGATGTACATAATACCTCATCTCAGAAATATAGACAGATACATAAGGGCTGAAACGTTGTAATAAATATGGCGACAAAGATGAGGACAATAGTCCTAATAATGTAAATAATGAAGCTACACTCGTAATATATTTTGTTCAGTGTAGTCGGTTGATTTTGATATAGAAGACCACGAGAATTTAAAGAGTTTTGTTTATCATTTTCGTGGTGTAGTATATTGGTGTTGTCAGAAAGTATTTTCCTGTGTTTGGAAGTTTGGCAGGAATATGTCTTTAAATGTTGGCCAATAGACACATGGAGTATAAGACGTCTTGGGTTAACAAAATATACGGCGCATTCTTTGATGAATTTCAACTTAACTTTAAGAAGATAATTATAGAAAATTAATGATTATATTTAACGAAACATGCTTATATACATAATATCTTACATTGTTTTTTCTAACCCAAGTACTTTTGATCTTTTCCAAGATCATCTTCAGGAGTAAATTACAAAGATGAACGTGCACTGCTATAATTATTTTTAAAATTTTAAATTTATCCATTGTAGCTATGGAATTTCTTGCAAAACAAGCATCCCTATATAAGGGAACTGATCAGAAACTGGGAGAAATGCAAAATGGCATTAAATGTTTGTTAAATGCACCTCGACATATTGCTGCTACATTCGTAATAAATTTTCTTGCATGATGGTTGGTTAGTTTTGATGTAGAGGGCCTCAAGTATTTGATGTTTTTGTCTATTATTGTCGTGTAGTATATTGGAGTTGTCAACAAGTATTTTCCTCTGTTGTGAAGCTAGACAGGAATGTGTTTTTAAATGTCGTGCAATAGAACTTGAACCAAACAAATGAAGAATAATACGTCTTGATAATTTTCCGGTCAAGCCAGCAAGTGTACTTACATTTTGTCAGAGAAGCACTTTTTTTGAAGGCGTTATTTTCGTATATCCAAATTTCCAGCAAAGCATCACGATTCTTACGCCTTGGGATTTTTATTGAGTAAAACATCGGAACTCATTATTTCTGGCGTTCAGCATTGGTAACTGAAGCTTGGAACAACAAAAATGAAGATACGGTTTCAAGTTCATCAAAACATCCCGATCAGAGGCCTTGCTGCCGGATGTAGTTTATCGTCATACCCAAAGACGAAGACGGAGACGTTCCATGTAAGGAAATAGGGTTTTTTTTAAATAGAAGGAAAAATAAAATAAGATAAAATTAAGAACGATTTTTTCTTTTCTTTTTGTGAGTAACCGTCTTTGCTCTAAAGCTGAAATGAAATAAGTTGACAAAAACTGAAAGAAGCTCAAAACTTACTCATCTGTGTGATATGTTGTAAACTAATTGAAATCCAAATTAACGGTGTTTGGATCTAAGAAATGAATTCAACCTGTAATGCTTATTTTCGCGCCACTCTGGGTTAGGAATGGACTTGCAATTTATTTTATATTTATTTCCCTTCTTTCTTCTTTCTTGTTGCGGCTAAACTCGCCAAACGTAGATTACTTCTGGCACCAATCAAGTCTCGTAGTTTATTTGGCGCTAAAACAATTCCGACATCTTTTAGTCATGAATTCTTCAGACTGTAATGAGTTTAACAAAAAGAACAAACACTGGAAATGTAAGAAAGAAATCGAGTCTATAATTAGAAATGGGTC